>KZ308324.1:461859-615737 GCA_000376725.2 Ladona fulva | reverse complement strand
ATACTTCTAGGAAACCTAAGATATATATATAAAAGTTTCACTATCACTTCAAAATTTCGCGAAAAGTTTTAATTTACTAATATCAGCACGATGTATGAGTAAAATCAGTAAAGCTTACCGATGGAATGCATTTATCGAGAATTCACCAATTATACGTTTAAAAATGCTATTTTGTTATTTCGAAAATTCGATTGTGACCGTTGAATAAACGCTTTCTATAGCCAGCTGTGTTTGGAATTTGTTTATTTATCATGTAAAAGAGGGGAAATTAATTAATCCAAAATATACATAATTGATAATCGATTCGGAGCCATTCTTCTAAAATACTCCATCTAAGGTTATATATTTCTTTATTATTAATACCCTGAGACAATGGGATAGAAAATAAAGAAAATTCCTGTTTAAAGATTCAGGAAAGATGCCAAAAAGAAACCGAAACACTTAGCAAAATTGCGATGAGTTCAACTGGCTCTATAAATTAAAAATCCAATTAAAAAAACAATCCAATTAAAAAAACAATCCAATTAAAGAGACCAGAGAATAAAAACAGGGTGCCTCTGGGTATAAATCTTAAAATTAAGTTACGCAGGTTACAGCACAAATTATTTTGGAGATAAATTTATACATTCCCTGAGATTCCGAATATGGAAATAAACAAGGAACCATCGATAATTTCATTGCACACTGCGTGTAACACGATTGATCATCTAAAGTCTATATTCGACTAATTGTTCATTAAAACCACTGCATTTTACACACCTCACGGCTAATTAAACAAATAGAACTCTATTATTTAGCTCAGTTTGCGTATGAAGGCAAATTTAACATTTTTAAGAAGAGATGATTTGGAAAACAGTCCATGGCCGCAATATGTATGAAACCGTATGATCTGCGCGCGTTTACTTATTATTCCTAAGTAAACCAATGTTAAAAAAGCGAACTTACGTACGGGCACATTATAATCAGTTTTTCCTCAATGCTGGTGCCGCCTTGTTTCGAACTTGATGATAACGCGTACGTAACTCCTTCGTTGGTAAATATGTGCGCATCTCGTGCTGCGCTTACTTAAAAGGAAATGCAAAGAGATAACCGTAAACGAAAACAATTGTTTCTATTTCTTATCTATTTCTGAGTCTCACAGCAGCTTTTTTCAGACAGAAATACGATCAAATTTTACTCTCAAATTATCCTCAAATCTTCTACACTCAATTATCCCGGTGATCCTGCTATGGTAATTACTACTTGAAGAATGGAAAGTGAGGTCATGCTGTTTGTGACTCAGCGCCAATCACGTCCAGGAAACCAATAGCTTTTGGTGCATGCACCCCCTGCCACACGCCGAAAGGCGGCTTGCAGGGTAAAAACGTAGACATAGACAATAGTTTTGGATGAAACTCGATCACATTGTTAACGGACTCATTCACGATGCAGGAAAGACGACTAAAATCCATGGGGTCGAGTTGCGCTTGGGTTGGCTAGAGTTGGAGTTGTGTTGGCTTTGCAATCCTAAGAAACACCATTCTCTTTAGTAGTGTAATTTAGATAGTGTAAAATTGGAAAAGTGCTTATGACTGGAAATGAGATAAAAAGTGGTAAAGATGAAGTCGTTTGGCCTCGATGAAAGAGCACATTAATGGAGAATCAAGAGAAACCTTCAGTTTGAATCAGTATTGCTCGGCGCGTTGTTATCTGGAATTATTCTTTCTTTATTTAATTGGTAATAAAAATTATTACTTCGGAGGTTAACTAAAAGCATATGACTCCTAATGCTCACAACTTATATGATGCAAACGTATAATTAGAGATTGTTACGAGAAAGTTATTTGCTCAAAAAAGAAGTCTAAAATAGACTGTTAAATTAAGAACATATTTTCACTGACATTCTTCTGAAAAATTATTCATTATTTCTTCATAAGAAGTTTAACGGTGGACGCAGTTTCAAATAATTCCCTAGGAATTATTCACCGCGTAAACCTTAATTAACATAGAAATAGTCCAAAGATAATATTTCTAAATTTACAAATACTATAAAATGAAAAACTGACATTTCAGCGTTTCCTGACACAGTAACGTAAGATCCGTAATTGACGAGGATAAATTAGCCGGAAAATAAATACGAAAATTTTATTTGGAGATTGTGGATCGGATTACCTTGACTAAAGCTGCAAGTTTATTCCCTCAAAGAGTAAAGCGCACGTTAGAGAGATCGAAAGGGAGGACTGCAGTCTCTTCAATCAGCGGAGAACAGAAAAAGAAGGCAATTAATTGCTGCTGGACGGCGCACGAATGTCTAACGAATGAAAACCGCCGGTCCTCTGCTGAGTATTCATCTTCTTCAGCGTAAAAATACGCCCTTTACTGATGCTGCTCCGCCGTTGAAACGCGTCCCAGGGCAAAAATAAAGGAGGATCTAAGAAATAAAGTACGAGTGGCATGAAATGGGAGCTAATTTGAAAGGAAAATTTAATTAACAACCTCCTAGAAGAAACAGCAGATTGGGACGAGGTGGTGGAATATCCCTTCCTTCTGTTTTCCTTTCCTTTTCCGAGCCTTTTTCACATTCTATTGGCAAATACTAATTGAGAGCTACTCTTGAAAAGCCTTCTCAACGAAAGAATGGTGACGTCAGTTTGTAAGACTGAATCGGTTTTAATTTTCCTTGAAAATTCTGTCGATATTGTACGTACATACATTAAGTTCCTACGAGTAGAAATAGAAGTTGAATTTACTCTCTTTCTCGTGCCTTCGAATAAAATTCTCTAATTCCCAAATATTATAATTATCATAGATCACCTCGAAACCGGTCCTTACTTTGAATGAGAGGTTGACAAAAATGGAAGTTAAGTAGGTTTTTAGCATACTTCTAGGAAACCTAAGCTGATGCTTAAGATAGGACGAATTACCTTGTAAGTGACGTTGAATGTGTAGATAGAATTAATTTTGTGGGATAGCGTCTAATAATGTATATGGCTTAATGAATTTTGTTACTAATAAGTCGGTAATTCTGCAATATGACCAAAAATATATTAGCCTCTTTCTTCGGCTAAATGCCTTAATGTATACATTTAATTTCCCTAGTGATGAACAGATACAACTATTGAAATATCGAAAGAGTAAATTAATGACACCTGAAAGGGAAAATATACTATTTTTCATATTAAAATTAATTTGTTAATTTAAACGGCAATCCTTACATACAATATCTTCATAAGCATACAAAGATGGAATAAGCGTACCTCTAATTGGAAATTTTCTAAGCCTGCAAAGCTTTTCACTGCAGTAGGTCTTTGGGGGGATGTTTAATTATGATTAAAGCCTGTGCCAAGGTGCAAGTAAGTATAAAGTTAGCAGTAGTAAGCTAGCTTGCATTCCTCCTAGTGAAGTCTTAAAATTTATCTCTATGATCATAAATGTATGCCCGTTAATTCCCTTTTTCAGTATGTTCAGTGAGTCAAGCTAATATATTTAAACGCATATAAGTAAACAACAATTTTTCTGTAATAGCTATGTTATATAAATATACCAAATGTTCGTCTAAAAGATTTCTGAAAATTCACACCCGAAAGAAGAAGTTTATTAACTTTCGAAGAATCCGCAATTTACCTCTATTTTCCTTTTGATGATTTTATTTGCAACTGATCTAAAAAGCACTACTGAAATTACGAATTAAATTCCTCAGGAAGGATTGCACGCCGACATAGTTTTAGCTTTTAGCGATTCTGACCCAAGCCCCACATGGATCATTTGATAAAAATATTTTCCGACACCAATTTCCGAGATGATTTCGGCGGAAATGAAATAATTTTCCCCCTCATTCGGCCTCCCATCGAAGTGAAGAAGGCAAGAAACATCACGTTCCGATGCGTAGACGAGGCCGACATACGTATTCGGCGATTCTTTACAGCCTATGAAAAGGTGTCTACGGTCTCCCCATAATATCGTTCGTCCTTTTGCTGGTGGGGTCGGCCACCCGTGGGATAGCGTGCGCGTGAGAAGTCTCCCCGGTGCGGTCACGCGCGTGACTTGATTGGGCGTAGGGCCGAGGAGGCGTGGGGACTCAGTCACGTTCGAGTCGGGAATACCACGACGTTTACATGCGTTTGAGGAATCGAAGATGAGGAGGGCAAATTGAAGGGAAGATTTTACGTCAGAATGGGAATACGGCTTCATCTCTTGCAAGGTGATCAATAGTATGAAATGAAATGTTAGGGAAGGGAAAAGAGATTGCTATGGAAAAAAGAGCTGTGAATTCATTCCTTTCCGACTGAGAAAACATGTTGAGTAATGGATTCACTACGGAAGTAATAAAAAATTAATAAAAATACTTGTCCGATGTCATTATAACTCATCGTACGCATTACAAGAGATGAAACAGGAATATGTGGAATCTTTGCTCTTTCTTAATTTTACATTACATAACGAATAGCTAAAAGTTATACACCGATGCAATAATTCAATAATTTTATTACATCCGTATTAATAGAATATTGAATTTTATTTATTTTGTTCCTTACCCCTATCCACCAAATATGTCTTGATTTTTTTCATTTTTTAATATTTCAAAACCCTAGGATTTTATTTTAATATCAAATTATCAAGTAGACATTGAGACCTTTTTTCATATCTTTTTGCTTTACTTTAATGTCAACCTTTAACGCAATTCCGAATATTGTCTAGGTCTATTTAGTTTATGGGCAATTGCTCGCGAGCTGTTGCTCGCCCGACAATTGCTCGCAAACAGTTGTTTGCCCGACTCTTGCTCGCAGCACAATTCCTCGCGGCGGACAATTGCTCGCCGGGCAATCCCTCATCAGCGAAGTTGTTCGCTTTATACTATCGATAACTACCAGAATAGCAGGGAATTTCTTTATATACAATTTACTACCAGTCGGGAAGAAATAGTTTACCACCTCTTCAGAAGGGAGCGTTAAAAACCTATACGTATATATTACTTACTTTACTTATATATTTCCGCAGAAAACTTTCATAAATGAATCATAATAATATTGATGAATTGAGCGTTTCATGTGATATTTTGCATAAGCTGCTAAATGGATATAAGTATAATCAGGGTTAGGAATTATATATGTGCTTTAAAATTTGTACCCTAGCGAAAATTATAATATTTAAGTAGGTAGGTGAATTTATCTCTAAAAAGGTGAAAGATATCCTAATAATGAATGACGAAGTAGAAGGGCTTTCGGGGTTGAAGATTACTTGAACGAGGAATGTAATTAAGTAAGAAGCTAAGATAAGATCATGATCATGTCATAACGTATTCATTTAAAAATTTCAACACATATTTGCAAAGGAAAAAGAAAAATATGGCAATATGTGCATGGAAATATGACGTTGTCTTGATTCTTCCTTAAAAAAGAGCTTAAGGCGATTCCCTGATTCTCGGCCTTGATATTGGGATTATCAGGAATTGTTAAAATAAAGTATAAAACCTATTTTCTGCTTATAATCCAGAAACTTAAATATCGGTGCTTGTATAAGTCCGCAGTGCTTCCGAAATCTCTGGGAAGGCGGTTGCATTGCCCACACAGCGATGTGGAAAAGTTTATTTATCGGTGTCGCAAGTTTTCGTAATATTTTGTTTCAGATTCTGCTTCTCGTAGCTCCAAAAACAACGTGGTATTGCTCATGCAGGTTTACTAATTTAGTCGCTCTACGTGTATGTTTAGAATTGCTCTAAATGGGTGTCCGTAATTATTGTTATATAAAGTATGCAAATATTAAACATCATAAAGAAATATTTCGAAAATATTTTGAAATTAAAATTTCGAAAGCGCCTACGGAAAATTGATATTGAAACATTTCGTATGGCGTATGGAATTTACGGAAATACTAAATATTATTTCGTTTCTTATTTATAAGTTAAACTAGTAGTGAATCCAAATATCAGAAAGGTTCGTTTAATAATTTAAATTAATTAATTAGCTGATTTTCTTCTTCTGGTGCTTACTTCTCTGAGTGATGTGTTACTTCTTTTACCTTCTTCCTAGATTCCGACTTACACAAAGTATTTTTGAAAATTACCAAATTTTAATCGGTTTTAACATACGATCGAAACTTTATCATACCATATCTCTTCTTACATACAATTTCATGGATATGTTATTCATATGTATTTCTTGAGCGGGCATATTTCATTACACAAACATCAAAAAATTATCTCTTTTTAGGGTAAATAAATATTTTGATTTATTTCCTCATTCTCCGAGCAGTATTAGAACCTACTGTAATCGATGATCTTTAGGACTCATTCAAATTCAATGAAGGAATTAGTGCAGTATTTCTCCATACTTCCACGGCATTTTTATTTAATGTAAACGAATCATACAATCTCGTTCGTTGGCCCTCAATTCCCTTCAATTATCCCATTACGTCGTCGAAGAAATTTTTGCGAATGAAGAAAAGAGGGTGAATTTAGGTACTTTCGAATGATAACTATCGATTTGGCATGATCAAAACCATCGAAAAAAAGCGTCAACAAAAAAGCTGTAGAAATACAAGGCTATAGCAGCCAATATTAATTTGCTTCGTCATTTTTCCCATCTATCCAAATTTTTCAATAATTCCTAAGAAACATTAGGAGATTAACCGTAAGTAATGATTAATGGGAATTAATAATTGGGAAAAATGGGATTAATGGTAATTAAAACACATCATGTGTTTTAATCACGCTTCCATAGTGTGTTCATGTTGCAAAATGTTTCGCTATCGAGCTAGCAATATTTGGCTGTTATATTTACAGTACTTAAATATATACTTCTATTCGTAAGGGAAACATTCACCATGAATCTACTTCCCTGATCGATAACGTTCGAGGTTCGCGGAAAAAATGTATTCCTAAAACGACCTTCAAGAGCATCTTTCTTCCTGTTTTTACTCTCAGAGTAAGTATGGCGTATGTATTAGGGAGGATGCATTACGACAGCTACATCTAGACCTACATGGCCCATTGGCTCTCCATTCTATGGTCTATAGGTTAGAGTTCCTTCTTTCTCAGTGTAAATATAATTTTGATTAATTAATTATAATTTAACATTTGTAATATAATGAATTTAACTAAGGGGATTTCATAATAATAAAACAACATAAAACAAGACATAAAAAACTGCATAAAAAATGATGGAGAGATCGGTATTGAAGGTCACCTCTAGGTTTTTCCCTTTGGAATATTGAAAGGTTTCACGTAGACAGGAGAATGTATTACCGATAAACTTAAGAGCAGTGCTTCATACACCTTTCAATGTAAAAGCATGAAAAATTCCGTAAACAAAAGGGACTCGATTGCAGTGGGATTTATGAACTCTCGCGAGGGAACTGCACTGCTAAATATATTTGAATACCGGGAGGAAGCTGCGGTTATGTTCATTCCTTCGGAAGGGGTCCCCCATGTCTAACACTGATGTGTTTCTGTTGGAGAAAGGACATTCCAGCCGAGCTGACTCAATCGCGAACATCCAACTCGCTGCGAGGACCTCTTAGAAGAATTGGAAATTGCTTGTTTTCCGAAAAGTAACTGACAAATCAGCACCCTTTTCTCTACCATTTTACTCCTCTTTCTTTTTCAACAAACTCTTTGCATTCTGACCTCTGAAGGTCACGATGCCAAACCTTAATCCACAATTCCCCCTCTTCAATTCTATATGTTGGTTTACTGTAACTATGTTTGCAACATCACCTGCCATACGCCATGCTGCTGCTCGCGGGGGACTAATGCAAATGTAAATCTATAGCTTTCTACGTATTCTACTACTTCACTAGTTTTCTAGCAAAACGTATCGCTCAATTAAATATGCTGTGGAAGTGTTTTTATTCTCATTATCAGAACCACGAAGTACTGCCTCTACATAACGAGTAATCAATGAAGAGATTGCTAGATGGGCGCATTTCTTGGGGTTAACTTTCAATGACTACTTATCTCTCGAGAAGGAAATTATATCCAAAGCTTGCTGCGACGATGTCCCAGCAACCATTAGGTTCCGTCCATGTGATCATGGACGGAATCTAATGGTTTAAATGTCTTACAGTCGTTAGCAAACAAAAAAAAGACATGAAGTAGATAGAATGGAATCAACTAAATCGTCTATCAAAAGAGTGACAAGAAGAGAACCTAGAACACTGTCCTGAGGAACACCAGAGGTAACTGGAGGAATGAAAGGTGAAATTTCATCTAAAATCACTTTCTGATATGTCCCAGAAAGATGCGATGACGGTAACGTTATAACGGTTTTGTAATTTGTGCAATAGTCGCTGATGATCTATAATATCGAAAGCTTAGGCAAAATCGATATAGCAGACATCCCATTTCGAGTTCCGTTCGAACGCATCAGTGATGCGCTTTTGCATTACGGATATACTGGAAAGAGGAGGAAGAACCTGGTAGGAAACCATGCTGTTGGGAGATATGTAAGGTAAAGTGAAGGAAAGGAGGCGATCATGAATTATGCGCTCAAACATCATTGCGAGAACCGGAAGGAGAGATATAGGGTGGCGTGGCCAGAACTCTTATTCCAGATTTTAGCACGGATAGTAAATTATAGTCCTTCCATGAAATAGGAAAATACCCGTAAGAAATACGTCTGTTAAATAATAAACTCAAAGATGTGCATTAGGCAAAAGATATATTTTTCAAAATTGTGGCACTTACTTGATCTATACCAGTTGCTCTATTGGGCGAGAGGGACTTTAAAAGACTCAAATACTTGTAAAAGTTGTAAAAATGGAGTTTAGGGAGTGGGAAGTTACAGCAAACAATATTTTTAGTCCACCAGGGCCGGGCTTATGGAAGGGTAGTATTGATGCAAAAAAATTAGAGAAAAGCTCAGTACGATCTCCTTCAGATGCGGATCTGCCATTATAAAACAGCATCGAAGGAATTTTGGGGCTGCCACGTCGGGAATCAATATAATAATCAAAGTCAAAAGCGTTTAGAATTAATGGAAAATTGAAAAGAAACAGCTGATGAATTCACTATGGTCTGTATTTAATAGAAAATTATTATGACGTCTAACATCTTAGTAGGTTTTTAGGGTTTGATTCTCTCCGTGTTCTTCCCGTCTGACTAGATTAAATTCTGTATTTTATTGTTCTTGAATTTCTATCACAAACCGATTCTTTGTCTACCGTTTGCCACACCTGTACAACAGTATATTATCTCTTCCTCTTTCATTAGATCCATTTGTATGATTTTTCAATCAAATATATCTTTTATTGTCACCTGTAGTTTAATTTAAAATTATGGCTGTATATTTAGTTTTATTCTTTATTTCTAAATTTGTCTTTTTTGATTTTATTTCTTTTAAATTTTTATACTTTTTTGTTACATGGTTAATTGTATTCAATTCATTGTAAAGGTCATGTGCTGTGTTTATAGGTTTCTTTTAAATAAATACTCTTTTTTCGCTTCTACCGACTATTTTCTATACGAAGCCGAGTTTCTTCAGTGCTTTTCTTCATATATTATGGATGTGAGTACTCCATGTTAAGTTATTCGTAATAGTTACTTCAAGATATTTCACTGATTCTACTGTTAAAAGGTTTATCCCACGGAGAATGTACGAATAATCATTGGCATTATTTTTCCTATCGAAGAAGTTAATTACTAAACATTTGTTTACATTTAGCTCTATTTCCCAATCATCGCACCATGCCATGATTTTATTTAAGTCATTCGACAAGCTTTCAAAAATCTAAAACCACCGTGTCGAGTCGACTTGCCTTTTATTTTCGTCAGATTTCAGGGCATCGTGGACTAATCATGTCAGCTGAGACTCAAAATCGAGCCTTACACAAACCATGTCGAATCCTTACTATGAAATTAGACGTTTCAAGAAAACACATTAAGGGGCAGGTAATTGTAGCTCTTTCCAATAAACTACACTTCGTTTAAGGCGATTTGCGTTAACTAAGTTCCGTAATTATTGAGTATTTAGTTCAGATGTAGAACTTGTGAGATTTCGTGAAATGGTCGTTCAAGAGATAAATCGAAATGTAAAACGGAATAGCAAAGTTGGACGGTATGACGATATGTCAGTCTCTCGGAAGACTGAAATTCACTCCAGCGTTTAAGGATTAGCACAAATCCTTTAGTCCTTAGGCAAAGTGCGTTAACTTGAGCTTCCGTCACGAGTGGCGCGTCAATCGCATGGCCCATCATTTTTGCTGCTATTACTTCACCCACTACCTCCTCTTCGGAACCCATTAGCATAAATTTGAATTGCAGAGGAGCCAGAGCTTGAGAAGTTTTCCGTGAAAATGATTTTTGAATACGGGGAGTATGGCGCATATTCCGTCACTTAAATATGATGCATTATTAGATGATCCGTGGTTTTCCAGCGAAGCCGAATTTTCATGTCTAAGAGAAGGGAACAGCAGAAAGAGATGACTTTCTAAGAGGTACGGATGTGAATTGGTGAATCACAGACTTTAATCTGCGAAATAATTAATAACAAAATAAAAACCGAAAGTTCTCGTAGAATTATACCCTCTGAATTGATAATGTTAATGAAACCTAACACCGAAAATCCTTTGTTTGGAGCTCTTATGTTTACATCGAAATCATTGGCAATCCCAAAAATAAAAACTGTAAATTCAAGGCCCACTTATCTTCTCTTGCTTAAGATTAAATGATATACTGAACCGCTTCAACGATAACTGAAAATTTACACTAAAAATTTTGGTATCTTTTATAGCCATAAACAAATACTAGCTAAAGACAAATCATCCAAAACAGAGGATTTAGCTGTTACAATTTTCTCAAGATATATCGAGTAGAAACGCTATCAGTTCTTATATCAGACTGATACAATCCACTCTGTAATTCTTTTCAAAATCAATGAAAACGAGATCGATTATGCGCCTGAATTATAGTTTATATTAATTAAGATTGCTCTTTCTTTTTAGGCGAAACGTCTGAGACAGAAAAGCCGGTTGAAATTTACAATTCGATATTTGATAGAAAAATTCTTCACCTTGGATTTTACCGTTTATCCTCTGACTTACAATCATTATCTTCATTTTTTGGGTTCTTCGTTTTTTCTAAAGGTTCCTCAAGAGGAAAGAGGACAGTAAGGGGAAACAGAGATAGGATCATATATCTTTCCATACATTGAAGTTATAACTCATCGATTTTATGTAAACGATCTTACTAAACCTCGGATCTGCACTAGAAAGGTCACGAAAGGATCTTTTTCTATTTGGAAATCTTCAGATATGAACGAGATTTTCCGATAATAAATGATGCATGCAAAAAAAGCCCCGAGGTATCAATATTGATACTTTTGGACTTTCTTTTGTTATTCGTGTAGCTCTTCCGATTCATCCACAGTAAATTGGAAATACTTCATTATTTACTTGAAAGTAAGATTCACTTTTTATCAAGATAGATTTACGACCTAGGGTTTTACATATAATTTATAAATTATTTGCGAATCCGCTAGTTATTCCATGACTGTCTGTCAACTCTCACTAAAATATTTCCTTAAGATTCCTTTATCGTTTTTTTTCCTCGCGTTCTTTTCTCTCATATCATATTTTCTAAGAATTTATTATCCTCTTCTTCAGTTAAAATATCTTTACTTCAACAGATCTTATTTCCCTAAACTGGCAAAATGAAGATTTCGTATCTAAACATTCGATGTTCCGGTATTGACTTGGATGGCACGAATCATTAAGCTTTCTTAAATCAATATGCTTTCTCAAATATTTGACCTTTCTTTAATATTACCTGAGTATTTTCTTCAGCTACTGGAATCATCCACTTTCAATTTCAACGGTAGATTATAGGGATAGAGATATCCAACGGAACTGGAAGAGGACGAACATTCCCATCTTCACTCTCCATTTAAAGCGCCCTAAAGTCTTGCAGACGCATAAACTAAACGAGAGGTATTTTCTAAATGCTAATCTCCTGGCAACCTTTTGTGTAGTTCACAAAAGTAGGCTAATGTCGACAAGTTTCTCTTGGGCCATTCGTTCAATCGCTAGAAGTGGCGAGATAGGGAACAGATCTCATATTTTGGCTCCTTCGAATGCATTCCTTCCAAATCGATATAGAGGCCATTGTTTTCCAGCGGTCGATTATCACTTGGCTCTGAGCCAACACTTGATTTAGAAGGAATTTGGTAGCACCTGTGCCGGGTTTCGAATCACGGACGATCTCCCTCGAGTTTCTTAGAAATGCAGAGATGGAAACTCTTACCTTCAAAGCAAAGTTTTGTTAGATTTTCAATATATACCCAGAGAGGAGTTATCTTACAATTTCGTGGTTTACGATTTAACTTGGTTGCGATATAAGCACTTAAAAAATGAAAATTAAATGATAATCCAAAAACATTCCCCTCCTAAAGTCGCGCAACAAGAGAAATCCACTACTGTTGAAAATTTGAAACGGCAAAATGTGATGTAATCAGGAAAATATGCAAATTCATAGGAATTACGAAACAAAAAATTGTGCGATTTTGTTACTGTGTGAAACTCGATCAGGATGGTTACGAAACATTTTCAAATGAAATTTTCCAGTCATAAAGGAATATGGGGAAATCATAAACACAGTTTAAATTTCTATGTAACAAGAAATTTGGCAAACATTTCTAATTTTCATAATAATAAAAATACCGCGTCGAAGTTGTGACTTAGTGAGGAAACGGATTCTTGCAATGTATTCCTTCTTGGTCTTTAATAGTCGATGTTAAAGACTACTATTAATTTGGTTTTGGCGCTAATTTTTATCGCTATCTAATGCCAACAGTTATCGGAATAACTGGACACATATATTCAACCATTCCCAGAAAAATCCGAATAGTCGGATTTCGATCCATTGGGTTTGATAACCACCGCTGCCAGGACATCTACCATTAGTCATAGCTAAGTATAATATTAACTTCTGTAAATCCGTAATTTTAGTATAATCTCTTTCAAAAGTATGTTAATAAATTGAAGTGTTACAGCAGGAAATTGAAACTGACGCCTAGTAATTGCAATAAGAAAATAGCGAGATAAATTAAAGAACTAAATAGAAACGATATTATAAAATAAACAAAGCATGTGATGCGCATATCTCTATAGCATCAGCTTTTAGGAAGTGTTTTCATTTACTAAATGAAGTAAGAAGAACCAATAAAAATTTACTAAAAAATGAAGGTGCATATGCATCAGGAACAGTGTGAAAGTCATGTTTGTGACTTTTGACAGGATTTGAAAGGAATCACGGTAAATTTAAGCCTTAATTTCAGTTGAATTAATTTAATTTGCAAATGAAGAATTTTGTGAAATTTGTTGGTGCTGGGTAAGCGCTCTAACTACGCGAGAAGTAATTTCTTTGGGCTTTCTCAACTGTTTGCTCATTTTGGCTTGATAATTTCGTCAACGCACCAAATCTTTTTAATCGGGGTTTGGCCTTAATCCACGATCTACTTAGCCAAAACAATAAATCCACTCTAATTATAAAATGGAATCTCACTCACCTATTTGGCCGCTGAAGTCTTATTTTAAGAGACATAATATAAAAAGGAGGACTTACCTAGAAAAAAAGAAGGGAGACAGTTAGCACACTTGAAGAGATATTTACAAGCTGTGAGCACAGATTGAGGGGAAGCTATGCAAGAGCTCGCCAATTTTACTAAAATAGAATGTTCATAGACCTAATTGTAAGTTTAATTGAAGAAATTTGAAGTGAAGATCTTGGTAGATTAAATTTCAAAAACATTTTGTACCTTAAATCAGTAAAGCAATTACACATAAAATGAAATCGAGTAGCCACCGAAACGCATACGTAAAGAATAACATTAGTACTAATTACAAACACTAGATTTTATTCTATTGTGTAAATCTTAATCAGCCAATACAAAAGGAATCCATTAATTTAAACAAACGATAGATCAAAATGTATGACATTTTACAAACATTAATTAAGCTGGTGTTCAAAAAGCATCAAAATTGCAAATGCAGCAAAAATCTAGGAGCTCAATGTCAAAGATGAGTTTGTGTTAATTTTTAGATAGTTGACTTCGCTCAACTTTTTCGGGATTTTTAAATTGCAAAAATTTATTCCTGATTTATTTCCAATTCTCATTTGTTTATTTAAATCAAAATAGTATTTCACTGTCTGTGATCACTGATACTTAGTGATACTTTGTTAAGTTCCTGCGATGAATTATGCTCATTCATTTCAACGATGACTTTCAGCCTATGCGTGAAACTCGCTCAGAATCGACTAGCAGAGAATTAATTAGGGTAGCGGCCCGTTAAGTTGGCAAGGAAACTTTAATTTTTGGTAACGGAATACAAAAATAAATTGATGCATGAGTTTTGATGCTTTCCCAAAATAAAATTACGTGAGATTGATATTCTTAAGCTTTTCTATTAGGGCAAGATTGAGATTTGTCTTTTATCTGTCCCACCTCGGGACGAAAGATGGATTGAAAAGGCAAAGAAATAAGTTACCTGGAGTTTGAAAACTCATGGAAAATTGCCCCACTTTAGGAAAACACCTAGAAGAAAGAACCTCTCCAAAACCTCCCGTGGATAGTACAGATCTAAACAATATATACATAATTATTATTACAACGCCTTGTTATATCAGTTATTACAGCACCTGTACAGAACACAGATACAATGAAACGTAAATAAATCATACAAAATATGTCGTAAATTTACATGGAAAAATACTATAAGAAATACAACCAATTAACCTTTTATTAAGTATTTAGATTTGTTTTGAAATATTTTAGCATTTTTCGGCATTGGAATGAGAAATTCTCCATGTAAAGCATTCCATTCCCTTATACCTCTATTAATAAAAGAATTAATTTACGGTGTAAAAATAATTCGCCAGATCGATTTTCTGCTCCCGTTCCCTAATTTTTAATATGTGATCGCCGCGTCCAATATAATTAGGACTATGAAACCTCTCTTGTAGTTCGCCCCAGCCATCTTTACAGTTCCACACGTTAAATACAGCCGTTAACCTAAAGGTCTTCCTCCTCGACGCTAACGATTCCCATCCTAACTGATCTAACATTTGACTAACACTCTCGTCCTTCTTATGCTTTCCAATTACGTACCTAGCCGCTTTCCTTTGCATGCCTTCGAGTTTCTTACCTAGGCCAATTTCATACGGGTCCCAAACACTCGTCATGTATTCAACAATGGGCCTGACCAAGGATTTATACACCCTTTTCCGGACTCCCTTCCCACTCCGTTCCTCATTTCGAAGCGGAGATATCTACATTACATTTACATTTTCACCCCGCAAACCGCCGTATGGCGTATGGAAGGGGGTGTGATAACACCGAACCTATTAATAAGCTACCTGATTGGTATTCCTAATGCTAACAGGAAAAAGAAACCAGTAATAGCTATCCGTTCTCGCTATAATCTCGCGCAATCTCTTTGTCATCTGGTCTCGGAAATCGCGCTCGCTGAGTAAGGGAATCACGATATGGCGTATTTCGTCATGCAAATCAGTACGTAATAATTTTTGAAATAACTTGTGCTAATATTCGGTTCTTCTATCCTTAAGAGATTCCCAGCCGAGGGTTTTGATCATTATTGATACACTGCCTTCGAATCTATAATCTCCCTTAACGAAACGAACCACTCTACGTTGAGCGCGCTCTGGCTCCAAGATTTCACCCTTCTCGTGCGGATTCCATACTGCGCAACACTACTCAAGCAATGCACAAACGAGCGAGTAATGAGCCACCTCTTTGACACTCGATGGACTACCCCTGAGAACGCGGCTACATAGCCTCGAAGCCCTATCGGCTGACCCCACTACGTCTTGGATGTGCCCTTTACGGAAACCGTGTCTTATTGCTGGAGCGTCAGTCGCCCTCCACACAATTTTCTAATTAAAAAAAATTGCAGCTGAAATGATACGATTTTTTTAGTGCCAGCGCAGTCCACTCCGTTCTTAATACATTTGTTACATACATTTTGATGAAGAGACGCTTGATTTCCGGCCATTTTTCCCTTTCACTTTCTTTTATTTTCTTGTGCGGAGCTCCCAGGAGACACGTCCTTTCGCCTCGACAGTCTGACTCGGAGTGACAGTATCTTAATAACCTCTCCGTTAGTCAAAGTGTAGTTGTGGTAGGTGTTTTTATTTAATTTACATGATTTCGCGTAGACATTCTTTCCTAGAATTCCTAGAAAGTTACTGCCATTGTTACAGAATGGTCGCTTTTATTTGTTGTTTTCTTCGCAAATCCGTTCATTTCGTTTAATAATGATAAATACCATCCTTTTCGTGAGTTTCGAGCAAATTTATTCACTTGCGTATTTAGTCTCAGGTCAAACGTCGGTGTAAATTAAGCTTCACGTATTTCATTTGCATTCGTTTTCATCGAGTTCTTTAACTGGGAATTATTTTATCGTAACAAACTTTATAAGTTAACTGAAGATTTGGTTAGGATGACCTCTCCTAGGACTCCCGTTTCCTCCTATTTGGGAACTGCTGCTCTCGAGTCCCTCCGGGCCGAGAACGCGGAACTCAGAAGGTTGGTGTCGGATCTTGCCTCTAGGGTGGAGAGGTTAGAGGCTTCCTCCCCACGTGTGGGATCTGAGGGTAGCACCCCGAAAGCTCGCCGCGCCAAGTTGGCGGCTGGGGCTCGCCTGAGGGCGGAGGCCGGCCGAGCGATCGACGGTGCCCCGAATGTCTCATCGCGGGCGGGGTCGTCGACGGCCAAGAAACCCGACGAGAGGAAGGTCGTCTCCATTCGGGGTGATTGTGGGTTGGTACTGCGGAAGCAGGTAGTTGAGGAGGCCTCGGCCAATTCTCTTCCTGTTAGCAATCGTTTTTCGGTGTTGTCGGAGGACGACCCGGCGCGATTTCCGAAACCGGACGACAAAGAGATTTCGCGAGATTATAGCGAGAACGGATTGCTATTACTGGTCTCTCCTTTTAGCTTATTAATAGGTTCGGTGTTTTTACACCCCCTGCCATACGCCATACGGCGGCTTGCGGGGTACTAATGTAGTGTAAATGTAAACTTTCTCCTAGATAATCTAAAATTTACGGGGTCCAGAGAGTAACCGAGATGTAAAATTGAACAGATACGCTTTCAAGATAGTGATGCAAATCAGGACAAATCATACAAGTATTATCTTTACGAAAACAACATACAGAGCATTTAAATCAGTTAGTTGACAATTCGATACGAAAAAACAGAATAAAATATGCGTAAAATCCTTCCAAAAGAAGCATCGTCAAAGGCCACATATCTAATTTGTAAGATCATTATGTCAAGCATCAGGCGAAATAAAATAATGCACAAAAGAAATTAATCTAAAAACATATTGAAAAAGTAAATCATAGATGAATAGGAAGGCTGCATTTAATTGCTGACAATAGGGTGAGGGTATCAATTGAGGCAAGGAGAGTTTTAGCAAATTGTCACGTTATGAATCACAATGGCTTAATTCCGAGGATAGGTTGATAACGGCGATAATAAGTATTCCAAACAAGTTTAACGTTTTGACTGAAAAATTCGGAGAGGGATATAAATTAAATGCCAGAATTTTCTCAGCCGTCGTAAAAGAGGAAACGATTATGCAAATCGGAAGAAATACTTTGGTAAGAATCGCAAAAAAACGTGTTCTCGTAGTGAAAAATACATTCAGCAACACTTTATGTATCCTCGGCTCCATAATTCATCGAAAATCTGCGAGAAGCGGAAGGCAACGCACATAAATACGCAAACTATCTCAAATAGATAGCTCATGAATAGTGGATGTGGAACCGTCAATTTACAATAATGCCGAAATATTTTCTTTTCTCGATTCTCCTCAGGCACGCAAATCGCTCGCCTCACCTTATAATTTCCTTAATCGAAACGCATTTTCACAGCAACAAGTAAAATCCTGGACTTAAGGGGAATCGGTTTATCTGACTCCTGGGTGTAATATCTTTCTATTTAGGAAGAAAATGTCAAAGATAACTCAGAAGATCTACGGTGGAATACGAATGGCTTACTCTGAGAACAGCTTCCAAGAGGGAACAACACCCATTACTAAAAACAGTACCTAAGTTGCGGAAGAAGCATAAATCAAATACTATAAAACCTCGTATAATTACAGGAAACCCAGGATTAGGGCGGTTTTCATTAGAGCGCAAAAAAGTTTAATATATCCCCTCAAAATGTGCGATATTAAATTTGATCATTGCGCTGTTTTTGCGGTGCTTGGCAACACGAGTACTTGAATGCCTACTCACCTTGTTTGCTAATTTACATTTATTCTTGTTAAATTTACGCAGATATTGCGTCATCTTCCTAAATACAAAATTAATGTAATTTAAGTAGTATGTGATTCATGTTTGATTATTGTCATTTATGTATTATTTTCGCCCTATTTTTTCACCTTTTTTCAATTTTAGCGATTCCAGCGTAGAGTTAAGATTTAGCGCTTATTTAATCTTTCTTGAAAGTCTTGTGAACGTAATTCACTCACTAATTAGTCAATCTCCGACAAATAACAAAGCAATCTTTCTAGTTACCTTTTATGTGACAGAGAATAGGGGTATAAACAAAGAGTAATAACTATGGATACTGAACTTGACGTCACTAAAAGAAACGGCTACAGCAAATTAATCATAGGTAGGACACTATGCTTTAGTGAGTTTCTACGGGTCTCCGGATAGGCTCATTTGCGAAATTACCTTAGCTGTCGTAGCACTTTTAAAATAATTACCACTAGTAGTTATTTCTTCATTGAAAGTGTATTGTTTGAGAAGGAATTTTGCAATTTAAGGGATGCGCAAGTGGAGATTTAGACTCGGTGAATTTAGGAAAAATGTACGATACCGAAGAAGTAGTTGAAAACAAAGTGTGGCAAGAAATGACGAGCAACCGAAAGAGAGCAGTCTGGTAGAATCTTTTGCATAAATTTGCAAGTGATTTTTATTATTATTTATTAATAATATTATAACTTGAAAAGACCACGACTTTGAAGAAGAAAATTCAGAAAACGTTAGAGAATCATTAAAATTCAAAAGACTTAAATAACGACGGATGTCTCGTAACTGAACATAGATATCAATGCGAGGCAGAAAATTGAGATAAATTATAAGAAAATCACATTGATCAAGATTTTTGCGTAAAAACTAAAAGAACTAACTTCGACAGCTTAGGTCATTTCGCACGTAGGCCCCCACCGGGAATCGAATCCGGGACCGCTTTCATTGAAGTCGAACGCGTTGCCCACTTGGCTATCGGGAGCCCCACAAAAGATCTCATTCTAAGAATGTAGAGAGGAGCTTTGCTCTTCGTAGGTTGAATAAGTAAATTGATTGTTATAGAAAAATTGTTTGAGGAAAGGTTACTTTTCACAGAAAAGCCGTGAGGTAAAGTCCCAAAGAAGGAACTCCAAGGAACAAGTTTGAAAAATAGCGATCCTACTGTCCAGGCAGGTTTTATAACCACTGAACTACCACACCGCACCAATTCCACACTGTTTGAGAATGCTTTTGTGAGGAAAACAGGCAACCTCTACATAGTATATATACATACATGACTGGGAGTCGAACTCGAACGACTTTACCGAGCAAAGTAAAACACATAGAGGATTAAGGAAAGGTAAAACACATTTTCTCAATTCTTGTGATTTCCTATAGGGGGTTTCCTTGTTGTAAAGCTCCGATGCTTCGATCAACCCTGAGACACCTCCAGTGACTCCAGGGTTGTTTGATCAAACCCGGTAGTAGCGCACTCTGACGTAGGGATGGGAAGCCGACTTTGTGGCGGCGTGTACGACAAAGTCCGGCCCTGGTACGCGATATCGGGCGAAGTATAATGCTTGCAGCTCGGCCGGTACAGGACCATTTTTCGGTGAATTGTTACTGGGAACCAGAATTTTAAGCCTGCATCGCGGGCCGCGATTCACCAAAGATCACAAGTCGGTTCCCTAGTGTTTCCTCCTGCTGATCGGAACCTCGCCCGGAGCCATCCTCAGCAGCACCACGCCACGTCATTCCCCGGGCCGAGAGCAGTTTATCAAGGCAATAAATCTTGCGCGATTCAAGAACGTCAAGGTGATTAAATAATAAGCGAACCCCTCAATGTCTTCGCGACATTATTTTGGTGTCAGGCGTGGGGTCGTGCGGTCACATCGTGAGAGCGACTTGGCGTGCATGATGCCATCTCGTAAGAGTTGGCTTTCCGCGATCTTGGAGTGGGTTTAGCCGAAGGTTTTTAACAGCATTGCAATTCAAGAGGAGAGAAATTTGATTTTTAAGAATGGAAAATGCAAATTTCACTTTGTTAGCAATGGAGTATTAGGATCATACCGAATTTGGTTTTACCAGTATGTTCTTACGTTAATGATCACGTTAGCACGGAACGTGCCCTGAATCTGAATTATCATGGATTGGTTATTTTCACACAAATTGAGTGACAAAAATCCTTTCCGTTAGCCTCGAACTTCATTTTGTCCAATCGATCTCCGAATTCCTTCCAACAATCTCAGGAATGTGGGGGGTGTATAGGGAAAATAGGGTATACAATGAATCAAGTTACTTAAGAGTACCCGATCTAATTGACTTCACTTCATCGGTGTTCGGCGTAAAGACGAGTCGCCAAGGGAAATATCCGCGCCTCCGCAGGCGATGCCCCCCGCCGTGATAGGAGGTAATGTCCACTTAATTCCCAATTTCATCGGGGAAGATGAGAATACCGTGGGGCAGTTTTAAGAGAAAATTAAAGTATTCAGTCATCTTTCCGGATGGTGCGAGAGCCAAACCCTTGATGTAGCTTGTCTGTATTTGACTGGAACTGCAGCGGACTTCGTTAAGTGCAAATTCTCACGCTCTCGAGTCATATGAAAGTTTTTCTCTCCACCTCAGTCGCCGATTCACGGCTTGTATTTCTCCACTGTCGTTAGAGCGCATGTTCGCAAATTGCTCACAGCAACATATGGGGTCTGTAGCTTCCTATGCCACCAGGCCCAGAGAAATCGCCAAATTACTATATAGAATCGATTAAGGATCCGTATATTTCTGACGCGAAGCAGTTGATGGAGACTCGTCTCTTAGCGCAGTTTCTCTCGAATAAATCGGTCGCTTTGTTCTGGAGAAGAGCCCAAAAACAATTCTCGAGGCCGAAGAATTCGCCATAAAGGAGGAAGCAAACGCCAGGAATTACGTGCACTAAAGGACAGAGATTAACTCACTTTCTTGGGATCAGAGTGGGCACCCGTGCGTAGTATTTCTTATGTGATTTGAATCATGAAGAGAGGAGGAGGTCCCGTCCGGATCAGCCATCAAGACGAGTTCATCCTCCACAAAACGTTGCACTGTGGAATCCATTTCCGCTAGAATTTGCATCGCGGAATCCTTTCCCGCAGGATTTTGCACCGCGTAGTCCCTCATTGCAAGAGCCACGTGCGACCCCTTGCAGTGTCACGAATCTCCCGCAATACGCCAAAGAAACAGCGCGCTGTTTCTTTGGCGTAGCAAATGCACCTATAAAATGCCAGTTTTGTGGGGGAAGAGGACATGCGTCTCTTAATTGTCGCCGGAAATCACAGAATTGTTTTTCTTGCGGAGAAGTTGAGCATTTTTCTAAGCACTGTCCTATGCTATTGTGTGGCGTCTGAGGGCAAGCGGATCATCAACCTCGAGACTGCCCAGATAAGCCCACTTTGAGCACCACGGGAAAGACAGGGGGAATTATTATTGGCCAAAACGCCGGTCTTACAGTTGGTGTCAAAATATTCGGAAAGATTCATAGATTTCTGGTGAACACCGGCGTGGCTATCACTATAGTTCATAAGAAGGCATTCCCCTTTGGAAGATTGGCGCTATCACCATACAAGTTTCTAGGAAAGAGCGTCTCCGATCATTTTTTGCCGTTAATGGGACAATGCTGCGTCCCATTTGTATTTAATGGCGAATTACTACCCATGACGCCTTAGTAATAGATCTTAGCTCGATTAATTTCGACAGTATCATTGTATTGGATTTTATGCAAAAGTATGGAAGGTTAATGTCGTTAGACGATGGAATTATGTGAAATAGGGATCACGATCCCGTGAAGTTAGCGCCTTACAATGTGAAGAACGCGGATATTGATCTAAACTCCTTTGATAAGGAAGAATTTCCGACGCCAATCCTCGTAACACTTGTACATACAGGATACAGGCGAGGATAACGTCAACAAACGGCCCGTCAGGAACAGGAACCCTTTTTGGGATAATGGCGACGTCGAGGAACTCATGGCCATTCCCATGGGTTCAAAGGACGAAGTAAAGCCGGAAAAGGAGAACTACCGGTCACCGATCGCGTTCTTCCGTGGGGCGACGGCGACAATGAAGGGCTCGCCGCGGTTTCTTCGGTTTCAGAAGATAAGGTTATACGGGAAAATATGCTAGGCATGAGTAGGATCGCCGAAAATATATTTATTGGAACCAATGGCAGAACGTAACCTTTGGTGGCTTTAAGGATAGGGTACAGCCAGGGAAAGAAAAAGGGGTGTTGTTCGTGCCGCGCCGTCGGTTGCCGAATGTGTGAATTTTTCGGGCGATGAAAAACCTCGCATGGATCTTTTGTATTCCAGTCAGCGCCCGCCAGTTAGCGATTGTTCAAGTGTGGTGGAGGGAAGCATTTGCAATAACTTGCAGTCCCTCCATAAATAACTTCTGAACTCCAGGAATAAAGGTGTGAAAATAGCGATATGACTGGGACTCGAACCCAGGTCTCCCACTTTCCAGGTAGGTGTTCTAACAACTACCGAACTACCATGCCGCGTCTCTTCCACACTGTTTGGAAATGCTTTGTGAGCAAGCCAAAATCTGGCGGCAGTTCATTTTTCGTCAGTTTCGTCGATTATTTCGCGATGTGGCTTAAAGGTAAATAGTTTCGCGTTTTGAGCCAAATTAGTATAATTTCGCAAAAACTTCACGATTTCATGCACTGCGAAAAACAGGTGCCTCTACGCATTAATCGTTTGCCAACTTTATTCAGTGCACTCTTTCCTCTTCTTGCCTAGACCTTTTCTACTTCACACAAATATCCGTCATTCCTATTCTTATTATTCATTTAACACGAGTCTATTTTCTTTGGGGTGACATTCAAATAATCTTTTTGACCTTCCTCGCCATTTAGTTTCACCCACAGTCTCATTTTCGGATATATTTAAAAGAAAAATGTTAAATTCTCTCTATTTTTCTAAGATGAAAGCACATACCGCAAATACATAAGTGTCGGTCGTTCTAATTTCATATTCAGAAGCGAGAAAATATCTGGATAACCAGCGACGTTTCTATGATAAGAAATCGCTGAACCTGAGAGACGGGATGCCTTGACTTTCAATTTTCAAAGATTGGAAGAAAAACTAATTAATTCGCAGAGTGAATAAAAGGATAATATTTTAACTATGTTTTTACCAAGAATAGAAGTTGCAACTGATGGTTGAGTTAGTTTCAGTTTAAAGAACTCCAGAAACCATCAACAGTATGATTCTGTCCAAAGGCCACTGTGTATTATTCCGATAGATAGTATTCATTGACTTATGAAACGTAATTTTTCTAAGCTGTAGACCGTTACGAATTTGGAAAAGAGAGAAGGCAAAGCGATGTGTAACAAGTCGCAATATAACTCGCCGAAGCAATAATATGGAAAAGGAGGGGACAGCTGCTGAAAGAAATAAATATCGCCAATCTGAGAGCCTAGACTGAAAATGAAGGCGTTGACCTAACAGGAAAACAAGTGACTTTAGAAAAGCGAAGGTAAAGCCGCACCCTTTACACATTCTGTGTGCAAATCGAAGAGCGTGCGTGGGTAGGATCAGAAGCGGAAGATTAATAAACTGTTATTTTAAAGGGGAGTGGAGCTGTGTTTTACTTCGGGAATAAAAGAGATTCCTCCATTCGAAGATATGGCCATAGCATGGAGAAAGATGTCGCAGGGGGCGAAAATAATAAAAACAGGGACACGGAGTATAGACACATTTTGCGAAATGCGATTTCTGGTCACGTACGCCTTATCTGAAAAGCAGAAGGCATAAAACCCGAGCCTTAGAGTATATCATAGGCCGATGCATAAAATTCGTTTTTAAGTCTTTTTTTTTAGAAATACGGCCCAAGTTCTTCCAAGGTATCTAAAGATTAGATCAATTCTTATTCGTTACATTAGTACACCATTTGCGTAGCAAGAAACGACAATGGTGGGACTACTATTATCAGAACTGTACAATACATAGTATAGAATACTTTTACCTCTTACACATTTGTAAATTTACCTTTATCCTATTTTTGTCTTATAGATGAAATTCAAATATTTACTTCTTATATTATATTATTATTAATTATTTTCCGAAAAAATTCTATTCTCTCTTGCCGGACTTCGTTGACAGATATTAAGAGCATTCAATTCGACAGTCAAAGCCCTGATGATGGCGTTGCAGCCGAAACCGGTCGTAAAAAAATGTATATTATAAAGTTTTACTAATTCCTTTATTTTCCGAACATTACAATCGTAGGTCGTTGTAAGTAACTCCTCGCGTTTGTTTAGGGCCAGATTTTCCCTTCTTTAGAAGCTTGCCTTTCTTTTGTAAAGAGGGAGTGGTAAACCACCTTGGGGAAAATGTTATATTAGCTATAGGCATTTTGACACTCAAGAAATAGGTATCCTAATATAGAAACGGTAAAATATAGTTAAGAAGTTGTGGTTGAAGGAGAGCTAAGACATCGAATTTTTATTTTATCTTTCGAAGAAGAAAAACAGACAAAATTGAGACTCAATAACATGCACGATTAAGAAAAATAATGTATGGAAATAAGAAAACTACTGTCAGATATTTTAAAGTAAGTAAACTACTGTCGGATATTTTTTTATTATGGATGCACGTGATTGAAGTTAAGACATTTGAGGCAAAAAGGTTATGATACTTGTTTTGTAAATCTGTTGAGACAAAAGAAAGCGAGGAAAATTTTTTCAATTAAAATATAGAGAGACCGCAAAAAAAACCGCAAATTGTCCACCCAATGGGAATATATCCTGAATACAAGCGTAGGTTCCACAAAAAGTGTATTGTTATTCGGTCTCAATTATTTAAACATATACGGGAAATTCTGCATGCGATAGATTTGGTACTCTTGTTCCAGTTTAGCGCAGATCGCAAAATGTAAATGATTGCCTTTCTGCGAAGACAGCTAGGTTTAAGTGGAAAATGAGTGGTTTTGCCCGAGTCGGAAGCGGTTCGGTTAAATAACGACGGATCCCTCTATGTAAGCCGAATGAATAATTCAGAGCCTTAATATATGTCGAGCCATAGATCAGATCACTTTGGCGATCAGATTAAACACCGATAGTCCGCCTGTCGAATCATGCGTCAGTATAAACCAGGATTGAATTAATTTCTTTCGTGCTAACAGTTTGGTAGGCATAGAAAATTTTTGTCGAATTCCAAAGATTATAAACGAATTTCTAGATATCTGAGGAAATATTCGATGACAACATTTATTCAAAAAATTATTTGCTATTAGGACTTTAATAACACTTCCGTTCAAAATGGAAAACATTAACTGTATTTTTAATTTCCAGGACGAATGGAAATGGAAGCGATTTAAATGCAGACCGGAAATTTCAGTATCGAATCGGTTGATCTATTCCTCTTTGCGGCTCATTGAAGATCACGAAGAAGAGAGAGAACATTTCGGGTGAAATATTGGGGAATTTGTTTGGAGCTGCGGAAACCGTACAGCGTACACGTAAGTGAGCGACCGCTCTGAGATTTATGTTAGGATGGATGGAATGGAGAGCTTTCGATGAAATTCGGTTTTGTTCCAAACAACTCAATTATACACGTTCTAATACATTATGCATAACTTAAATTTCATTAATTTTGTTACAATAACGGCTTTTTATCTATATTAATCAATTTTTTGAAAATATATTTCTAAATAAAACATAAATCATAATATTACTCTATTAGTATTGTGCTGAGTGGGTATTGTTTTTCTCAACGGAGATATTACTTCTCTGTTTGTTCAACGATTGATTTTTCTCAATTGGAGTAAGAGATTTTCGTTCCGCGAGAAGACGAGAAATGTAAGGGGAAGTATTGAATACATTAATATTGTTAAGCAAATAAACATAGCCTTTAAGGCCCTATTAATACATATGCGTATTACTGATAGTACATAATAAATATACTAAATTGTGTTTCTTCTTAGGTCCCCATCATAATCGATTCGTAGATTTCAGTTTACAGTTTATGCAGTGTAAAATCATTACTTGATATTTCTATGGTTCTCCAATCTGCCAAACACGCAAATTTCTCACACAGATTATGACAATTTTCACTCTTCTTTGTAACAGATTATAAAAAGTTTTAGAATATTCAATTTGCATTTGTTCCGAAAAGTGTCACAACATAGTATAGCTTTCTCAGTAAATATGAAGTATAAATTAAAAACCTTTACACGATTGTTCCACGTAAATAACAATAATTAATATTCCAATAATTAAATCCTTTTGAAATTATATCAGCATTAATTAGTTTTTCACCAAGTAATGGTTATGATATAATAATGACAAATATGAACATCTTTAATTTTTAAATGTATTGTTGAAAGATAGCTGATAATTGCTGTCATCTAATTTCATATAATCACTCATTTCTTCCGATTAACATGAGTATTGGGGAGCAAAGAATGAAATTTTCTGTTTCCTAAGTACTTTCAAGGAGATACATATCTTAAGAAATGTGAATTAAGTTTCGTGAATGGTGATGGCTTAGTTCCATTCTCTTCACCGAAAAAATTCTCTAAGAAAAGTCTTCCGCTGACGTTGATAACTTTCCTTCTAAGACTTCTCCCAGCGAAGAACTCGAGGGAAACACCTCTGCCCGAAATTCTTTCGTTAAGAAAAATAAAAAATTCCGCCCAGTTGATGTGACGGACCCCTCCCTTCAGGGAGATGCGTAAAACACAAAACACGTCTTCTTTCCTCGGGATTCTCAGCAGAGGCCAGCACTTTAGCCCTTCGTTTTTATTCGGACGGTCGCCGTTATGCAAATGAGCACGTGTAACGTATTCGTTTGACCGTCGCAGCGGAAAAAGTCACATATTTCCGGAGAAAAGGGGACTCCGGCAGAGAGAGGATCTGCAGACTCGGACTACATTACTTTCTTTCTCATGTTAAACTCTTGCCTGCGCAGTACATTGTAATTCATCGTCCATTGTCCGGGGTACAGTTTCTGCGGATTTTATCACTTATAACACAGACATTTAATGAGATAAAGTTTAAAAGATTGGAGTATAGTACCCAAATGTATCGCATTGAAGAAAAAAATCAGGTATCAATACGGCATACTTAGATTTTTTAGGCCAGTATGATTAGATGATTTCCTTTAACTTATTTATAGGCAACGGTGTTGAATTATAAACATTTCATAAAGAAAAGCCGATGATTTTTTCATCTTTTCAAATGAGCTTGTTGCTTATAGTACATCTTTGCACATAACTCTCTTGTTTATATGGCTTCTCTACGTTGGCTGCAAAGAGTACTCAGTGCTCTTATATAAATTACATGCAGAATATTATTCAACTTTCATTCAGTACTTGAACAGGAACAAAATAGGATGAAGAGTCAAGAGTTGACTAAATGCAAAAGAATAATGACGAATTTTCTCACCAATCGGTTCAAACTTTTTCAAATGATTACTTAAGTGATTTTTTGTGTAACATGAGAAAATTGAGAAAAGATATCACATTGTGGTTAAATATTTATGCATAGCATGAAATCATTCAAGAAATATCTCAAAATGTCAATATAAAGAAGTCAGAAACGAATTGAATTAATAATTACACGATAATGAAAACCAATCCAAAGAAGAGGGTAGATATCGAAGGAAATTCACCTCCAAAGGTTGTTTGGTATTTTCTATAAAAATACCCATATCCTAAAACAAATTATAAGGAAAAAATTCTAGCAAAACAAGTGAGTGAGCCGAATTAATATTTTCTTAATCATTTTACCTGTTGGCTTTTTTGCAAACCAACAAATCAATTGTTAGGAAGTCCATGAACATAGGTTTTCTTAAAGCATAGCTTGCGCAATAAATCTGTAGTTTTATTTCAATACAGTTTATGAATTCAGGTGATGTGCTCCATTTCTTGTGATATTTTTAAATTCGCTAAAGAATTGATCTTACTAAATCTTACTAGTAGTCATAGATTTACTTACGTTTGTTTTTCAACATTTCCATAGGAATATATTCTATCGTTTACGTAACTTAAAGAAGTGGCATGTCCTATGTTCTGAGAATCCCAACTTCTATACTTAAATTTGAACGTTTTAAAAGTTCACAAGAATTGTTGCTTTGTCCTTCGTGATAGACTGTTACCCCGTTGATATAATGCATTACATGCATTCATTATGTTGTTTTTTCGCTATTGAATTTATCAAGGATTTGATGAATGTATATCTCACTGCGATTAGCAGAAGTTAAGAATGAGGGAAAGGTTAATTGGGCCCGAGAAAAGGTGGAGATCGAGGAATCAGATTCTTTTCAGCAAACTATACGCGTAATATAGCTTTACTGCCGATTTAAATCATTGAGTAAATAAGTCCTCTATAAATTTCGTTTATGAGTCTATCTTTAGAGTATATTCGCATTATACCCGCTTTGATTCATGCGAATCACGTAATGCATGGAAGATGCATCGTCTAAATACTACTCCTGACATTCTTCTTTCCAACATTCCAAAAAATGAGGATATGATGATAAAATATGAGCAAAAGACGCCATAAAAATTGACAGCAATAAAATGTCTGTTATTTTTCTGAAGATTGAGCTTCGACTTCCGAAAGAGGTCGCGATTTCGCCCATTTTAAATGTTTCTAGGATTACTTCCTTTCTGAAATGGATTTTAAGAATAACAGAACTGAAGAAGATATACATTTTTAAATATCCATGATGAGGAACGTTTACTAGACCATAAGGCAGTGGTCTTGACTTGTTTTCTAGTAAACGTTGCTTATCATGGGGTTTTTTGTATTAATAACTACCACACATTTACGCCTGAGTCTGTATAATTTAAGATATAAATTGGCTGGAAAAAAACTTCTGAAAAAAAATCAATGCATCTAGATAAGGGTTTCTTCAATCGGCAAAATGCGTGATAACAATGATAAATGAAAAAGATTGTGTGAACAACATTGTGTGAATATTAGGTGAATCTATTATAAAATAATATTGAAAGCCCTTTATCTCAATGATAATTAATTTATATTATTTATTAGTTCAATAAAGCTTATCGAATAGCAATCACTTTTATCAAAATTAATACAAGCAATGAGTATAATACAATTAACGAAGATCGGTGATCATGAATACTATTATCCAGTTGTAATTCACACTAAATCAAAATATTGACGAGTAAACTACGATCCCAGAACTGGAATATTCCCCACTCTTCTTTGCCGAAATATCAAATTATGGAGACGATTCCACTCACTTTGGTGTCTCTCGTCCAACACTTTTCGTTGATTTTGATTCTTCGCTAACACATTCGAAACGCATTTCGCCCATGAGGCATACTTTCCGGAAAGCGATCACGGGATTGGGTACAGGAATTGTTTATAACGCCATTGCAGGCATTCCGCCCTAGAAGGTGTGATTTACGAGGAAACTTCAAATGTCAGCACTGAGGGCCTTCGAAATGAGATGTCATCCATACTTTTCCTTTCGCGAGCACGACTGGAGTGTGAGTCAATTCATTCGATACAATCCTATCGAGATTTTCCATTCACTTCCTGTGGCAGGGGGTGCAAGCACCATGAATTTACTGAATTTACTTCGCTAATCTATTACTTTCGCGTATCGTTCGCGGAAAAAATGAATTCTTGTATCGATTCGTTTTAGCATCTATTTCTCT
The DNA here is from genome assembly GCA_000376725.2 of Ladona fulva. NCBI lineage: Eukaryota > Metazoa > Arthropoda > Insecta > Odonata > Libellulidae > Ladona > Ladona fulva. Next base: position 585,845 of record KZ308324.1, on the reverse strand, counting down.
GATCTTTCTCGCAGTGTCTGAACGGCCTATGTAACATGGGGGGCGCATTATGTCAGCTACATCATCTACGAACGTGCTTTCTCTAAATTTATCAAGGAGATTTAGTCTTTGTCTAAGCCTTCTATTTTCTAAAGATTCCCATCCTGCGTCCTGAAGCATTTGCGTTACACTCACTGTCTTGTCGTAACAATTCTTTACAAAACGTATCGCCTTCCGTTGCACTTTTTCTAATTCCCGAATACAACACTTCTCTGCAGGGTCCCATACACTACACGCATATTCCAAGTGAGGCCTGACCAACGCAACGTAACATCTCTCACGGACTTTTTCATCGCTTCTACCGACAATTCTCTTCACAAATCCAAGTTTTCTAAGCGCTCGACCACATATTTTATGGATGTGGGTACCCCAGCTTAAGTTATTAGTGAGGGTTACTCCAAGGTATTTCACCGTTTCTACTGTTGATAAAGTTTTACCTTGGAGCCTGTACGTATAATCGTTGGCATTATTTTTCCTTGGGAAGAAGTTCATTACTGAACATTTATCTATGTTGAGTTCTAATTGCCAATCATCGCACCATTTCATAATTTTATCTAAGTCGCACGATAGGGTTAATCTATCCTCTGAGTTTCCTATTTCCCTGTAAATGACCGTGTCGTCCGCAAATATCCTAACTTTACTATTAATGTTACTGCTAAGGTCGTTGATGTATACTAAAAATAGTAACGGTCCTATTACACTTCCTTGTGGTACGCCCGAGGTCACTTTAACCGAATTGGAACTTACACCATCTAACACGACTCGTTGTTCTCTATCGGTGAGAAAGTCCTTTATCCAATTTATTACCTGTGAATTGATTCCTGCAACTTGTAATTTGTACAATAATTTCTCATGTGGAACCTTGTCAAATGCTTTCCGAAAATCTAAAAATATCGCGTCGACTTGTTTTTTATTTTCGGCCGATTTCAAAATGTCGTGAACTAACAACGCTAGCTGAGACTCGCAGGATCGTGTCTTACGAAAACCGTGTTGGTTACTCACTATGAATTTGGACGTGTCGAGAAAACCCATTAAGGAACTAACTATTATATGTTCCATTATTTTTCCGCTCAGTGACGTTAAAGATATAGGCCTATAATTCGCTGGATCCTCCTTTGAGCCGCTTTTAAATATTGGAGTAACATTCGCAATTTTCCAATCTCTCGGAACTTTTCCTTCGTTCATAGATTTTTCGAAAATTATTTTCAGAAAGGGGGCTACGCTTTCCGCAACTTCCTTGAATACACGAGCTGGTATTTCTTCAGGACCAGGAGCTTTATTAGGTTTAATTTGCCGCAAGAGTTTAATAATGCCGTCTTCACTGAAGGTGATATTCGACATGGCTTCGGACCGATCGATTTCTGGTAGTGTACCCGTTGTGTTGTTGGGCGTAAATACGCTACGGAAAAAATCATTTAAGATGTTTGCTTTGCTCTTGGCATCGTTTATTATGTTACCGCTATTATCTTTTAATGAACCTACCGTTTGTTTTTTACCTTGGACCTCACGCACGTATGACCAAAAGGCTTTAGGATCTTCATCTAAGTATTCGCATAAGACCTTTCTTTTGAATTGTCGGAGGGCATCTCGCATGGTTCGCTTTGTTTTTGTTTTCGCTTGTTTGTATTCGCTCTTTACTTGATCCGTGTTGGTATTATTTGAATTCCTCGTGTAGGCTTTTAATTTCGATTGATTGATTGAATTGAAGATGACGTTTGATACTTTTAAGCTGGCATCTCAGAGCAAACGATTTCAGTTTCTTTTCTAATTCCTTATCTTCCGTAAACAAACTTCAGCAGCAGACAATTATGTCAGCATGCGGTATATGCACAATTAATTGTTACTGATGCTTTGTGACCAATTTAAGCAGTGGAACGAATCATAAAACACTGGTTTTTCACAGTTCTACAAATTAATTTTTACCTCCAAATCAGAAATGTATGCTTTTGGTATTTAATCCTTAGGGGCGGCAAATTATGTTCGGCAGATATGCTGGGCGTGGCTCTGGCTCCAGTTTATACATATTTTGTATTTTTTGATTGATTAACGACATATGTACGATCTGAATATTGAGTTTTAATGTGCTCTTAGCAATAGATACTAGTGAAATGATCAATATATATTCACTTTACTTTGTTCACCTCTTCTTCTTCCTCGTAGGCATTTCTGCCTGTTCTTTCTGATTATGCCCTTTAAATTATGAGTTAAGGTCACCTGTCCATCTTTTGCGTGGTCGGCCTCTGCTCCTCTTTCCCGATGGTATTCTGTCCCTTGCTATCTTGACGACTCTGCAGTCGTCCATTCTTGTTATATGTTCATTCCATTCTTCTTTCCTTTTATTTGTCCATTCTGTTATTGGAGGTATCTTACATAGGTCTATGGTATTTTCATTGGGAATCCTATCTAATCTTATCTTACCTACTATTTTTCTTAGTACGGTCATTTTTGCGGTCTGCATTCTCTGTTTTTTTTGCTTGTCTGTGCTGTAGTTTCCATGGAGTATGTCATTAAAGGTCTAATTACTGCTTTATAAATTCTTGCTTCTTCACTTCTTTACACAAAAAATAAAACAAAACTTTCCTCTGGAATTCATCCAAATAAACCAAAAGAAATTCACTATTTGCCAAATTTATGTTCCATAAGATTTATATTAAGTAGAAATAAGTTGATTAGGCGTATTCACAAGTTCAATAGCTCTATGTATTAGTAACTGACCAATTTTGAGTTCTAGATTTAGTAAAGAAATTATTATACTAAAAGTACCGTCGAGGGGAATCATCTGTACATACAAGGAAACAAGGGAACTGTATAAGGAAAACTTGACATCTGCGTTAAACATTTTTTGATGATGCTAATGACTTAGGGATAGGCGATTTTGGAACAATTTAAAAACCTACCCAAAATTCATCAGTTTAAACTTTGAATAACTCCTAACACACCGACATCGTTGCCCGTAGTCTAGTGGTTAGCAAGTTAACCGGTTTGGTTCCCATTTAATGATATTTAGTCAGCCGCCACTTTTTCTTTCCGCTTTTCTTTTTCATTTTCGTGAATATTTTATGAATTTTAACACTTTATTTAGGAGCAACAGATGATACGTTTAATCTATTTGTATCTGAATAATATTTATAGTCCACCCGGTAAATATGTATTACTCGACGGTGATGATTTCAACGCACATTCTCACGAATTTCTTCTACACCCGTTATGGCCCCTATTTGGAACCACTTTCCTAATTTCTAACGACCACGGCTGCCCATCACTACACAACGGCCAACTACATCTACGACACCGATTGGTTTGTAAATATTCAAAGTTCAAACTGATGAATTTTAGGCTGATTTTTGGACTCATTTTATTAATAAACTAGGAAGTGTTACTTAAAACTTTAACACATTCATCCTTATCTTTTGCCAAAGAACCTAGCCATGAGTGTATCATTAAAATCAGTTTGCAAACGAAATAGCTTCGAATTCCCAATTTTACTTGTAAATATTAATTTCTTATGTTCTTTTTTATCGCCTATATGATTGTTTTCACTGCTGCTCTCAAATTCAGAAGAAAACTTTTAGTTAAAGCAAGAATTTTAAGAATCGCATAGAATGCCACTTCTATCTCATTTATGTATGTTGGAAGAATTTATGCCTAATGGTAACGATGAATTATATTCTATTCACCACACATTTGCAAAAGAATTTACTATAACACTCAAACAGTATTAGAATATCCTATAGTGGAAAGAACTTTTATATAATTTGATTAATGAGAATAATTGTAAATTATAAATAATGTTTTTAATTTTATGTTTTTCTTACTCATAGTTCTCCTGACTTCAATTTTATATAACCTATTCTTTTAGACAAATGTTCTGACTTGCACTTTGATAAACATGGTAACCCTAGTACAAAGGTTGTCTAAGCATACGTTTCCCGCAGTGGAAACGCTGTTTAGCGAAAATAATTTGTCGCGAAAACGCTTTGGAGCGAAAAAATTTTGTCGCGAAAACTCTTTCCAGCGAAGTATTTGTTGCTAAAACTTCGGGAGCGAAACTGTATGTGTTTCGAAAATGTATATGTCGCCAGTCTACTGTAGTGAATATTCCTTATTCCGAAAAATCTCGAGGAAAAACGGATTTGAAAAGTCGTTCCGGCTTTAGCCAATGCAGCTATCGAGCCAGAGCATTCTTTCATGCCTTTCTGGAGATATCTCGGGCAAAGAGTGAAGTGGCTTCGTCCGATCATGCGGCATCGCACACGCCCAGCGCGTGATGTTCTCGGCCGATTGCTTAATTGCCCCGTAAATGGAAGATTCCAAGTTCCACTGGTTCTCTTTTCTTTTCTTTTCTTTCCACGCCAAGTCTTTTTTCACGCCCATTTTCCATGGGTTTTCAGTGTTATCATAAAAGAAAGGTAAAAATCACACGATAACCTTTCTAACTATTTAATGTTCTGTAAGGTAAACATTAGATGGCAAAGCAGCATGCATTTCCTCGATTTCGCAGCATTCGCCCTCCGTTCCTTACCCTAGTTGCAAGAGCAACCATTTATAACTAAATGTGATAACTCATGAAAATTATCTCTATTATCACGCAAAAGGCAAAGGATATTGAGTAGACCGTTTTATCTTAAAACCGAGATTATTTCCTCCAAAATGAAGTGATTTCTTCATCTTTCAGCTCCTAACGAGTTTCGGCCGATCGATCCCTCTGCAAATAACTCTTCCATCACTTTGTTTCCTGCAGCCTACACGTATTTACCTTAAAGCTTCTTTTTCATTGGACTACTCCCTTCCGGCTACATGTAAATAAAAGAAATAGAATCAAGGAGTCTCTCAATCGAAGACTGCTATCTCCTTGAGGATACAACTAAAAGTTCAGAAAGGAGATATCCAAATCCAGGTTCATGTTCCTACCTTCTTACTTGTGTTATAAACTGGTATTTTTACAAGGGTTTAAAAGGCTCAAGAATGGTAGCGAGGGTGTGAAAGGTATTTGCACTTTTTCCACTAAATATTTATTGCACACGACCGGGTTTCGACGTCAGTCTCTTTTTTAATTGTGAAGCTCTACCGTAAATCACTTTGGAGAATGGATTTTAAGGGATAGAGGCTGTCACCTAATTACATCCATACTGTACCATGGATCAAATGAAATAAATGCATATCTCCCGACCTTTAAGACATAATACTTAGATAAAATCTTCATATTTTCTTCAGCTTCCATTTAAATAAGAATTTATTTCACTCCTAAGAAAAAGTAGACTAAAGATAAATTCATCACAGAACTTTATTCCATTCATTGCACATTCATAGGAAAACCCCCAGATATTTTGTATGCTAACATAGCTTGCTTGACCCCAAAAAGAAGTTTGCCACCACTTGTTCTGCAGTGGATTATTTTTTTTGATAGCCTTCAAATTAATGCTTGGCAAAAAATACAGGATAGAAGACATGTGATACTGATCCCGGAAGCTTTTTGAAAAGATTCCGGGAGGACGGAGCAGAATCTCGATTGTCCCTAACACATGAAAAAGACACGCAGAACATCCAAGGAGATCGCATCATTTAACCCATTTCGCATTTATTTACCGTTTTATACCCCATTAGTATTATGAGTCCTCGCTTAACTTTCCGGAATTCAATTCCAGACGAAATTAACAGATCAGAGAGTTTTAATTCCCATTCGCCCACTCGCATTTATAATTGTAATTCAGCTCAGTAAAGAGACCGCTGAGACACTCCATTAGAAACTGAGACCGTTGTATTTTATTCCACCACATTTAAAATAATCCGAATGAAAATATAAATCCATCCGCTAACGAAACGATTGTACATCTTTTTTGTCTATTTACGCAATTAATTATTGTGCGGATGTGCAGTCGTCTTTTATTTTTACTGCCGAGTCCATTAAGCGACGTCAAATGGGATGTAATCAACTTCATTCGAGTGGGCTCCTCTTTTCCTTGGCAGTCGTTGGATGAAAGAGCGCCTTTATGGCGGCCATCGCAGAAAAAAACATCCTCGCTTTGGAGTCGCCGCTTTTTTGTGATATCTCAGTGAAACCGCCGGTAACGTCTCGGATTGTCGTTTGGGAGACTGTAAGTAGGATCGTAAGTGATCCGAAGACCTGCAGATGGCAGTGAGAGCTCTTTAGAGAATTACGTTGCCCAGAACTTTCAGAAATACCTCCGAGAATCAAAGTTGGTCAAAATCTTGCGCCTGGGAGATGTAAGTAAGAGTTATCGAATGGTTTAATTTCGTTTCTACCGCTATTTGCAATTCGAGATTCGTAGAAAAAGAGTAAAATTTAATAGATAAATCCGAAAGTGAACAGATGCAACTTCGATATAAAAGTATTTCGCGAATATTCTCTGAACACGTACTTCAATATATGAATTCGGAGATAACTGACACTTCCAATTGTGGACGGACTTAATTTCATCAGATTCAAATATACGGAATTATTAATGTATGAGGGTTGTTCAATAATTCCTTAGAAAAGATAGAAAAACAAATAATTGTGTAGATGTTTTCTTCGGAGCCAGTTCGCATTCAAAAACCCACTGTTACGAGCCATTATTACTGTTCCTTTGTCTCTGGAGTGTACTAGTGTATCCACATTTTGTCCACAGTCATGTATCGACGCAGAAAATCGTCAGGGTTGCGACGGAAAAGCACCAAAAAAGCCTCAGAGTCGACCACACGATTGCGTTTATTCTGTTCTGAGAGCAAACGCGGCACGCATCTTTCCGAGATTTTTTTCAGTCAATTTTTCGTGCAAAATTGAAAACTGTTCCTTGCGATATGCCTGTCGCCTCAACTATTTCGCGCACTTGGATTCATCGATCACTCAAAACAATATCGTGGATTTTGTCAATCATTTCTTGTGGATGTACGGCCACGTTTAAACTCATTTACCCAATTGTAAACAGTTGTAAACACAGGAGCAGATGTGCCATGAACTTCATCCAACTTAGCTTTGATCTATTTTGGTGTTAAGCCTTTTAAATATAAGTGTTTAACCACCGCTCGAAACTCACTTTTTCAATTTAAACAAAAGTTTTTTGCTTCGATCGACAATAAAAATGAAACCATGTGTTTTGACTTATACTATATGATTAAGAATTTGACAGTTGTCTAGTGAGTAATGATGCTTACTAAAAATAAACCATTTATGATACTACAAGTTCCATGCCTTGGATTTTCTGCGGACTTATTGAACGATCCTCGTATACCAAAAGAAAGGAAAGGCGTTGGAATATTGAATAAGTATCAATTTAATTGACATTTAATATCTTATTCCTTGGAAGTGCCATTTTTGTATGATTTAACTCTGAAATACACAGAAAATTTAGGCCCATTGAAAAGGAATGGTAAGGATGAATTATAGACTCTATGAGGAGGAGGAAGTTTTCTGAGATCCTAGCTGAGTCAGACTTGCGAACTTTTTCTGAATCAGTCCTATTTTGCCAATGAAAGGTCTTCTTTGCAATCAATAAGAGAATAATATACTTATTAGAGGAGGGACAATTTTTGGGAGAATTCGAGAGAGTTTTATAGAAAAGGAGGTGTACAAAGAAACATTCTTGAGTTTAAGCATGAATTAACTTGTGGATTTGCATCTTAATCGTATTTTGGAGTCTTTATTTGGGCAGTTCCTGTGTCCTGTTTCTGTAATCTCAGTCCTTCGTTTGCATATTCCGTGTTCGGAACTGAAAGTCTGTCCGTCCGTCCACATAATCTCAAAGTGATGTCGCTACTTCATGTCCTTTTCGTTATTTCCGCGTTTCGCCAATTGCATTCGCTATTCTTTCATTTAGAGTCTATTAAGTCACAATTAGAATGTTATTTGTCAACTTTTTTCCCTTTTGGGAATTTATGAACACTTTAGCCATATCTCTCGAAGCCATTGCACTCCTACGAATCTATTTTAAGATGAAAGTATTGCATTCATACAGATATATAGTAAAACCTCGTTAACACGAAGTGATAAAAAAATCGTGCAAACGAAATCGCGACGCAAATTGCGTTCATCTTGTCTAGCATACTTCTCATAACCAATAATACATCATCTAAATTATCTAATGAGTTATAAACAGTAAATATACATTTTTATCGTCTTTCCATTGGATTTCCTTAAGGACTGAAAAATTAGAGAATATTTTGCTGCTGGAGTTCAGGATGCAAATTATGTATATATTCACAGGAGGCAAACAATTAGTTACGGAGTAAATACCAATATCGCTCAACTTTGGTCATTAGAGATCATATCAGTATCATATTTCTAACTTTTAGATTACTGAATATAGAACTGACAAGTAATTCTCTTACGAGGAAGGTACTCAGATGGAAGACAAATGATGAAAGAATGCTTTGGATCTCCGGTGTTTGTGGATGCTGTTGAGATTTAACAGAGCAATAATTCTGATGCTACTCCCCTTCTTATGAGAAAGGATTTTCTAGCAGCACGTCTACGATGAGCTAAGACAACACTAGAAGAATGCATAGAATTCAATTTACCCTATTCTTTACACCCTGAATTACTTGAATTATTTCTCAATTTGTCCAGGTTACTCATTATTCTTCTTCCAAAACAAAATTGACTCACTAACCGTCACTGCATACATCCTTGTATATAATGACGGATTCATAAGACAATTTTACCGTGGAAGGATATTTTATCTACATAACAAAAAAGAAAACAACATAAGATGTTGTCGATATTTAACAATGAGTAAAAATCGGTATTCAATTTCTCGTTAAAATCGTCGAAAATCGCTTTGGAAAAGAGATGACTAATATTTTCGAAATATAATTCCTTTAGCCATTCACTTAATCCGAATCCATTAATAATTTTCAACAACTACCAATACTTCATATTAATTAACTGTTTATCTGGCATTAACTATTGATAATCAACTACCAGAATGCGGATATTTGCTAGCGAGAAAGCCGAAATTACGATGCCCCTAATACACCGGGAATCGTATTAAAGGCATCTCTACAGATACAGATCCTCGGAGAAACAATAAATGTAATGATAGAATGTGGATGTTTAATTTCGAGGTTTGTATATATTTTAATAGTAACCGGAGTTTCCAAGTAGGGGTTCCCAAGGAATTTAGTACTTATCTAACCTTATTAGCTTTTTTAAGCACTCTCCAAAAAGATTTATTCCAACACAATTGTGTTGCCATCCACGCTTTAGAAATACGTATTAGGCTTGGATTTTATAAGTTTTAATTTGATGGTTTCGGTGTGTTTTTGCGTGACTAGAAACAGAAAAATTCAAAGATTATCGAATATTTTAATAAACTAAAAGAAATGAATGAATAACATTAATAATAGAATTTTTGCTGAACATGTTTGTGCTCTTTACTATGTGACATCTGAGTAATCACAATAACTTTCCTCTGATTGGGAGATGCAAATTAACGAAAGAGAATCTGTTGGTCTGTTTCCTCTAAATTGAACGATGAAATACATTAAAATACATTTTCATAAATCTACGAATAAAATGTAATACTCATAGATTCGCATATCACAAAATGGGGATATTTCTTGTCATTTTTGTTCTTGAAAAAATTCCCTTTAAGCAACATTAAATTATTCTCAACTTACCATTACATGCATATCCTTTTGCTTTTATAACTGTGACTACAACCCAAAATATGTAACGTATTTATATGAATTCTCGTTCCAACGATGCTTGTGCGTTTATTAAACTCAGATCGTCTACAAACATTCCGAAGCAGACAGAATTGAATCGCTCCGTTAGCCTCACGACATGAATCTAATGGATTATCTAGGTTAGTGCTTCTGAAAGATTGGCCCCAAATGGAACGCTGCGAATTCTAACTGTAAGACTTATTCATCCTTGAGTACTTCTAATTAGAGTGGATCAAAAAAACGATTCCACAAGGATTAGTGTCTGTTGTTTAGTCGGCGATTCATACGACTGGTAAACTTGCTGCATATACAACGACAAGTATATTTCTAAAAGAAAATGTTAGGCGACTTGCAGCAAGAGAAACAAATCTCTTAGTCCGTTATCCCTAATTAATATATAATTTTACCATATGCACTTAAATCTGTACAGAATCATTAACATTATTTGGTAGATTATTACACAGGAATAAAAAATAATCAAAATAAATACAATTGCTGGCTTTTTTTATTATTTGACTTTTCAACGACTCATCTCAAAATTTTCATCTCGAATTTCTACGATATAATTCTTTCAATTTCCCAATATTCTAGGTTAACTTTACAAACCACTTCGTGTCTCCATCAGCTCCTCCTATTTGATTCCTAATCCATCACGTTTTTTATAGTACGTCATCTAAAGGTATCACCGTCCCTCTTTTCACATTATCATCTAAGGAATGTGATTTGTTCTATATTGATAATAATAACAATAATAATCTCTATAAGGGATACAGGAAGCTGATCCCAATTATATCAATTTTAATAAATATTACAAACAATAAATAAGGACGGACACACACGACCATTCCCTAACCGGAAGTCCGACAACCCAGGATTCGAACCCAGGACCTTGGGTTGGAGCGATAGCGTGCTAGCACGCTAACCATTCCGCCACCGTGGCCGGAGTACACGCTACAAAGGAATAAAGAAAACTTTGTACATTCACACGTGAATATTACAAAGTAGGCATATTATAGAGTTTTTTTTTCTTTGGAATGTCTTTCCTCGAAGTTCGGCCAAATAAGATTTTATACACGCCATGTCTTTGCTTCTTACTCCTCTTTTAATACAGATTCAATCCAAATTAACCTCAGTTTTTCTTTATCTCAATAGAAATTAGCTTTCACTTCATCACTACCACCTCAAGACAATTTACACCGAAAATAAATGCCAAGCAAGAATGGAGTCTGCTGCTAATTGCTTCGTGTTTGAAAGAGGTCACATATCCGACCCAAATTGCATTGGACATTCAAAACTATATAGCACTGTAGGAGAGAGAATCCAATTAAACCAACCACCGTGGAAATAAACCTTCACTCTCTTCAAATTCAATATCTCAACGAACCGGAAGACATCCACGCCGCCACCTCCCGTCCGATTCATCAATTATAACCGAAACAAATGAGCGTTCACAAGTCGTTCTCGCACTGCCATCGTGGAAACCGGTTGCAACGCCACCTCACGTCAAAAGGCGGAAATCATCAACGTAACCCCACCACCTGCACTTCGCATACTTTTACAAGAAGCGCTATCGTTTATAAGATTTCTTCTCCACCTGTGGTCAAACACGCCTCCTATCGGGAAAATTCTTCCCATTCGCCAAAATCTCGTCCGAACATTTTTCATTCCTATTCATGTTGTACTTTGATTACTCCCACACTTCCCCTATTTTACCTTTGGAGGGGCGTTTACCCCTTCCCCCCGCGTTCCTCTGACCCAGATAATGGGTAGGAATTTATTGTGTCACGGGCGTCAAGCGCGCCCTCCTTCGCCTCTCTTTTCACCCAATCCATTATTCTTCGTCCATCTTCTCCTTTACTTTCTTCAACTGAATACAACTTCACACAGCATCAGTCGCTCTTAGTTGCAGGACACGCCTTCTATACACAAATATTGAGGAACTGAGAGTGATGTTATCGATATTAATTTACATTTACACGTATTCGCGAATGGAGACCTCATTGCATATGTCACGAGACGAATACAGGACTGTTCCTCAGATCACTCTCCGGTCCTATTGTCCTTTGGGATGTCTTGTATTTGCGTCTGATCAGCCACTGAATGCTTCCCTTGAGAACTTTGAATTTCAATTTTATAGCTCAGATTCTGAGCAATAGTTTTCTCTTCCTGCAATCTTTAACTTTAAAAGAAAGCGATTTGCTATAAAGCAAGGACATTGATATCAATGTGCCCATGAAATACGGGAGGCTAATGCAAAATTTAATTTAATTGGGCAATGCCAATAGGTATATGTCAGTTTAAAGAAAATGAATGTCTCGTATTTGTCAAGTAGTAAATGGAATTTGTTAGCTTCTCCTTCATAATAAAAATATACATCTAGTAATCCAACAAACAACCACCCGACTAGTCAAAAATTCATGAATATGGTTGAATTCCACCGAAAAATTGATATATTGATCTAAGGAGGCATCATCTTCTTCAACGCATACTCATAAATGTTACATGAACTACATTATCACACAACGACAGTGTGTATGAGCTCAGCATACATGGTTCTAATTAGAAACATGCGAACATGTAGCGAATGATTCGAGGTGTGGGAGGGAAAAGTAAATTGGAGTGATCCAAACGCGTGAGATGGAGAGTGTTGAAGTAATAAAAACGACTGTAGAGGAGCGGAGCACTTATTGAGGAGGAAGGGGGTTGCTGAGGAAAGCAATCGAAGTTAAGGTGCAACAACTCAATCGTCCATAGGGCAACACAAAGACAAAAGACGGTTGTACGGCTAAAAATGACAGCAGAATTTATCAATTAATGAGGTAAGGGAGTTCAAGGGAGAGTATTAATGCATATACTCCGAGTAGAGTGATGACTATCACGCAATTGCACATGATTCTGAGTTTCAATATTTTAGTGAATGTCTTCCATTTTCTTCTTTGTGTCGAATGTCCTCAATCGTGAATTTCTATAATTTTGAAGATGAGGATTAGCGAACAATGGCAAAATGTTTTCACAATGCAGAAAGATTTGGCAAATGATTCATTCACTTTTTATCTGCTTGATTATGTGAATTTGTTACTTCAGTTTCATATTTTGTGCCCCACGCTTTAAATTAAATGAGCTCCGCTGAAACATAATACAGTTGTATTTCAACAGTCGTGAGTATATCAAACGTAAATCAGCTGTCAATTCAAAATTACCTTTTCACGTATTAAGCTGGACAAACATTACCATAAGTCATTTCTATTGGTCGGGAGATAGCAGAGCTGGTGACCGTAAGCAATTTCAAAAGGGAGTTTCACTTACTGCGAAAAGTACGTTTGCACGCTGTTTTCGCATTAAAGTCGCTGGTCGTTTGACAGGAATATTTAGCCTCACAATCAGTGATTAATATTAAGGATTCATAGTCTCTTCTAGCCTTTCCATCTATATTTTGAAAATACTTATCTTTCTTACAACTCTAATTTTGTGACATATAACTGTTTACCGAGCTTCAGTCATTGGTACGGAATCAAAGACCCGTATAAAAACCGTTAATGTTCGTCAAAGATTTACCGAAGATTCTTTGCTGTATTTCAATACTAGAATGTAAACATTTTCTTTACAGCAGTTGATGTAAAGAAATTACAGGGTAAGGAACTTTTTCCCGCATGAGAAATATAGAGGATGAATCTGAGTGTCTTTTCCTAGAGGTTCAAATAGTACTTAAGCCGTCGGCAGGTGTAAGCAGAGTTCAAAGAACCCTGCATGAGTCCGGGAAATGCCTGCATTCTTAGAGGAACCCGCTGTGTCCCGCGGGGTGCAGCATTACTCTGATCGCACCTGCCGACGGCTTTTAAATTCATACTTTATTAACGGCCGTGCACAGATTCCTCACGTAGAGCCTTTGCCCACGTTAACATAGTACGAAATTAAAGTTCTTCGCGGAAAAACGTCATCAATAAATATTCAAAAGGAAAATATTTTTTTTCTCAAATCGTCCGTAACAAAATACACTAGGAAACGAATATTTCCAATCCATGAATTAGTTCACAGAAAAGAGGAATTCAATAGGATTCCTACCTCGTCTCGTTTATTAGATAATTAAATTAGAGATGAATATATCCATGAACATTCTTGATTTGCGTTAATATTAATCGGTAATCGTTTATGTACTAATTTTGATTCTTAATTTTGCACATTATCGTCTTGTTTATTACACATTTTACTATCAAGCAGCCACTACATAAAGATATAACTGAAGACAGCTTGTAGTGATTCAACTAAGAAGCAATTATCAGGGATACAGGAAAAGGGGCAAACCGATACATATATGGAGGGTCTAATGTGTTGTTGTGCGGGTTTCCCCACAGTAAAAGGTTATAGAAAGTGATGCAAAGTATAGGCTAAAAATCAATCTTTTATTCATTATGAAATTGGGGCGATCTATTTCGTGCTGTTCGGTGTCGTAGAAATGCTGGTAGTCTCTGACAGCGACCTCTAATGCTCAATTATAAACAAAATAATTTACGTCATAAATATTCGGAGCAATTTGATATGGAGATGAGGATTTCTTCCCCAGATTATCGCGTATTAATTTTAACTTCGGGAAGTGTTTGCATTTTAGATCCAAAGGCGAGGGAAGAGGAGAGTTCTATTCGATAATAACTCATAACAGTAACTCATACCACGGGTCCTCTGCGTTTCTGGTTTAAGCATTATCTATTTATACACTTAAATAAATGCACTTCGGCCGGACCTTGTGGAAAGTAATAACAGAGGTTGAAATTAAAGAACTTCGTAACTACCTCAAATTTAATTTCTCAATATTTCTCAATTGTTAACTATCTCAATATTTAATTGTTTTTTTATTTTGTTTTCTTAGCCGAGGAAAATAATTATTACGGAGGTTCCTGTTTTTGTATCTAATTAACAATCTTTGTTACACTCCGTTCATAAATTGCCATCGCGGAATTTTATTGGCTCCCTGGATATAGTAAGCCGGCGAACCGATCACAGTGGTAAATAAAACGAGTGGAACCAGTATAGTATACGGCAGCAGAACGATTTACCTGAGCTGCTTGATTCACTGCTTGAGATCGATATCAAATAAACTTTTCTCTTCGAAAGGAAAGGTATATAGGGTATCGGGTGGCATCTCTCACATGTTTTCGTGTTTGCTTCGCTTTATAAGCGATCTTATTGCTTAAACAGCATGTCGGTATGTTTCTCGTACTTCATTCACTCCCCGCCTCTGCTCTCGTCTTTTTCCTGCCTCCATAAGGAACTGAGATTCCCTCTCTTATACTTCCTCTAATTTAAGTGAGCACAATTTTTACCGCGTAAATTTGCCTCCGGATTTCGTTCGATAAATTCAGCGCTCTAACAGGTGTCGATGAGTGAGGACGTCTGTTTTGCGTTGCCTCATTTCAACATTAACCGGAATGCTTTTATCAAGAAAAGGATACATCACTGTTGTGAGCCATTTTGTTCTTAGTTTTATATTTTATTTATTTGTTTTACATATTTCCAAGATTTCATTTCCTCCTTTGCAGTGGATGTTTTCCCATAATAATTTTTGTTTCACCGAACTTAAGTTGCGTTTGTTTTTTCCCAAATCTTTCTTTTTTAATAATTTTAGATACTATGATACTAAAACATGGCGTTCGATAGATGAGACTAACTTCCCCTGATTAAGAATTAATCTAATGAAAGTGAAAATGTTCAGGTCATTCAGCTAAGTGATGTTATGAAACCATACAGATACTTAGGCCGTAAATGTAAAAGTAATGGCTATTGTACAGTTAAATATACAAGGAAAAGGGTTAAAGTTAGCTTGCATGTAAAGATGGGCACCTAGGAAAAATACAAGTTTGCGCTTCAGTCTGCAAAATCTCCGAAAACGGCGTAAGAGGATGCTCTAGACGGAATTAATTAAGGCATCCACTTGGAAAATTGAAACATCCCAGGTTCGAATCTTCCAGAAATCCTGTCCTGTTATACTTTTAATCTCCATTTTTCCTTGGAATATTTCGATAGTAAGTTCTTGCAGTTATCCATGAAAAGAAAAATACTGCAGGCAAAATAAAATCTAGCCACCCATTTATAACGTTAATTTATAAACATTGCGAGCAAAAGTTAAGAACATCTCATTAGTTAACTCTATTGCTACCTGTTCATCACATAGGGGGAAAATCCGAGTATTTTATTTGCATCTCGCTCTCTAAGAGCCGCAGATTCTAAATAACAGTCAAACTGAATTGCTTTGGTTACATGAATTGAGGTCAACAGTTTTTGAAACAAAAGAAATAACTACATAAGTATACATAAAAGTCAACCGACAAGAGTTGTATTTCTCCATGAAACCCTTATATATGATTCCAGCTCACCTTAGATTTGCTCTTATTTGTTTCTCCAAATTCTTTTGTCGTTCAAAACACTTTCGGTGGATAAATTATACCATAATATAATAAACACAAATTAACGTGGAACAGAGCTTTATGTTAAGCATCTTTCACGAGCATGCGCAATATATGTAATTTTAGTTCATCATAAACAAATGAAAAACACTTTTATATTTAAAAAATTCGCGTTATCTCTCGGAGCATTCAACGTAAACGGATAATCTAGGCTAAATACGACTGGAAATTCCGTAACTATTCGATTTCCATTCAATAACCGTCTGAAGTGAATTCATGTGAAGTAGGCGTGAAAATCATCGACGCCGCGGGCAGTCAACTGTTGGGAAAGAAAGGCGCGGGACTTCGGCGATATGGAGAATTGATTGGATTGTGTGTGCCTAAGAAGTGTGTCCCGCGTGTGTTCTCGATGGACGGATACTTTATGAAGCCGAAGATTGCTTCGGAAGCCTTTGAAAGAAGCCCGAGGGGACGGAGGAATCTTCGGTTATCTGTGCGCCGAACAAACGCACGGAAGCGCAGATGAGAGCAAATACAAACAATGACTGAAGAGTGTTTGCTTACTTTTTGTAAATAGAGGGTCGGTTGTTGTAACAGAGTGTGTCCTATTAATCATTTAAGCGAGAACTAGATTATCTAATCTTATCGGGAGTTATGTAAGATTGTGGATTATTATGTAGCATGACTAATGAACCTTACTTAAAAATTTCGTAATTAATAAAATTAGTCGGCAGTAATTGCATTACCTCCGAGTATTCCCGACAATTGATATAGAGTGGCTCCGTTTTGAAGGAACACGGTCAATTCTTCGTGTTGGTCGGATTTAAATGAAAGATTTAAACGAAGAAAATACTTAGCGATTCAGAGAGATAAGAACACGATTTCCAACCTAAATAAAATTAACTTAAAATGAACAATAAAATGTGTCTTTGCAAACGGAATACAGGTGGAAGGAAATAGCATAACCAGAAAATTAATTTCAACGTTCCATTTTTTCCCTAGTTTATCTCTCTTCAAATTCTGTTACGTCCTAATGTCTTGACGTCAGGAAATATAACCAAAAATTAGCGATATCAGTTCATTGAGGAAAAACGTTTTTCAGGCAGAATCAAAAACACGCAATACACTTCTTGGCTATGATAATGTATATTGGTATGATGGAATTTTTCCTGGCTTAATACATTTATAAGAAAATAAATAATTAGGAGTAAGGAAGTAAAAGTGTGTGAAATGTAAATTTCCCTCTACTCAATACCAAATGGAAATAATGATATTTCCATCAAGATATGGTTTTTGGAATAATCGTTGCTTAAGACAAGATCAAAATTAATTTGTCACGTCATAACTTTCAATGACAAACATCCGAAATGTTTCAATTTCGATTTCAAGTTAAAACAGATTCCGCATTCGAAATGTTATCCCCGAAGAAACAAAGCTGCTAAAGCAATAAATGAAGGCCTAATGAGTATCGCCCGAGTTTTATAATTCACTCGATTTCAATGCGAATTTCTCAAAGCTCAACTAATTTATTCGATCCGATTTCTCTTTGACATTCAATAGCAGCGTGATTTCTTCTCCAGTAGGGCCCCGAATAATATTTCCGAATGTCTACGAAGGGCTGTTATTAATTCCTTTTTTTGTCTGAAATGCAAAATGGCGTCTGACATCCCCCCCCTGTAATTAGATTTTTCGCGCCTCTCCGAATGATGAATGCTTCCCCTTAATTGCGGTGATTTCTTTCTGTTTTTGCCCGCTGTCCCTATTGGAGGCGAGACGATGTGTTCATATATTCGATTGTTAAAGATGTTTGATTAATTAATGCGGAAATCGCCAGAGAACGAAAATTTTATACTGCCTAACGAATGCATAAACATGGCTGCTTTTGAAATTCTCGAGGTTGTTTTTCGATCTGCTTTTTCGTGAATCAGATATGAGGGCAAGATTACAGTTTTAGATCAACGAAATCGTAAATATTGTTCCAAATATAAAGCTTATTTATGATTTAGTTATCATCAGAAACTCAGTCTCAATATTTCTAATACGTTTCTCACGTGTTTCTCTCCAGGCATTTTCGTATTCAATAGCTCGACACTGATCTCTTCCGCCTTAAAAAGCCCGATTTCCCATTGAATTTATCACATCCTAATTTATTCCTGCAAGTTCTAGCTGAGATTATTTGTATGATTATTCCGCGTTAAAATATGACGATTAATTTTTTTAGCCGAGAAACACCTTTAATTATATCGCAATTGGTCGGTTACTAGAAACCATAAATTGACTTATATACGACATTGTTTGCTGGTGTTTGTAATAAATTTAGGATACCTTTTCTGTCAGAGGTAGACGCCCTTGCCTTTCGGGTAACTAATAGTTGCCACCCAAGCTAAGTTTCCACCCAACTTTCAACGTTTTATGAGTCTGAGAGTTTCTCTACTGATATTCATCGTTATAACGGAGCTTAAACTAATACCAATCTACTATCCGTTTCACGAAATATTCTATTCTTTTTGGTTTGGAAACATAATAAAAAGAGATAAAATCTCAGACAACAAACGTATTTCTTAATAATTAGTAGCGGCTTCATTATTTCATTATTTCACACGGAAATGATTTATGTAATTAATATTTCATTGAATTCATCATTTTATACTTAACCTCCGGCCTTATAGCTTTATAGAGAAAGGCTCATTACAAATAATTTGAATTTTTTTCAAATCGAGTAACTGATTGAGTATTGACGGAGGCGACAAGCAACGCGATATTTTAACAAAATATATATTAAAATATCGCTTTTCCTTTAATGGTAATAGGTGGTAATAAATATGCGTGGTAGCATCTTTAAAGTATTTTATACATTTAAGAATTGAATGGAATGCGTCTCTCCGTTTCATTGAGTATTGATTCAGTATTTATTTAAAAAGAGCATTGAAAGGGATTCCTTTTCATCAAAACAAATCATGAAGAAAATTCAAAGCAACAGATATAACTCATGAAAAGGATTTTTAATCGAGGAAAATACGAATTTGATACATTTTTATGTGTTTTATCTATTTAATACGTAAAAAATTAGCGTCCAATTCATGATCACGGATAAGATCACCATTCATTATTCATCACCATCATATTGGAAAAGTTTTCATTCTCATTTGGGATGAATATGATTTGCCCTTAATAAAATTATCCATACTTGTTATTGTTAGTCAAATCAAAAACTTCTTTAAATTAATTTCGTAAACGATGCAAAGCCTTCGGAAAGCAAAGAAAATTGTAATGAATGATAGCGCTTTCATATCGTCCGCAAAAGTTTCAGAATTGGGTTAAATTAATATAACCGAGACGAGATCCGTACCGCTCCTGGAATTCTTCCAGAAACCGCGAAAACATCGGCCATATGGTTCCGCGCAGAGCACGTAAAGAAGCATGGAGTACGGCGAGGAAGAAAAAGTCGCGGGAATAATGGAGGCGATAAGCAACTCCCAGCGCGTAACTGATCGAAGACTTGTTTCCTTTACCCATTACAAGTACCAGCTACGCCATTAATAGGCCATCTCAGAAACCACCTCCTACAATACCGATCTTCTCCATTCGCGAGGGAAAAATTGCCGATAGAGGGGTTGAGAGATCCCTTTTCTTCCTCCGCCTGTTAAACCTGAAAAATGCATGAATTATCTCTACCGCCCACTCAAGTAGTTGCTTCATGTAGTGAGAGAGTTAGTCAAGATGTTACCGTCCTTGTCACGGGGAAACGAAAGCGCATGCGCGGAAGGTGGCGGGAAAAGACAGCCTGTAATTTGCTTAATTGATTGGCCCTCTTAGCGGAGAATATGATCCCGTATGGTTTTTCTTATTCGGAAGAGTAGTTGTTAAAATTGATTTTCAGTCTGTACTCGTATCTCCGTGTTGTTTGATTGAATGGGGGCGCGCGAGGAGCAATTTCCTGGCTCACTTACATCCAGTGGAACAAGCGAAGGTAAATGCTGAGTAGTCTAGAGGTCTTAATTATAAACTGGAGTGCGTTAACACTTAGGTGGAGAGTGATTTCACCCATGTTGGAGAATGGAACACACATTTGCAGTAAATAGAAAACAATATCACATGGTTTTCGCTTTTCGATAGAATCTTTGTAATGAAATCTTGAAGTTAACAGATGTTTAATGCGCAAGACTTTGCATTTATCCTAATAAATAAATTATTAAGTGTAAAAGATGACTGACATTTATGCGTAGTGTGAATCATTACTTTCCTTTATAGTAAATATTTGCTCTAAGCAAATATTAACTTTGTTTGCTATCAATAACAATAACACAATTCTTCAGTATAGGTATTTATAACATTTCTTAATATCTTAACTTCTATTTAACAAAGGCTGGAAATTAATCTTCCAGTTAGAATAGAGGAGAATGAATAACTTTAAAAACATTTAGATTCCTAACATATCCGACTTGGAAACAATTTCTTCAAACTTAATCCCCGATAAATTTATAAGTTACTTCGAATCGATTGAAATACTGTCCGTATTGATGACTCTCATTCCTTTAAATAAACAATCTTAGTTTTACAAAGAGCCATAGAGCTAGGTTTTCTTATTTGGCAATACTCTTTTCTCTCACTTAAAAGACTTCTCGGAATAGTCAAAACGTAAATGAAACAACTAACGATTTCAATCCCAAACCCAACGAAGAAAGAATGATTCCCGCACTAAAATCTTCACAGCCCTTTCATCCTAAAGTGGATGAAACGAATCATTTTCGCCAGAGTGATGTTTCAATTTCTTTTCTTTAACATGCTTGTGAGGGGAATAAAAATACGCTACAAACTTCGAAGACTCGAAAATAAGAGGCTGAAGTGATGTCGACAGCTTATTCGGTATTCGAAGACCGCACAATATCCCAACAGCATAAGAAAGCATAAGCTTTACACTTGGTAATCTGCGGAAGCTCCGTTTTTTGCGTTGTATTCATTCTTCAAATTTATCATTTTCTTCTTTACGGTTAGAACGTTGATTTTCGATGGCAATTGCGATGCGCTTGAAGAGAGGGGTCAACTTAAGTCACGGCATTCACGCGCTCATTGAAAAGGGATTCACTCCGTGAGTGAGGCGACGCAACAAATGAACCCGCGTAGTTCGTAAACTTCTTAAGCGGCAAGTTAGCCACAGATTTATTTTGCGTCGAATTCCACCGTTCGTTGGCGGTTTCCGAGACACTAAATGTCTAGAGCATGTTAATTTGCTAACAAATAAATTGATACCGCGGTGTTTCGGATGTCTTGTTTCCGTACAGTTGTTATTAATCGATTTATAAAAGATTTTTGTATCAGATTCAGATTTGCAAGCAATCGAGAGGAAATTTCAAACAAATTAAAATCGGTGGTTAAGTATTATTCTGTTGAATACGTGTATAAATTTGAAAATGAACAAGAGAGAGGAACTTGTTCTGGAATTCTACACTAAAAAAAGGAATGAAAGTTTTTACAGTGAAAATCGATCCTGATTTTCTCAAGTTTCTAGAGGGGTGAATCTCTGGTCTACCCTTACCTTCCTCTACAGTGTTTTTAATGTGACACCTACACTTGTAATGACCGAACCACTGGGGTACAGACTCCCTGTGGACTACCTTTCGTCTGGCCCATATTGACTATTCTAATATAGTTGACCAGAAACAAAGCTCCCGCCATTTTCGTCACTAGGACATAGCAGCACGCAAGCCTTTCCACGACGACAAAATTGTAGTATAGGGAAGGGTTGGTGAAAATATTCAACCTATTCAACCTAAAATGCGGTACTTCTGAAACAATAACGTAGAAAATCTATAAATCAGCTTATCTTTAGATTTACCCGCTTTCAGGAACGAGAAATTTTAGCAGATTTTTAGGAAAGCAATAGATTGTCGTAGTTTATGAGTGGAGCTGAACAAGTAGATAAATAAAAACGTAGCGGTTAAAAGTAAAAACAACATAATATTATTCATAGCATACTCTTGAAGAGTATATCGTCATAATCGTTAGGTCCCCTATATTACATCTTTGCGTTAATAAATTTTTTGCGTTAAGGACTTTGCATTGAATCCTATTGGAAAGTCATTAAGTCAAACTTTTCAGTTTTAAATAAAATGATTTCAACAAGTTAGGGCATTATTTCGAGGACACGGTAGAGTGCGTTACTTCAAAAATTTACAAATACATGTGAAAGTAAATGAATATTGTAATGAATATTCAGACATGGTTTCCTAGAGCAAGGCTTTATTTATCTTCTTGAGTTTTTTATTCCTCCGATTGGGAATACTCGCATTTTGAACGTTCACTCATTGAAGCCTTCCTTTAGTTTCAATCTTGTTCTAGGACTGACTTGTTCTAAGACTGTCTAAGACTTCCAAATATTCCATTGATTTTGTGCCCTTTTCGTAAATACACCGATTAATTTCTTTTTCTCGATAATTGCAGCCCAGAATCAAGTATAGATACGCATACTAATGTATATAAAGTAAGCTGAAAGAATAAGAATATAATGCATATTAAGTAAAAATCTTGTTGCATATTGCTGTAAGTGTGATAGCAACCGTTATATTGATATCCTACGCAAGGACTGCTTAAAACTGAAAGCGTCATTGTGCATTACCTGAACCCAAGAAGCGAAAGAGCGCAATAATCAAATGTTAAACGCAGTGTCTAACTCATATTACAGCATAGTTTTAGGATGACCTTTCGTTAATGTGTTTTAATTTTTTCCGAATAGAAGAACTCGATAGAGCGATATGGCATCATATTTATTTTGTTGTCATGCAAATATTTCGTCCTTTATAAAACGAAACACTTCGTTTGCCCATTTATCAATCACGGGAGAGAAAAAGAAGGAAAAAATGAATGAAAATGAAATGAAAGAATTAACCCATTACGCGAGATTTTTGTTTTGAGAATGACTGCCAAAAAGCTGCGCTCAACAACTCGGAGAAATTATTTCCATGGGAAGAGGTTTATATTTAGCGAGGAAAACTTCTTTTCCTTTCCCAAAAATAATTTCTCGAATGAGCTTCAATAGCGTTATACGGTAAAATAAATATCGTGAAAAACATTTGATCGGACTTGTTTTCATTTTTCTCATACATTATGTCAAAATATGTTCTAAAAGTTATATTTTAAAACTTTTTTGAATTTCTTCTTCATGTAATTGGCGAGTTATACCACAAAAAACTACAATTTATGATATTGATTATTTTCGCTTAACTATGAAGTGGCGTCTCCTTGAAGTGCTTTTCACAGTTGGCTAAGGGTTTGGAGTAAAATGTATCAAAGATTATTTAATAGCGTCAGTTGTAAATGGATGAAATAAGATGGCGCAGAAAGACACCGATATTATCTTTTCATAAAGATAACGTTAATACATAATGTTTCTCCCATCCAACGAAAGGAAACAAATGGCTATCGAAATATTTGTTATGTTATTCGAAGGTTCCGTATCTCACAGAATGTAATACTTTTCATTGTTTTTTGGTTCACGGTAAGGTAATGTATGTTTTCATACACATGAATCTATATAAAAAATAGAAATGATCGATTACTCGAAACTGTCTTGTTCACTGCAGTTGTAATATAAAAGCTACGAAGGTTTGAATGATGGTGTACCCCGTATTGAAAAGAGGTAAGGACATTATTCTGCATTTCTCGCAACCGACTCTTTCGCAGTATTCCTATGTAGGGAACGGGTTTCACAAAAGCGAACGTCCTTTTTCGTGGGAGAATTAAAACATCTGATGGCGGAAGCGTTCGCAGATAAGCCGTTTTAAAATAGGGCTTTTTCACGCCGTACAGTGGCGCCACACCAAAATGCAAGAGCATCCTCTTGTGATTCTGAAAAGGGAAGCGCTTGCCAAGTGATTTCAGTCGCTCTGGAGAAGGAATTCCTCATATCCAACGCACTCAGGCTGAAAGACGAGGAATGACACGGAGATGAGGCGCTTCGGTCCATGGAGATTGAAAAATAGCGGCAGTGAGATGAAATGGGATCAAAGGAAGAGAACATAACGAAAGGTGTATGGCCGAATTGCCTTTGATGAATCCTTACTTTCCGCTGAAAGTCATAGCGGTTAAATTTAACTGCTGAAGAATTTGATGTTACGTAAACAATCTTAAGTATTGAAAAAATCAGGGGCCGTTTTAAAATTTTATACATAAAGTAGAAAGTGTGCATGTGTTTGTGTGTTTGCCTTGAGCTCGAAAATAAGACGTCACATTACTTTCAAATTTTGAATATTGTCTTCCTCAGAGAGATAATAGGCTACTTTTCATTCGCCTGCCACCGGCTCGACTCCAAACGTTTAAAACTGTTTCTTTAAGAAATACAAATAAAGCTCACTTCTATCACTTACAGGGTTTATTTCATTCGCAAAATTAAATCAAAAAGAATAGTCGTACGAAATCGAGACAAGCACCAAAAGAAGGGAAAATGAATGAAAATTCTTAATTGACCATGAAACTTTGGTTTTGCTTTGAAATTGCCAGAATTTTTATAAAATAGACGAACATTTTGTGTTATGTTGTGGTGAGCAACCGATTCCCCTTACGACTGATTCCATTGTTGAATTTCAAATTCATGCATTTCAATTCACTTTTATCGATTTCAGGGTTTGTTTCCATTCCAAAATTAAATAAGAAAGAGTAGTGCATGAAATCGAGAAGAGCATTAAAAGAAGGAAAATTGAATGAAGATTCTTATTATGGTCGTTGTATGTGGTTTTCTGTTCAAAATTCCATTAGTTTTGATAAAATAAATGGAACTTTTCTAAAATTTTGAGGCTGTAGACAAATCGTCCCAATGACGACTAATTCCATTCATCCCAGCTGATGTCTAAGCTAATCATCTTCTGACAGCTAAATATCTCGTGACAAATGTCCAGCACGTATTTCGAAAAAAAATACTCCACAGTAAAAGCTCACAAAATAAACAGTATTTCAAATTCCATCGATCAGTCTAATTCAACTCCATGAAGATAAATATGGAAAAATCAAAATTCATCAATTTCAAAACCTTTTAAAAACAAGAGAAATGGGTTAGGTTTACCATCAAGAAATACAGACATAAGATTAGAAGAATATAACAATATTAGGGGTAATACTTGATGAAAATTTAACTTGGAAAGAACAATTAAGTAATGTGTTGTCAAAACTAAACAAGGCATACTTAAGTATATCGTAGACATCCTCAGTCACTGGTGTGTTCACAAGCCTGTGTATTCTTTCCATCGTCCTCTGTAGAAACGCCCCAAGTTGGAGGGCAACATTCAAAGCACAAAAGAAATTAGTAAGAATTATGAATAATTTGGAGTATAGAAAGTCTTGTCAGCAAGCATCAAGCAAGAAAATGGCATACTCACATTACCATGCACTTACATGAAATGAAGTGTTATGTTAGTGCAAATCTTGAAACCATGAAAACTGAGCAGTTGGACCACATGTATGATTCAAGAGGAAAGAATATGCTGCAGTATCCCAAACATAGTTTGGGATACTGCAGTAAACAGTAAACTATGTTTGGGATACTGCAGTTTTACATACTTAAATTGTTTGAAAACAGCCCCAAATATATGGGAAGAAGAGTTTACAAGAAATTAATAATTGTCATGAGAGAAAAACTGTCCACAACCCATGTTTACATTCTTAAAAATATCTAAAAACTTCTTAATTAATAAATGTTACAATTCGATAAGGGAGTTCGTTGAAGATGTAGATATAAATATATAATATGCTGTGAGGTCCTGCACAAATGGTAATCACTATCCTATACTATGTACTTTATCTATAATATTATATCTATGCACCATGCTATTTTTGTGTTTCTTCTATATTATTTTATGTATATTTTCAAATTTATAAATTTGTAATTAAAAGCTGTAATTTTAAAAGAGGGTATGTAACTATCAGCTTTAAACAGGAGAGACCAACTTGCAAACAGATTTTTCCTTTGATGTGTTAGTGCTGCAAGTGTTTTGTATCAATAAAGTGTTCTATTTTTTTCTACTAGTAAACACCACCGTCAAGCATGACGGAACTTAATTTAGTTTAAAAATATATCTATTATCGTAAATATCTGGTCCTCCTAAGCCAGAAACATTCCGTCGTAAGATCATAATAACTCAATATATTTCTTACCAGTATTTATAACATTTATTCTACTGTTTTCAAGTCATGAAAGCCTACTTTACGTACATTTCTTATGAGAATTATAAGAATATCCCCATATATTTATATGGGATAACTCATGAAATCAACGTTCAACAATTGCCTTGGTAGTCAAAGGGATGTGTTGTGTATTTCCGAAAAAGTTTACGAATTTTCCGTGTATTTTATCAAAGTTCTCGCAATGTCGAATTTATAGGAATGTTTCACGACTAAAATAAGATTCTATGATCATTTTCCTGTCTTTAGACACTTGCCTCAATTCCGTAGGACTATTTTTTCTAATTTAATTTTATAAAAGAAACAATCCTTGCAAGTCAAGAAAACGTACTTTACGTTCATCTCTTATAGAACCGCATTATGAGCTCCTGGGTTCGAAACCGGGCCTTTACAGAGATTAGTTTTCTTGGAGGTTTCAGCATCGTAGAAACACAAAGCACTTTGTTTCAGATCTGTAAGTCAAGCCGTTTCTGAGATAAATAGGGGGACGGACAGACATTAGCTTTTTATATGTATAATTCATGTACTCTCATATTTCCCCCTTGAGAATAAACGGGCACTTCAGTTAGTACTTTTAATATTACTGCCTTTACGAAGTTAATTTATTAAGAATTTATTTGTAAGAAAGTTTTATACATCCCTGAAACCGTACGAAATCTTAAAATACGAGTCATAAACTAGCCGTTGCATAACTGGTTGTATTATTCTTTATTTTCTAAACAGAAGTCACTTGAGATTTGACACCACCGCAAGGAAGATACCTGAAAATGGATATGTAAGAATTCCCCGCAAAGATCCAAAAGCTAAACGATGAAATATGATTTGGGGGTTGGAATGAAAGATCTCAAAGGAAGAGTAGATCGTCGAGGAAGGAAATGTGTAAAACGCTAACCACAGTCATAAGAGAAAATAAAGGGGAAAATCATTTGAATCCCGTTCAAAGTAATATCATTTACTCGGCAAAATGCAGCTGGAGAGAAGAACATTCAATCGAAGAAAATGCGGATATGCCCCGGATTCTATTGAAATCCCTCACTTGTGGCATGCGAATGATATGCATTCCAATCCTGGATGTTTTAACTTTGTACATAACACATGCATCAATATGCCCCATTGGTATTCATAAATATTTCATAGATATGATTTATCACGGTTTTAAAATTCTCTCTAGTTACCTCGGGATACCTTGAACAATGAGCTTATCGCTAGCTTAGACAATAAAATGCTTTACATCGTAAAAGCATTACGAAACACTCTCAAGGAAGTGAATTTAAAATTATTTCATTTTACGACTTCGGACATAAGACCTTTCCATCGACTCACAGGAAATAAAAGTAAAACTCTTCCTCGTTGATTTCGTAATACTCTCCCTTGCTGGCCATTCGTCTTCCTTCGCTCTTGGAACATTCCCAATGGAATCGGTCAATGGAATCCCACTCAAAATCTCACCCATAAACAAACGTTAAGTAGACGCATATGTATGGTTTCGAAACTTATGCACCTGAATTTATAAATAAGGGAAGCGTAAATAATCTCCGGAAAGGAATCTCGGGTGAGACATTTCCACTAATTTGTAGAAAACCAGCCGTCTTCAACCGAGTCGAACATTTCCAACTCGTTCTTCATCCACCTCGGAGGAGCGATCCCCTTATTCCTCTTTAAAATTCCGACGAACGTAAGAGAAAATGCTCAGGAAAAGAAATAATTTGTTTGTATTTTCTCTGCTCTGTATCCGCAATTCGTTCTTTTGGAATATATAAGGCTTATATTATTTCGAAAATGTTTCTAATATTCTCTTCTGTAACCAGCCTGAAGGCTGGCTCAACTCCTCCACCATTTGGAAAGGAAATTTTCCTTTCTCACCAAATAAGAATGCATCAAAGCGTTCAAAATACATGGGTACAATGAGAGAGTTCATTATTCTCTCTACGAAAGCTTACAAATCATAAATTTGATATTTTAGCGAAAAGAAGGAAATGAAATCCCATTATTCTTTTTTGATAGAGAAAGGGAAAAAGTACTCGAGATCCAAAATCAGAACCGATGTTCTAACCATCTGCTACGCCAAAACAAGCGTCCTTCCACTTATAATGGCAACCCCGAGCATCCTCTTGGAAAGTGGAAGAACCGAGTCCATTACATCATTACCATAATCACGGCGGCAAATTTAAACAACTATGAAAGATCCACAAGTTCCTTAATTTTCTGCGAATTTCTACGAGCTATTGTGAGCGTTGAGAGAAAGCAAGATCATCCGAATCAATATCAATCTTTTCTCGACGAACGCAATCCATAGATATTAACGATACTATTGAGTATTCAAGGGAACGATACAGTTGATTATTCAAGGGAATAAAAACCTCGGTTCCATTGATTTTTGAGCATGAGTAATTACCAGTTAAGCGCCAAAGCAGGGGCTTTCATTTGGTAAACAAGTAAGGCAGTTTCCATAGGGCATAGGATTTGCTGGCAGAAATGGCGCACCTTTTTATTAAATTTTTAAGTAAAACCTGCCACATATTGGAAAATATCCGAAAAATCCAAAAATTACTTAACATATTTTATAATATATTTAGTTATTTTTGAGTCATTATAAATTTAATTTTTATAATAGCCATAATAAATATTTATTGATAAATTCCGTTTTCAGGAGAAGAGCGATGCTCCAAGGACTATTCGGGTGAAAGATTTCCTTGTTGAAATTGATCCTCTAAAATCTAAATTATTACTTAAAATGGCGAAATTGATGACCGAAGAATTAATACCAAGCGATAGTTTTCAACAACAGTTTTCCAGAAATGTTTTCTCCATTGCATGGAGTAAGTGAGAAAGGCGTTGGACACTCACCTCAGGGCCGAATTCAAACTTTAAATCGTTTGATTGTATGTAATGAAAGTATTAATTTCTATATCTATAATATATTTTCACTTTTACTTTATTAACAGTAAAATAATTAATACTACCAGCTATTAAAACTGCCGTTCTACGAGCGCTTTCAGTAGTATCAGGGTATCTCTACTTCCAGTTCTATTTACATAGTTACATATATTTTTTTGATGCCTTGACTTACCAAACTGTGTATAATCAGCAGTATAAAATATGGCCATGGACACTTACCTGAAAGAAAGAGAAAAGGAATTAACACCAACATATACACTGCAATTATGTTAGAAATCAAGTAAAATAACGGCTAAAATACTAGCAAATCGACTGATTAAGTCACGTAAGAGAGATTACTTGAACGAGACAATTACCTTTTCCGTATTTTTGTCAACGAAAATGCGATTGATTCGGTGTCACGTCTTCTTCGTTACACTCGCGCAAATATTACTTGGCTGAACCGGCTAAAGTGATAGATGCGCTATGAAATATGGGCTTTTAATATAATAATATCTAATAATAGTAATTCATAACTCTTTCAGTTTTGATACATGTAATACATTTTCCGCAATCACGCTCTGCGTTTGTGTCTCAGGTAACTGCCATTAGCTCTCAGCATCCATTTCTTACTACACGAAATTATACATCAGTATTTGTAGTTTACGGGGCAGGACTCAATTTATATTGAAGATTTTCCTTATATCAGTGTTTGCAATTAAAACTCGCCGCATTGGAGAATCTTCTTTAGGAGGAGATAAAATAAGGAAAGATTTTTGGGCTATTCCAGTTGGATGAGAGGCGAAAAGTGCTTCAGTCAAATGGAGACAACTAGTACACACGTAGCTAAGCCAAATTTTAGCACTCCAAATTGCAAAAAGTTTCCAACTTCTTTTCAACGCGTTATTGAAGTGCGCATGCGCGAAAATCTCTAGTTTCATCGCCAAGTGTCTCTCTTATAGAAAGGACTCAGAGAACGAGTCCAAAAGTATATGAGGCGTGTTGCAGATTATTTCGCGAAAAAAGGAAATCGCGTGTGAAGTCTCCCTGAGCTTCCTTTTTTCTTCTTTGAAAGACGGCCCATTTCCCGCCGTTTGGATGTCCTTTCCTCTGGTGAATTACACGCTGTAACAGAATGACACTCTTTCCTGGATACAAAACAACAACAGATGGTACCAACTTTAAGCTAGACCTGTAAAACATTGTTTTACAATGTATTTCTCTTTGTTACTCCGCTATCTGAGTCAAAAATTTCTCGGTAATTATCTCCGTTTTAGATTTTATAGATATTTAGTAAACAACGAGCATATTCTAGCTGATACAAGTGGCAATACATTAGAAAGTTTTAATTTGTAAATTGTTGGATTCAGTTTCTCTTAAAACCACCAAATAACATTAAAACATGTAAAATTGTATTTCCTTCGATCGCTTCAATTTTGTGAATGTTTATCAAGAGTGTTATTTTTTATTTATCAATAATACATCAAGATACAGTACTAGGCCAATTACCATTGACGGTCTACAATAATTGTAATAAAATTGACTAACAAATTTTAAAAAAATCTAAATAATAAAACAATAACAACATCGAAGAAATCAGCGTTTCAGAGATCCAAATCAGTCTTTTGCAACCATTGCTACAATTGATTTTAGAGGTAGATAAATTGATCGAAGTTCTTATTAGAAGATAAAAAGTTGAAAATTGAGGGTACGCGGAAGAAGAGTGACCGTTTTATTATTGACAGACGTGGAGTATTCAAAGAGAAGATATCAGATAGGCGAGTTGTTCTTGAAGGAACACGGAGAGAGAAAAGAGGGAAGGAAAGGGGAATCAACCTTGCTGTTTATAATATTATATAGGAAAGCGATGCCAGAAAAAGTATGAGAGGTCTTAATAGGAATAAGATTAAGATGTTTCAGAAGATGAGTCTTTGACATATTCCTATAAGACGGCACTCTGAAATAGACTATCTTAAAAAAGAAATTTAAGACTCGATTGACAGTAGAGAGGTTAGATTCGGAAGAAATGGTCCATACAGGAGAGCAATAAGTAAGAAGTGAAAGAACACAGCTTGAGAAATGGGTGCGGAGAGAGACTGGATCTCTGATGTCACTAAAGATGCATCCCTAGTCAAGACATGGCTCTGTTTTTCACGTAAGTTAAATGTTCCGAAAAGTTTAGTATTTCATCAATGATTACGCCAAGGTCTTTATAAGAAGTAACTCCGGTAATAATTCTGTTATCGATGAAGCAGTATCATTCTTCTTCATTTTCCACTTGTTTTTTTCAAAGCAAACAAACCGCCTTATGAGTAAAGGCAGTCATCAAGACTCACTGCATGGCTTCGGCTTAGAGTTTCATCCACTTTTGGAAAGCAGGTAATAACGGATTTTTAGCCGAATTATTTATAGGAATAGAAATGAGCGAGGATTTTCTCTCGACTGTTTCTAAAGAGAGCTCACACGATTATGATTGTTCGCTTTTCGAAGAGAATTACGGAATAGGACGACTGAAATATATTCCAGTTCAGAATTGGCTTCTGCAAGGATATTAAATGTTTACTGAGTTAAACCCTGCGCTGAATGGAATATAAAAATGAATTATATGAACGATAGGATATTGTTTAATATAAGAACAAAGTACATCTTTCAGTTGAAGTAACGGCATTCCAACAATAACACGAAAACAGTCGATTTATCGATCATTTACATGAAAATCATTATTTTTGTTTGTATATAATTTCTTTTAAATATCTTTCTCGACGAATTAAATATATTTGAATCTTCTAACGCTGTCATTAAGTGAAGAGATTGAAGTCGGTGTAGGGTATAACGTAGATTTTGACCCTAGTAAGTGCAATCAAGGGCTTAGAATAATCGCGCTACACCTTGGAAAGATCTATGAGCATTACATTTGCAGTCGCTTTAAGAGTTTAATTTAAATGTGGCTTATAGGCTCTCCTAAATTTAATTTGCATATTAGTTGTGGCGTTTACATTTTGCTTATTGGCTTTCGCTTGGATCTACACCTTTGGAAATAATCAATACTTAATTTTTAGTAAAATGGCTCTTATTTCCGCAATAATGGAATGGGGAGCTTTTACTCCATTTAGGACGTTACAAAAGGGTTATATGATGAATACAATTCTTTAACTGCGATAATTCTCGTAATTTTTTAAATAAGCCATCTGAAATTAAATATTTGCAACACTGTCTAGAATATTATCCAACGCCGGAGATGGAAAAATTATGTGAGTCTGTTTCGAAATACTGGAGTATTTTTCTTACCGAACGAATCACTGCCATAAGTCCTGTGAGGTTAGAGATCGGGTACATGCTTGTAAGAATCTTCGGTTCGTTGTTTTTTCAAGATAGTCGTTCCTTCCCTTGAACACCTCGATATCTAGGTTAACCGTAATGAGCTTACGGTGAAAGTGGAGTGAAAAAATATATATGTACACTCGTTCGAGAGATGCATACGAACAACTTTAAAATATCTTCCATACATTATACTAACTGATTTTATTTTACAAATAGGAGTTCCTCTCCATCATCATCGCCCTTGACTTCTTTTTATATATTAAGAAAAAAGAAAATTGATGACCGCTTTCCTAAGGACAGGATGACTAATTGAAAAAGTCATAGCGGTTAAATTTAACTGCTGAAGAATTTGATGTTACGTAAACAATCTTAAGTATTGAAAAAATCAGGGGCCGTTTTAAAATTTTATACATAAAGTAGAAAGTGTGCATGTGTTTGTGTGTTTGCCTTGAGCTCGAAAATAAGACGTCACATTACTTTCAAATTTTGAATATTGTCTTCCTCAGAGAGATAATAGGCTACTTTTCATTCGCCTGCCACCGGCTCGACTCCAAACGTTTAAAACTGTTTCTTTAAGAAATACAAATAAAGCTCACTTCTATCACTTACAGGGTTTATTTCATTCGCAAAATTAAATCAAAAAGAATAGTCGTACGAAATCGAGACAAGCACCAAAAGAAGGGAAAATGAATGAAAATTCTTAATTGACCATGAAACTTTGGTTTTGCTTTGAAATTGCCAGAATTTTTATAAAATAGACGAACATTTTGTGTTATGTTGTGGTGAGCAACCGATTCCCCTTACGACTGATTCCATTGTTGAATTTCAAATTCATGCATTTCAATTCACTTTTATCGATTTCAGGGTTTGTTTCCATTCCAAAATTAAATAAGAAAGAGTAGTGCATGAAATCGAGAAGAGCATTAAAAGAAGGAAAATTGAATGAAGATTCTTATTATGGTCGTTGTATGTGGTTTTCTGTTCAAAATTCCATTAGTTTTGATAAAATAAATGGAACTTTTCTAAAATTTTGAGGCTGTAGACAAATCGTCCCAATGACGACTAATTCCATTCATCCCAGCTGATGTCTAAGCTAATCATCTTCTGACAGCTAAATATCTCGTGACAAATGTCCAGCACGTATTTCGAAAAAAAATACTCCACAGTAAAAGCTCACAAAATAAACAGTATTTCAAATTCCATCGATCAGTCTAATTCAACTCCATGAAGATAAATATGGAAAAATCAAAATTCATCAATTTCAAAACCTTTTAAAAACAAGAGAAATGGGTTAGGTTTACCATCAAGAAATACAGACATAAGATTAGAAGAATATAACAATATTAGGGGTAATACTTGATGAAAATTTAACTTGGAAAGAACAATTAAGTAATGTGTTGTCAAAACTAAACAAGGCATACTTAAGTATATCGTAGACATCCTCAGTCACTGGTGTGTTCACAAGCCTGTGTATTCTTTCCATCGTCCTCTGTAGAAACGCCCCAAGTTGGAGGGCAACATTCAAAGCACAAAAGAAATTAGTAAGAATTATGAATAATTTGGAGTATAGAAAGTCTTGTCAGCAAGCATCAAGCAAGAAAATGGCATACTCACATTACCATGCACTTACATGAAATGAAGTGTTATGTTAGTGCAAATCTTGAAACCATGAAAACTGAGCAGTTGGACCACATGTATGATTCAAGAGGAAAGAATATGCTGCAGTATCCCAAACATAGTTTGGGATACTGCAGTAAACAGTAAACTATGTTTGGGATACTGCAGTTTTACATACTTAAATTGTTTGAAAACAGCCCCAAATATATGGGAAGAAGAGTTTACAAGAAATTAATAATTGTCATGAGAGAAAAACTGTCCNACAAAACCTTTTAGTTACAAAAGTTTTTAGCTACAAATAAAGTTCGCAACGAAATTATCTCGCTACATAAGGAGATTGCTAAAAAAGACTTTCCGCTACAAAAAAGTTCGCTGCAAAAAAATTTCCCATAATGGTCCCGAATTAACACCATATATTTTCTTCGAGGCCTTCAGGTATTTATTGATTCCAATTCTTCGATTAAATCCACTGCACAAATATTTCTTTCCCGTCCTATTCGTAATTCTTTTCTCTTAACTTTTGCAAATCTTTAATTTTATTTTTGTAATAATAATAATGGTTCACTACGCTTCTGTTGCCACTCTATCGATACCGCAGCCCGGGTGCGATGCTCCCTTTGCACCCATAGGGCGGCGTGGCTCCGAATACAGCATCCGCCCATAGATCGTGTTCCCACCACACAGAAGAAAAGTATCTGAGGGAAAAATTTAGTTCCCAACAAATCCTCTCAAGGGAAGATTCATTCTATTTCCATTCAAGGTCACACACGTCTAAAATTATCTAAATTACGGAAATCATTCTTTACTTTTGTGAGGTTTATATTAGTGAAATATTTAATTAACTTCTGCAACAGCCTTTTTTCCGTTCAAAGTAATGACAAATCACGGGAATTTTAATGGTGTTACTAAACAGAGAGGTTACAAAAGAATGAGACCGGCGATGGATTAAGGATTATCTTCTCCTATAGGACACCTTAGGAATACCAGTGAAGTGAAGTATTATAAGACGCCGATGCAAGAGTGAAACACGTCATTTTTTAAACGAATGAAAAACAAAATCACAGCCTCAGGTCTATATACCTCGAGGCACTACTAATCTTAGCAATCAGAGAAAAAAGTATGAGCTACGCTTTCCGGTTCGCTTCGGCAAAAGATTTTAAAGGTAGTATTGTAGGGATCGAAGGAGAAGCAAAAAGAACAATGGAAATAGACAGCATACGTTCCTCATGTCAACCTCTGACAGAGACAGAAATTTGCAAGCACTACTTTTGGAAGGAAAAACAAGATGTTGTTATACGGCGCCCCTTGTCGCGTCTTTTATCCTTTCTCATCTTCTTTTTCCTTCTTGTCTTTGGGAAAATTGATTGGACAGACATTGGAAGAGGTTCGATTAAAATTCCGACGAAGGAGAATGTTTTCCAGGGTGATGGAGTAGTTTTTTTTTTTGGAAGGCGACCAAAGCGCCGTTTTTGCTCGCGGAACAAATTGGAAATACGTTACAGGCTGTCACAGGAATGATGCTGCATGCAATGAATGCTTTTTTTGGCGTCGGAACCACTGAAAGAGATGTTTTTGCGTCGCTACGACTTGGAATTTGTCGTCTGTGTTGTTTCCGATCAAACTTGTTGGAGAAATCACTGGCAGTGTGTCTCACGTCACTTCCATTGAATCTGTCCATTTTAAGGAGAAGAATTTTTAAGGAGGGGAAGATCTTCAGTGCGAAAGAACTTCCTCAATCGAAATTATTCACCTCAAGGAATTGAGTATTGAGGAGGAGTATTTGAGGGATATAAATCAAAAAACTTCAAAGATTTGACCTAAGTTGGAACAAAGTTGCGTCAGCAATTACCCATAATTCACTTCTCATCTTCTTAGCGATAACTTTTGAGATAATTGAATTCATCCAAAACTTAAGAAGTTGAATGCGTTGAAGATTAATCGATTCAGGATTTATTAATAGGTTCAATTGAAAATCCCGTTCCATCAAATATTTCTTAAAACTTTGATAAGAAGTACTCTTAAGTGATCCATACTGATCATGCCAAGGAAACCATTAAATGATGATTTTTGAGATGAAAGTTCTCATAAGGAAATATCCTCAATTAAGATCGTATCATAAAAGTTTATAAAATAATTAATTCTGTTGTTTTGAAAAAACATAAAATTATAGAATTGAAAAATTAAGAGCACCAATATCTAACAACGGTAGCTGTAAATGATGTTGTTGAATGCATTTTAAATTATTAGCCATTCTCCATTTTTATGGAAAAATTATGCGTATATTGCATCCTGTAAATTAAGTTGGATTTGATCGATAAGGTTGACATAATAGAGGTTTGCCAAAACCATGGCCCACCCCCGACCTGAAGCGAGCTTTCTTAAGGTCTATTAAAATATTTGAAGCGCCATTTTATGCGGAATTATATAAATTTCATACATTTTTAATTAACCATGAGGCTTAAATATCCTTCGCCTATTTTGTATGATTGGAATGATTGTTATGCTGAGCGTTGTGAATACTTACGTCTTTTATTTCCGACAATGCGTTATCAATCAACCACTAGATGTTAGTGTATCACTGCCATGGGGAATCACTAAGACGTCACAAATAAGATCAGGCAAGTATAAATATATAGTCAAAAGGAACTAAATATTTAAAATAATTTATGAAATAAAGCGGAATATGAATATCCAAAGGTACATAAACACACAGCATCACCACTGTGTAACGTAAAGGAAACTCGAATTCAGCAAATGAGCTCAGGGGTATCAGTACATCGAATTCCACCTGCTGTAGTTCCATTTTCTCGACATGAAATAGTCTAAAGACACCGCCGCTATCAATTAATTACGCAATTTAAACTCCTTGGGCATAGGCGTGATCAAAAGAATAAATAATTGATTAAGAGAGGGAATTTTACTTCGATGGTAAATGGGCCAAGGAAATGGAACGTAAGTCAGCCGAGTATGGAGATTCGAAAGGAAAAAATGCTCAATCTCTCTACACAGGAAACGTCTTGTTTGCTTTTCCAGAAATGAAAATAAATGGCAGCGCGAAAGAAATTAAACTCTTTCAATCAACTTGGTGCTTATTGATTCCGGGAGATGAAACGCCATTTTGAAGGGGAAACTCAGCGAAGCGTGAATATAATCCCTTTCCTGCCGAAACTAATCGGCTAGAACTTTCGATGCCCAAGTGATCTCGAAATTCCGTGGCAACGGAGTATCGGCTGGAATTCCGGAAAACATGAGGCAATGAGCAGATGTATCGAACATTTCGCTCAAGCGACTTAAATAGATTAGTTTTTGTTTTCCCGCTCGCTCCAAATTAGAGCTTTGAAAAGGTTGCCTTCTCTTGTTCTTTGATTTCCTAACTAAAGAAGTATTGCGTCCGAGAAGTGGCTCAAAGTCTCATAGGCTACGTTTAGGCAACGTTTTCACTTGGGCAGAGATGTGAACTATCTCTCTTCGCATTAACGAATGATTTATTGCTGATTCCAGATATTGACCAGTTTAAATTCATCGAATTGACCATAATGGTCCCGAATTAACACCATATATTTTCTTCGAGGCCTTCAGGTATGATAATAATATTAATCTGCCGTGGTCAACTCTGAGGAAATGTGCCATATCTAGAACGAAAACAACCTTGTGATTTTCACGGAATAAATGTTTATTAGGATTAGCTTCATCTGAAGATATCTAGAACGTAGACGAAACTAGTCGTAATAAATTATTCGATAGAAATATACCAAGTGAATTTATACTTAAAATTTATTTTAATATTATTCTTTTAATGTTTAGAAAAGAAAATAATGTAGATTAATCTCACGATCCATCAATTTTAAAGTTTCGAACCGTTGGGTAAAAATTCGTAGCCACACTCATAGATTCATCTAGAATCATTCACAGCCTACCAGAGCTGTTAGGGTAAATTTAGGTATAATGTATAGAATAAATTCATCCTAGGAAAATAGAAATCTGTCTGTGATTTAGAGACAATGTTACGAATTAAGGTGACCTCCGAGGAAATTGTAGAAGAACGGTGATTAGTTATAGAGGTTTAAAGAGTATAATGAATAGAGGGCGATTGAAAACCTACCTCAGGAAAGGAATACCTTAATGGAAAGGGTGAAAAAATCTTCCCTCCCTCAAGTAACCGATCTAGAGACGTCTTTTTACATGGAATGTCTTTGACGTGATTGGAACTTCTCAACGCCTGTTTTTTCTGTATTCGCGAATGTAGGGCGTGAAATTCCCCTTTATGGGATCTAGCGAAGGTTATTTTATCGGTTGGAGTAGTTGAGTGATTATTAAGAAAATGTCATAATTAATGACAATAAACTAACTAAATTGACGACAGTAAAACTATTTGATGAGAATAAGCAACAAATGTGATAAATTTATCGATCGACTCGAAAGTAGAGTACCAACAAGTTCCCCTTTTATGTCAGCGCATATTAAAGTTTAAGATTGCTCTGCGTTCTGTATATGAATAATTTAATTTAGGAAGCGAATTTAAGAAGAATTGAATTGAAGAATTTAAGCGTATTTTAGTCAAGGTTGACCATTCTTACAATAAACAACTTTAATGAACAAACGCACAGAAACTAACCATGCTCTAACCAGGATTCGAACCAGTGATGCGAGGTTAGTAAGCTAATCATTACGCCACTGATTGTGAGACCTTCTCAGTTATTGCTACTAAATATACTATCTTGACTAAAATTATCTATTTCAATCTCTGAAATTTGATGTGTTTCATCAAACGTAATACCAATGTCAAATTTTGTACAAACTCTCGTTTCGAAAATTGTTAGGTAAATTTTTCTGTTAACAGATTCTCAACCTGTAGTAAGTAATTCTAATTATTTTTCCATGCTCTTGACACATTTGTATATTAGGAATTTACCTCTAGTGAATCAAATATCGCTATGGAAATTTAGCGAAAACTTCCCCATTATTCTCTAGTTTACTTAATGCTCGGCCATACAAATATGTATAACTATCTTCTTCCACACTTTCATTATTAACAACAGCGTTCTAATTTTCCGATATTAGATTTTAGATTAATGTTGATATATTTCCTGCTAGAGAAACTAAATGTAGCACTACCTCTACACCTGTACCTAGTACATAAAATTTTCCACAAAATTCATTTACAATATTTCACAGGTTGATACCGGTCGTTTGAATTTAATTTTGTGGAAAATTCGCATTATATTTGTGAACATTTGTGATGCTCTCGCGTACATAAACATTTTGCTGAATACAGAAATAAAATACTATTTATTTACAATGACATGGTTAATGAGGTCTATTTTATATTGCATTCGTTGGATTTTGAAGCAACATCACTTCAGACAACTACTAATAAATCTCACCTTAACCGGTTTGCTCCATTCGAGATTCAAATTTCAATAATTTTGAAAACTCTTAGTTAACTAATTTTGAAAACATGTAATTTAATTTTTTATTTCTATACTATGGTGCTTGAATTCAGTTCTCAAAATTTATGAGAGAATGATCTGAAACAATTTACTTTTGGACGATAGGTGATAAAAAAACCCTTTGATAGTTTCACTCTTTTATGGAATTATGCCCCCGTAAATTAACTCGCTCTTTGTATATATAAATTGGGTTTCCAACTCTTATTTTTAGGTGGCTACTAATTTAAGATTCGATGCATCTCAAGATTGGCGATGGGTAAGATAGCGAAGAATGAAAAGTCCCGTGGTTTTAGGTCAGTCACGCAAAATCCCAAACCTCGAGGACGCCTTTATTCCTCTCTTTTGAGCTTTCACTTTAATGGCAATCGCAACAGCTGTGATATCGCACTAAATATCTATCGAATGATAGATTAATTCACGAGCACTTTACACCTCGGATCGAGTGCCGAACAGAAGGCGTGTCGGCAGATTTTAAGTCACGTCTCTGCCTCACGTGGGAAGGACGTAAAAATAGTTTTCTTTTTATTGATGGAAGCTAACTGTTAGAACACGTTTTGTGTATCAACCAAAATCCCTTCCTACTTCTACTAAGCGTTTTCGATAATGGCGCGATAGTTCTCCTGGAAGATGTGCTAATGGACACTCGGCACCAAACTGAATTTTTGAGTAATGATTACAAAACGTGATACTAAATAGTAATGATAATGTAATTGACTGTTTCGTTAATTAAATTGAATATATAACTTCGTTTTGACTTACGACTCACTGTTTCTAATTTTCCAAAGCGCAGGTGAGTCCTGAGGTTGAGAAATTCGCCAGATAAAGATTTCTATGTTAAGAGGAGTTACTTTTACGAGAAACAATTCCTACAAAATATCGATTGGTTGAAAGAATCATTTAAATAAGAAATATTACCAAAACATTCGTAGATAAGGAAGTTCGGAATAATTGATGATTGATTTATTGGGGTCTAGGAATATTCACTACCGACGTTTTCGCAACTAAAATTTCGCTACTGACGTTTCCGCTACAGAGAATTTTTGCTACAAAAATATTCGCTGCAAAAGTTTTTCGCTACAAAACCTTTTAGTTACAAAAGTTTT
Organism: Ladona fulva; assembly: GCA_000376725.2. Taxonomy (NCBI): domain Eukaryota; kingdom Metazoa; phylum Arthropoda; class Insecta; order Odonata; family Libellulidae; genus Ladona; species Ladona fulva. The sequence goes on along the minus strand of KZ308324.1, from coordinate 545,204 downwards.
TAGCTACAAATAAAGTTCGCAACGAAATTATCTCGCTACATAAGGAGATTGCTAAAAAAGACTTTCCGCTACAAAAAAGTTCGCTGCAAAAAAATTTCCCCTCTGAATTTTTTCGCTATGAACCATTTTTCGCTATATTTTATATATTTTTTCTGCAAAGACTGCTTCAAGGTAGTTTTGGAATTTGCTAAACAAGTTACGAGTTATATTTATTAATGAATTTTCGCAAATGAGGTTATGTTTACGGATTATTTTCCTACAAACTCACGTTGGAATATTGAATACAGTAAAATCCGTCTCATGTAGGACCTAACTTAAGCGGTAACCTCTTATCCGAGACTCCTTCCACCGGTTGGGAATTACCTGTACCTAGAGGTAGGGAGTTACGTCTACCTGAAGGGAGTCATCTGTGGAAGATCCATGGAGTTACCTGTACCTAGTTACCTAGGTTACACTGCATCTTCCTCAGATGACTCCCTTCAGGTAGACGTAACTACCCAAACTTTTATAGATTTTTATAAGTTAATAAATCAATAATTTTCATTTTGATTTTAACACTAACACTATAAACTAGGCTTCACCTTAGCAAATGAGGGAACGTTAAAATAAATGAAATTCCGATAGGTAATTCAATATAGTTGGAAAAGTACCGAAAATTGTTAGTTACCCGTCGAGGTTACTTTAAACTCATCTTTTTAATCTAAAACGCTCTTCTCTATTGAAAAAGTCAGTCTTGCCAATTTATGTAATGATTGCCGTCGTGTTTATATTTATTTCTTCATTTATTCATTCATTCCTGGTCAATAAATAAATAAATATTTTGCCAAAGAATCTATTCATGAGTGTAAAGTACAAACATGGGTGTAAACGAAATAGCTTCGAATTCCCCATTTTACTTGTAAATATTTCTTTTCTTTTCTTATGGCGTATATAAATGCATTAACTGCTGATCTCAAATTTAGAAGCATAACTTTTAATTAAAGTAAGAATTTTCGGAATCGCATAGAATGCCACTTCTGTATTATTGTTGGAAGCGTTGCGTTGGAAGTTATGCGAAAGGCAAAAATCAAATAAGAACGATTAATAATATTCTGTTCACCCCGCATTTGCAAAAGAATTTATGATAACACTCAAACAATATTAGAATCTACTATGATGGAAAGGACTTTCATATAATTTGATATATGAGAATAATTCTAAATTATAAATAATGTTTTTAATTTTATGTTTTTCTTACTCGTAGTTCTCCTGACTTCAATTTTATATAAACTATTATTCCAGAGAAACATTCTGACTTGCACTTTGAAAAACACAGCCACCCTAGTACAAAGGTTGTCTAAGCACACATTCCCCGCTGCGAACAAATGTTGTCGCGAAAACGCTTTGGAGATAGTATTCCGGATCTCGATTCATTGATATCTGAGCTTAGCTGCAAACATTAATTAATCCTGACTTTGAAATTCTTTTCATGGATAATCTAAGATTAAATGCTTCTAAAATAACGCTTAAAATCTGCATCGAAAGGTATATTAAACAGCCTCCAAATGGATCATTCGAGGAGAGCGACGCCATACGTCACCCAGTATTATCCTTAGCGGATTAGCAAGTTTTAAAAACCGAGTTAAGGACGATTTAAGGCTGATTATTATCAGAAATAGTACTTATCATCTTTAATGTGAAGGAATAAATCTTGAAATACCGCCTCGATACTGTTTCATTTATCTTTTCTCCTATGGTGTCAGTAGATAAAGATAATTACCATTTAGACTCGAGCAATCTTTAAAAGTTGATTGCTTTTGGGAATTCCATTTCCAAAAAGTCCAAAAAAATACTAAAAATATCTTCATTATATAAGCTAAGCCTTGAGTTATTCATTTGATCCTCGCCCACCAAAGCAACCCTTTCCCGAATTACCGGCGTGTGCTGTGATGAATAAATTGACCTTTTACGGTATCAGGAGTGAAAACGCATTAAAGAGCTGAAAAACGCAACGCAGCGTGAGGGTAAAAACCACCGGGGAAAAAATTTCCGGAGAAATAAACGTGAAGTAAAAAATCTGTCAGGAAAATACCAGCAGCTCCTTCCCCTTCGCCTGACTTTCGGTCATTGGCTCCCCATCGCGTGTCAGAAGGGGTCTTGTTAACTGCCTTTGCCCTCGCAGAAGATAAGCGCTTGCCGCTGGATAGTCCTCAGGGAGCATAAAAAGATGGACGACACGACGCTCTACACGCATATATCCTCTATCCCAACCTTTTTCATTTAATTTCCCGTCGGCTGCAGAGCCGAGGATGGTCTTACGAGACCTCCTTGTTTGCATATTCCGGTCTGCATCCACCGCTCGAGGCATCGCATTCTAAAGGCGCCTTTGAGCCCATCAATGAACGTGATTTCAGCGGGGAAAATGTAAAGTGGGAATCATTCAATCGCCTCGGCGTACGTGCAAATTCGTGAGTGCAGATTTATTTCGTGAGCTACGGTCTTATAATAGGTTGAGTTGGAATGAAGTCCGATGGTGCAAATCTCGCTCTCGATTAAATTATAATCGCGGTTCTGGCGCCGCGGCGCGCCGCTTACTACTACTTAAATTCTGTATTAAGGTTACATCGATAATCAATCATTACGCTGCTTTCGCAGCCGTAAATTAAGTCGTTAAAGACATTGTGTACCGAGAGGCATCGATGTGTGAAACCATGGGACAGTATTTAAAAAGTTATAATATCTATTGCCAATGACCCAAACAAGGGATGGCGAACCTTTGTTGAAAAGTCATACATATATGATAAAACAAAGAACTAACAACACAGACTCAAGATTTACTACTTGTTATTCAATCGCAGAAAAGGAATAAATCCGTTTCGTGTGAATGAATACCACGAAACCGAATTGTTGCTGTCATGATCTGTTTTGCTTAAATAAAGAATTGGCGTGCTATTCTTGTACCAGGCAGGGGCATGAAATTCTAATATTACCTATGCTATTCGCTAAACTATGAGCTTATGTTATGGTTACTTATAAAATAATTTACGAACGGAATTTATTTACTTAAAAAGAGAAGAGTGGAGAGCGAGAATAGCCTCAAATATTCAGCCAAAAGAATTTCCGTGCACCACAGTGAGCATCGCACAACATGCCTTGTTTATTCGCCAACACATGACTAAAGCATATTTAATTTATACTTGCAAATAATTAGTATCTTCAATCACACAAATAAATATACAAAATCCTCCATTGAATAAATATGGTACCATATGTAACATCAATTAAGGTATGAAGTATTTTGAATATATTTATCGTACTTTATTACCCACCTTAGTATTTTTTATACATGATATCATAATTATCAATCATAANAATATTTTTAAACGAGAACACCCAATATACACATTAAAAAAATAAGTAACGTCATATATAAAGTTGAATTCAAAAAAATAAAAGTGGGTAACTCAATTAGGTAGAAAAAAAATCGTGAAATAGTTGTATTAATTCGGCTTTTTTGTTATGCTGTTCTTTAAATTCATATACGGAAGTTATATATTCGTACTCCACGATACGCAATAATGTCTATGATAAACGGAAAGGGATATTACGACAGAAATTAATACTCTCATCTCACGTTTTCATCTGTTAATTTAAATGAGCGATGGTTTTCATATCCCTTAAAAAATTCCTCAGTTATTAATGATGTGCTCCGAATTTAGATTGCCAATGAGATATTTTGAGATTTAAACGGATTTCCCATTAATTCGGGGATGCTTTCTTCGAAGGCTACGATTAAAAATATTTATTCTCTCCGAATTTGCATCCAGGGTGAAATCTAACCAACTTTATCTCTAAAATAGTTTCCGATTATCATCTCCAAACAAACTATCACCTATATTTGATTTATAAATATTTTTTGACTATCTTAATTGATAAAATAAGAAAAGTAATAACCTTAAATAACATTCCTCTAATTATAATTGGAGAACTTGTTAAATTGTATTTTGCCTGTTCTTAAACCATTAGAATGATTAATATCTATAATAGATTTAGACGTTGGCGTCACAAAACAGGTAATTTTGCGCGTAGGTGCCTGAACTCGGTTATTTTGTGATGATTAATAAGTAACTAATCTTTTGCGAAACAAGTGATCGGTTGCCAAATAAAATGAAGACATGACGAAATTACGATCCAAAGTTGCAAGTCCATTCTTGCAAAATACGTCTCGGAGTTATTTAAGGACGCGGAAGTCAGGGCTTGATTTGATGACTACGAAAGTAAAAAATTCTTCGGTCAGGAAAATGCACTCCAGTGAAAGTTTCAACAGGAATATCCATCATTAAATATTTTTCGGCTCATCCAGAGAACTCATGCTAATCACGCAGCGCATTATAACACTATCTATCACAGCGACCCCTTCTCCCATCATCCATCACCCTCAAAACGTGTAATTTCTTCCCATTAAAATAGTGAGAGTGTCTCCTCAAATTGTATGCGTCATCCCGTTTGCGGCACCCGACTAACAATGTCCGGCTAGCCATCCCGTAGTCATCAATCTCGGAGGGAATTTCCCCGAAAACCCAAACGAGTGGATAGAAACTTGGGCCTAGCACGTGACCTTGGGGCACCGCTGCAATAATTTGCACATTCTCATCTTTGACCGATTTGCGGAGGAATAATCTACTGTAAGAAGTCGCCAAAAAGATTATAAACTCAGATTTCTTTGTGAATATGGAGATGCAAAACTACCATTAAAGCTTGCCTTTTGTAATGGAGAAAAGCTTTAATCAAAAGAATCCTTACATGTTTGAGAAATACGGGCTAGAATAATATATTTGAGGTATTATAAGGAAATACCACCTAAATATTATAAACAATTTCTATGCCATGTTGGAATGAAACTCACAGTGAATTTAACCTCAGAATGACCCACGGCTACGTACCATTATGGGGCATGAAAATAATGCCATGGCTTCATTCAAGACTTCCTTAGTCATGATTTCAAGTGGTTAAAAAGGTCGTAAACATAGTATAAAAGTCAAGTATTCGGTCCATACATTTCAGTAATTTAATGCCGAATAATTTCTAAGATTTACAAGTAAAGGTTTGAAACTCTCAGGAAATTTCTCTTCCACTCAAATCCGACATCGATTTCAATGATTCGTTAAACAACTAGGAGGCCAAGTTGAAACGAAACTCCATGTAATCAATGCTTTCTTTTTATACGTCATCTGCATTTCTTCGAATGATACATAGGCCCTATATGATGATCTTCCTCTTCCTAACTAAACCGATATGAAGCTCCAAGAGGCGAAATAATGTTGAGGCTATGCTCCATCTTTATTTAGCCTCTTTTGTATAACCTCTAAGCCTTCGGTGTTTCTTTGCATAATCAACCATTTTTCGACATAATTAATCATTTCACCTTGATGGCAATAAAAGTAACTCTTTTAAATAAATACTAAAGCGAGTGCGACACGAATGTAATCTGACTTATACACATATTCTTTTCTTTTAATTTGTTCTGTTTTGCTCTTAAAAGCAACTCTTGGTGTCTCACAGGACGCGTGTTTCAAAATGACTGGCGACATGGTTTCCGGGGTAGAGCAGTAATTTGTTTGACATCCCTCCAACCAATGCACATTCCTACCGCCAGGGGAATCTCGACCGCCTTTAACTTTACTTCGCAATTCCCTTAATAAACATTTCTCCAATTCCTCATTCCTTTTCTTTCTTTTCCCGCCATTCACTTTTCTCTTCCCTTTGTTTTATTCAGTCTTCATCAATAATGTTCCCATCGAATAGTAATAATTTCCGCACTTAAGCATTCATCACCTAAGCCTAATTTTGTTTCCGAAATATAACTAAAATTTGAAACCTTAAATTTAGTTAAGAAATGTCTCTTCAGTTTGAATAATTTCTCTTCTTCCTATGATTATCTCTCGCGGATTTTCTACATTTTATTCATTTCCTTCCATTGAATATGATAAACGTTCAAGACTCTACATTACTCTTGCACAATACATTAATGTCAACATCGGGTTTCGTATTTATCGTTCTCATGTAAATCGATATATTTTTGTGTGACAAATTCATGAGTTGAAGTTAGCGCTGGTAAATAGTGATTACTAAAATGGGTATTTAAAAATGCTAATATTTTAGTAATTGAATGAATTTAATCGCTTTATAATTGTAAATTATATGAAATTTATACAAAATACTCTACAAAATTAATTATTGTTCATTATGACTTTAATTATTTTTTGAAATTATCAGTAATATTTTTAAACGAGAACACCCAATATACACATTAAAAAAATAAGTAACGTCATATATAAAGTTGAATTCAAAAAAATAAAAGTGGGTAACTCAATTAGGTAGAAAAAAAATCGTGAAATAGTTGTATTAATTCGGCTTTTTTGTTATGCTGTTCTTTAAATTCATATACGGAAGTTATATATTCGTACTCCACGATACGCAATAATGTCTATGATAAACGGAAAGGGATATTACGACAGAAATTAATACTCTCATCTCACGTTTTCATCTGTTAATTTAAATGAGCGATGGTTTTCATATCCCTTAAAAAATTCCTCAGTTATTAATGATGTGCTCCGAATTTAGATTGCCAATGAGATATTTTGAGATTTAAACGGATTTCCCATTAATTCGGGGATGCTTTCTTCGAAGGCTACGATTAAAAATATTTATTCTCTCCGAATTTGCATCCAGGGTGAAATCTAACCAACTTTATCTCTAAAATAGTTTCCGATTATCATCTCCAAACAAACTATCACCTATATTTGATTTATAAATATTTTTTGACTATCTTAATTGATAAAATAAGAAAAGTAATAACCTTAAATAACAGTTACTGCTATGCGTGTTATTTTATACTCTTATTCTAATTTCTCCCAGTCGGGGAAGTTCTCCCTTGAGGAATTAGTTCTTCTTATGGATGAAGATAAAAGGATGGTTAAAATCCGATTCTCTTGATTCAAAGAGCATCCCACATTAAACAACCTAATATTTTTGGAGCTCAAATTTGGTGAAAGATATTTGACATTTTGTCCACCATCAGGAGTGCTGAATTTTTAATAGGCTTCTGACGGCGTTTAAAATCCAAATCACACGATTTCTTCTTCAATCCGGCAGTGCCTTTATCTTTAGCAACATTTTTATTTCATCGTCGACATTTATTTTCCTTAATCTATCGCTCTTTAATGCTTCATTGATTACCGTTTTCAGCGTTCCTTACTGAATACTTTCACTTCATCACTTTCTCAATGAACATTCTCCCGTGTTTTCCGATGAGAAGCCTAATCTTATCCTCTTTCAAGACCGCCCTTTCAAAGTGACTTCACCCCACTCAATCTTCAGCTAGTTGTCTTCAGAATCTAAAATCCTTCCTCGAACTTTTTTTTTGGATGTGTCATCGTTCGCCGAGTAATTTAGATATGTTTAATTGTAAGGATATCATTTCCAGTCACTTCTTGTAATGATTCATAAATATCCTTTGGGAAAATTACGCAGAAACGTCTACACTGAATTATTTATGATTTTTATTATTTATTCCAAGGACCCGCTTAATTCGAGGATTTTACTTGATCAATCAATCATGTTTTTTTTGTCTTACTCTAAATGTTCACTGCAATGTTTTAGTGGTCTCAATCACTGACCAACAGCTATTTCACTTCCTTGTTAAGTTCCATGTTAAGTGAAAGACTAAAGCCCTTTTTTATTTCAGATCCTCACTTAAAGCAATGGGGGAAAAGTGGGCAGTCCCTCAGCTCTGCTGCCACGGGCACTGACTCATTAAACTTGGACAGCCCTCAGCTGACACTTCCCGCTGACCGGTCCTTACCCACGAGTTATGACACAGAGGTCTACCCCCAAAAGAAAGTTTTTCTTACAGCTGTTCAAGATGCTCCCCGACAAGTCTTCTACTTTACATTAAACTAAATCTACTGCTAATCCAAAATAATTAACGGTTAAAAAGTGAAGTGTCGGCTGAATTGAATCGGATCACTTACTAAGTACTTGCTTTATAGCGGACCATAATACTTGAAATTCCCAATATTACCCCGATTTGAAGAGTGTCAATTGAATTAACCTATTTGGGCATCTCCTCAAAATCTTATTTTGAGAATAACATGAAGTAACGCACAATATAATGAACATATTTTACTTCCAGCTTTAATTTTTTTCAATTTGTGACACAATGTTGTTTGATACCGTTCACGATATTAGCAATGTTATCCTTTAAATTTCATTGGTCTGAGTCTGACATAAAGTATGTCTGCTAAAATTTATTTTTCAAGACAAGAGGATGTTTATTACACAAAAAAGCCAATATTATATGCAAAAGATCGATTTGAATTCTTCATCAATGATAGCCGAATTTGGACAGCTCCTTCCAAAGTATACATTCCAAAGTACAAATTCAAATACTATATCAAATAACTTTGTAATCATACTTTACCTAAAATGTATCGTAATATTGCAGACATATAGTTTCTTCCTCTGATATTTCATTACCATTCTCACTCATAATCCTCCTAAATTAACCCGCGCAATAATGCAATTTCATTTCGTCAAATACTTTATTCGGAGTACTTAACAGCTGATCTGCTAAATGAATACATGTTTTTTAATGCAGACGGCACTTTATTAAGTTATAATATATAATAATAGATTTATATGCGATGCCAGAGAATAAATTGCCCCCTCGATATTCTCATTGTCTTCTTCGACGTCATTGCATCGCTAAGGGAATAATTTTCCTTAAAATTGAGAACCGTAATTTCAGTCAGCGATCGACTGAAGCAAATCTTCAATTAAGCAGAATATTCCCAGAAAGGGTACGACAGTGAGATTGGACTCCCTATCGCCTTTAAATATCCTTCTTTCTTTCCCTCCATTTGAATTACTTCTTTCCCTTCCACTATGAGGCTTAATTACTCTTGTAACTTTCAGTTCTAATCCTCTCCGTAATTGAACCGTCTGCCATTTTCTAGCAGTCAGTCCCTTTCTAGAGTTTATTCTTATCTATAATATCCTCTTCTCCGTTTCCCTTCCACCCTCAGCCTATTTCTGCCATTTCTCAGCCTGGCGATTATACTGTAGTGCTATCTCTCAGCCATTTGCCTCTCAAACATGTCTGCAACCACCCTAAGATTAAATTTGGTTGTATTCCATCTTAATTAAGTTCTCACCATAACGTGTAATCGTTGTTTTCTTTTTTGAAAATTCCGAAATTTTCACCGACGGAGGGTTATATAAGAGAAGGATTCAGAGACTCCGAAAAGGTTATCTCAATTTCACAGTCTGTTTGAAAACATTTCCTATGGGTAAGGTATGCTCCGTCCACACTTTAAAAACAAACCTCTTAGCGACGGCAGCGATGCTGACGAATCAACAAAAACGCAATGAGAATAAAAGAATATAAAGTGTCACATATTAATTCCGGTTCTTAAATATTATGCTTAATTTAGTTATTTTGGTCACATGAAAGTAGCAATCCTCTTTAGAAAGAGTTTCCAGCTGTATTAAAGAGCATGTCTAGATACTCTAGTATTCTCTACTTTATGCCCATTTTTCTATGGATGGGAGGTTTTCAGAGCCAAAGAGTAAAAATAAATTGTTAGGAAATCTTCCACCCAAAATCTAATAAAAATCGAAACAGATCATATTTACATACATACCCTAAGAATAACCAACAGCGTATGCAACCCTAAATACTCAAATATTCACATTTTTTTTCTATACATCGGTGAATAAGCATCTTGTGGAACCCTCCAATAATTCCTTGTTCCATTGTACAATATTTATTAGTATTACGTTAAGAGAAGGAAACACTTTCTAGCAGATATTCTCAAGACGATTCGAAAAAGGCTTGTTAATAAAAGCCAAAGTGAAAGAAGATTGTTTTACTACACTGCTGCAATAGAAAACATTGAAATGGAATCATTTGAAAGAATCTCAAATATCTAGGTTTCGGAGACCTAGTATTAATATTGAACTTATTCATTCCATGTAAATTTCCATGATCGATTCCATTCCATTGATTGATTTCCATGTAAAACGATTTTTCACACAATATATTCATTATGACATAAGATAGAACTATTTCTGTTTGACTGCAAACAAGTAAAATTAAAAACTATTTTAAACGGCGACAAAAAACTCCAAGAATTTCCTACCTCGAGTAAACGCATTTTTGTCTCAACAAGGGGAAAGTATTTTTATATAGAGTAGCAAAGGACAGTACTAGCAATGCTAAAAACTATATATTATCAAAAAAATATTAGTGAAGTCTACAAGTCAGGGTGTATTTAAAATATTTTCGATTCATATGTGATTACCAATATCGTGGATAAAAAAGGATGCGAGAATCAAGATTTCAAAAATTAATTCGAAGAAAAGATAAAACTGAAATATCTTCAGAGCTTAGGATGCAGACTGAAATGTGAATCTTTTATGAATTATAATTATGGGAATCTATCTAAAAAGTAAGAAGAACTCAATTTTTTACGTTTCTTTGTATTTTTCGGGTATAAAAATTGGGTAAACCTCCAGTACATTCACGTTTCTATTTAATATATTTTCCCTTTTTTTAAATAACATACGATAATCTGAGTGAAAATTACGCACGAGATTGCACATCTATGTTTTCCATTCCCCAATCAATATCGGTTTTTGGACGTACGTGAAACGTTCAAAAAATTAATTTCTTTCCATCAAGCTAATATTAATTATAATTTGAGTAATGGAATATTCCCGTAAAGTTTCTACTTTTCAAGTCGTCAATTTGTGCGTTCGGTTGGGCTCACTCTGTGACTTCGCATTTCGCCATCCTCTTCCACTCCCTCGGAATCGTTCCGGTAATCCCTCCATTTAAGAGGAAGGGCTCCCATTAGGGCTCCACCGGATGGCCATTTATGAGGGAGAGATAAGGAGAGACATTTGTGGGATATGTCTTAAATGGAAGTTAACTAAACTGTCAAAGAAGGCCGTAACTTGGCCTCCGTGATTCGTCATTTCAAGATATCCGATGAGAATCTTCTCGCCTAACGCTAAATAATATTTCCATCAAAAAGTCTAAAATGAACTTAGTCGGATTTACCAAATCGTCAACTTAATATCTAAACTATTAGAACACTCAATAGATCGATTTTGAACATACCGATTCATCGGTGTAATTATCAAAAGGCGTCACATTTACTGGGCCTTCTTTAGGAAAACATATGATTAAGCAACAAGAGATGCAGCAGCTACTTTATGGCTTATAATTAAAAATTTCGCAGAATTTCGTGGAATTATAAAACTTTCTTCCAAATGAAATTCTTAAAAAATAACACCGCTAAATAACACTATTAAAAGTATTCGTAATATTATAGATTTAAAATATAAAAAATAAGGCAAAAAGATGTACACTTTTCCACAGAATTATTAAATTCTGTGGAAAAGTGTAAATATGTTTGCCTTATTTTTTATGATGGATTTCCACATCATCACGGCCGCCTCCGTCGATTTTATTATAAATTTACACTCTCATCGCAAATAAAAACTGCGAAATTAACAAGAGACTAGCTTTCACTCTATCATTGATTTATTGAATATCACTGGTTAATTTCGTAATGAGGAACTTTCTCTGGAAAAAATTTTTTAGTGCTTAAAAATGTTCCTGCAACACCTCTCATAGACTAGCAAAGTAAGAAGCATAAGGAGGTTAATTCCTAATATGTAAGTTTGTATCCATCTTTATGCAGCGAAGGAGTTTTCCAACCATCTGACTACCTTTTAATACCAATGTAAGAGTGCAATGATGTCACAGTCGTACTGTATTAAATTCTATTACAAAAGTATTTGTTTAAATGTAAAATACGTATAAATTAGGAGCATGTAAATGTGCAACGTCGATAGTTTCTTCACACAAAATGACGAGAAATCACTATCATTTGAGTAATTTTCTTTGGAATTCTTAGGAATGTCACTTTTAGTTCTAGAAACACTAGGTTGAATTAAATCTTGTACTAAAAATAGGAAATAAAATATTAATTTCTCTGAGGTTCAATTATTTTTTTCAACTCATTATTTATAGATTTTTTGAAATACGAATTCTTTCCTAGACTCTAAAATTGCTTAGAAGTATTTTTTACAGCCGTAGTGAAAGATGGCTGGGGATTTGATATGATATTGCCCTGAAAAGGGTGTGCGCGGCGCTACCGGAAATTCCATTCGAAATAGTTTCTTCTTTTCGATGTTTAAAGACGTTAACTTAGCATCATTTAGTCTACTGTTTTACTTTGGCCGAAAGTTGGTCCATAAAAAGTTTCCTCCTTCATGTTAAGTAAAATATAAAAACTCATCTATATGCGTGTGTTTTTGAGGATTCTGTGGGTAAAGAATAATAACAGGGTACTCCACCACCATTCATTCCAAAAGATACCTTAGGCGGCTTCTAAATTTCATGCAATTTGAATATTTATCTGAAAAATCGGTGATAATTCTTTCCACGAAAAGTTGGTCTAGTTTGACACATTGTATTTTATCAGCACGTAAGGATAACAACGAAGTAAGTAAGTAATATATATCAAATCGGAACGAAAGCTTAATAAGAATCGGTCTATTCGCCAAAGACAAAAAAATTGACGAATTTGTAGTGGAATGACGAGAAAGAGCTGAATTATCGCACACTATTGACGCCGCAAAACGAGAAACTTCTGCGCAACTGTGCATGCGCAGCCCATTCTAAGGATGGAATGAGTATTTGATCGTTTCCTCGCTCTAGATAAGCTACTTTCTAGGATAGGAGCTATTTGAGTCTTCTCCAAAAGTTTTCCTCTCCTCCAAACGCAATGCTTTCTCTCTTTGATGAACATGCGTAGAAGGAAAACGAGAACAAAATTTTGATGCCTTACAATACCTCTAGGAAGAAAACACAAGTTTCAAGTCTAATTTATGGATTTTGCGCTGTACACCTAGCACCCGTTAAATTTTTGCCATTGATAATAAGGATAACAGGGTCCAGGTTGGGGAATGCTACGGTTAAATTAAGGATGTTGGAAAGGAAATAACTTAGCGCAGAAAAGCAGTAAGGCCGAATCCCAAGGATAAACAGCTTTGGAAAATCACGACATAATTGGGACTCGAACCCAAGTCTCCCTTTTACCAACAACTGCACGGAAAGTGGAAATCGAGTCCCAGTCTTGTTTCTATTTTCCACACCTGTTCACCTTGTCCACCTTCGTTCAATTAAGTTTGAGGCTTGCACTCTGAAAATTTGACTATCACTAAACGAAATGTCGAAGTCGGGAAATACATAAAATATCGATTTGAAATACCTGCATTAAATTCTAGGAAAAATTAATGACTCCAGTTTTCCTCTCAAATATGCATATTTATACCCAAAAGAATACCACAAATGAAACTTCGTATCTTCACGCCGGTCCTCTAAATGCGATAAATCGGTATGCACATATCGATGTTTTAGGGGTCGCACCACGGAGTCTCTGAACCGTATGACAGTCGAAAATAAAGGTTTCGTATGCGCATATCGATGTTTTCTTCCAATCGTCTCCTTTTTGTGTCTGTAACACGTGTGTTGTGAGGCGAATCGGCTTTTTACGGCGCATTATGCAATACAAATGCACATCACGTTTACCTCCATCAGAACAGTGGTAAGGTTTCGCACACAAGGTGCGTACTTCTTTAAACGCCAAGAGGAAACTTCTTGACATGTTTCAAGTACCATTTTGGCGTGTTTGCTTATATAAGCGTCTTTTAGTAGAGGCACTAATCTGAATAAGATTGTCATTTTTTAATATAATTGTGAAATTTATAACCAATTTCCATAGTATAGATAATAAGGATGTATTGTTTCTGTCCTTCAGTTTTATTGATAAATAATTAAATTATTATTTAATACATTAATTATTTTTTTAGACCATCTTCAAAAGGTATAGAGGGAAACACTCGGGCATGCCGTCGCCAAATAAAGGGTCAAATATTAAAATAAACTTCGAGAAAGAAACAAAGGCCATTAAATCAAGAATTAAAACAATGTAAATGAACAATATTTAACCAAAAACGTCTATATCAATACATCAGCATCCAAAATTTGCGAAAGAGGATGTCGCTTTGCGAAATTTCGACATTAGGAGAATTTGCGGAATAAAAAAGTTAAGAACAACGTAGAGATTTATAATTATACATGGATGGTGGATTAACAAAAGTTATAATCTTATTTGTAGTTTTAAAACTATTTTATTCAATTAATCCATGTTAATTAATATCGGTAAATGAAAGACGAGAACAACAGGAAGGAGCACTTTACGCTGCAGCTTTATTTCTCAACCGACTCGATTCCCCAAGAACTAGAAATCATGGAAAAATATTGAATGCAATAATTTAACAGTAAGGAAAATACTTATAACAGTCTTAGAGAGGAAATATAATCGAGTCCATTCGCTGCACGCAAAGAAAAGATTACAGATGAGATTAGAGAATAATCTCCTATGGACATGTTGAACGAATTCCAGCAGATTTACTGAAAGGATCTTCAGCTACCTGCGGAAGCTGTAAGTGGTCAATAAATAATTAATGCGAAATCCGAAAAGGATAAACATCAACTCAAATGATATTTAAAAAGTTTCACCACTTCGGGGTAAGCTCAAAGCAGCCAATTAATTTCAGAAGAAGCAAGGACTGAGAATGGTGGGTCAAGAACTGAAGACAGGAAAGGGAAACAATGTATGAGAATGGAATGAATGGAAGAAGAGAAAAAACGAACCAAAATAGGACCAAATGAACCATAGTTCATTTGGTTCATACGAAATCCAAAATATGATCAGAGATTTATAGTCAACACTTTATTTGAAACTAAAATGCGATTTTAAGATAATTTAGGAAATGTATGAGCATCCAGATGACTATTTGGGTAACGCGTTCAACTTTGGTGAGAGCGTTTCCTGGTTCGATTCCCGGTGGGGGCTCAAGCGCGAAATTACCTCAGCTGACGAAGCACATTTAAAAATTACTACTAACATTACTAATTTATCATGTGTATTCCTTTATTGATTTTTTGTTTTGGTAGTATAAAATTGATAAATAAATAATAATATAAATATAAAATCGAAACGCTGAGCTGCATGTAATTCGAATTGGAAGGAATTTAAATCTGACTTTGGCATCCTGTGCTTCCATAAGTTGGCTCTTTTCAGAGGAAATTTTTCATTCTTGATTTCCCTGTTATTCAGAAGCCATAGATTCGTCGACTGGAAATTCGTTTAACCCGTTAAGTAGGCCATCTGCTGCAGCACAGGGTTCACTCATGATCACTCTGAATGATACGCCTGAGATCCTGAAATTACATTAGGCCTTAAAGTGTGAAGAGACGCAAAGACAGTGAAGTTCGGCGAAAATAGGAATTAAAGTTAATTCCAGCCACAAACCGATACTGCTAATAAAAGCAGATAACATTCAGCCTCTTGCGGGCGTTATTTTACTCACATTATCAATGCTAAGCCCACAATTTTTTCATATTTAACGTAAACCGAATCACATTCAATCCTTCAAACATCTTCGCGAAAATAAGTTTTTCCTGCGGATTAGAAGGGTATGAAGGTTGTTTATGACCCGTTGTCCTACTCCAGAGCGTCACTATTTAGGACATTCCTTCCTCAAAGTGAGCTGCAATTCTTCATTGTCTCGGCCAATACCCTCAGCGGAGCAGAACCCCCGCTTTTTCATGGCTGAAGGATGTGTCTCGGGTGCTTCCTCCGATAGATGGCTCTCCCAGCAGTCGATGGCCTATTACTTGGACGCCGTGGAGGCGTCTTCTGAAGGAAAACACCTAAAGCTGGAAACGCGAGAAATATTGCGTTGCGGCTTATGAAGTGACTGCTCCGTGTTTATCATCGAAATAACCAAAGTTTATATCGACGCCATATATTGCTCGAAAGGGTTTTCAGGGGGAAATTTAACAATGCCTTTGAGTCTGAAATCGCTTTTTAGTCGCTTATTTATATTTTATTACGGCAGCGATAATAGTTGTAATTTTTATTGGGAACAAGCTTATTGTGTTAAAAAGTAGCAGTTAATGAAAAATTCCAGTACTAACGTACGTACCATAATTTGATTTAAAATAGATCATTTTTGCAAGCAGAGATGTATTTTGACTAACCGCAAACTAATATTTTTCGTTGCTTTTACGGCTAACGAATGCGGATTCGGTAAGCAAATTTTTTGTACCTACTCGTTCGGGTATGTCTAAATTCACGGATGAGAGAAAAATATACTATTCTTCACTTTACCAAATAATTAGAGTCGGGCATCCGTTATAGAGGTATAGCCATTCGTCGTGTGTGAAATGTACGAGGTAAATATAATATATTTGGCCAATAAGTGAGGCCAAAGTTTTTGGCTATGGAATACTAAGCGTTTCACTGTGCAGTTTGTCTTTCATAACTCAATTGGCGAGATGACATTAATTCCTAGCAAAATATAAGAATCGAAGTAAGGCAATATAATAAAAGCTCTATAGATATAAATCTAAAGCATGGCCGTTGCTTGAGTCAACTCTACTTAAAGCCTTCATATTTGGTGCCAAAAGTTATTTAATTGAAAGGTTATTCAAGAATAGATTTATTAAGAAAATTAAATTGAAAGGTTTTGTAAAGTTCAAAGAATGCAATTGAAAAATTGCTGATGTAAAAATCTACGGAGAAATTATTCGTCACGAGTAAGAATACTTTATTCAATAATTAGAGCGGAAATTCATTAAATAGAGATGGGAATACTACGAACCCTATATCCGAAAATTTTTACAAAAGGTAAAATAATCATGAATAAAGTATAATATTAGGCGATATGTGCGGATAGATTGGAACAGAGCCGAATAAACAGTCAAAATAAATGGAAAATAAAACATTAAATGTAGTAAAGTCAAGATTAGTTCTAAAACCTTATTCTCAGGACGAAATTTCTTGAATATAATATCATCTCTATTTAAGCAACAGCAACGTTATTTGACTAATTTATATAGTTTTTGTCTTTTCGATACCGCAAGGAGTAATATAAGAAGCTGAAGGATAATTGACGGCAGACACCTAAATCAACGAGAATAATAGGCGATAAAATAGGGGGAAAATATACGGTTAAGCAAGGCTTGGAAAGTAAAAACAATGTAAATTAACCATTGCCATAAGTTTTTGAAGATAATAATAGCTTTGTATAAATTAAAAGAATATAAAACTAATACCTTAGGCACAAAATACATCCTCTTTAAGCAACTAAAAGGAAAGTAATCAAAAGAGTTTGTTTTGGAGGATAAAGTAACTTCACCGCTGCCCGAAGAATGAACTGTAGAAAATCCTTTCGGGTTGTTAGTCGGGTTATTTTACTTCGTGAACTAAAGGGAACTAATTAAAAATATGACTTGAAAAATTTTTGAGCAATGGCTTGGAATATGAGATAGTGTAATGCTAAATACTAATTGAATCAGAAAACCCCCAGTAGGTGTATTTCAAGTAATCGTGATGCTGCGACTAAAGACTGCCATAGAATGCATTTATTTAATTACTCTTAATATGCTAATATATATAATATATGAATTTGTATGAATTTAACATATAATTTAACCTATAATATATGAATTTAACATATTATTCTATTTATTCTGATGATCTTCAACCATCTAGACAAAGTCTATAAGGTTATGAAATGAAACCTTGGAAATGATAAAAGCCAAGTGAGGAAAAAGTTATAAATACAGAAATTTGGAGCACGGAATAGAAAAGTGAAATCGAAAAAAGAGAAGATAGAAAAAAATCGTATTAATCCAAAAGAGAAACGGGAGATATATGAGAGAAAATGTATGGGAGTTGGAAGAAGGAAATCGAAGGATGAATAGAATCAAAGGAGAAGAAAAGTGAGATGCGAGAGTTTATATGTGGGCCATATCTCAGCTCCAAATAGTTCGCTTTTTCTCTCCATTCATATCCGATTCCCTCTTTTCCTTTCACCCACCAATCCAAAACTTTTCGTTCCGATTATCATTTCAACTTTCCCATAATTTATTTTCCGTTCCACGTACATTAGCGCTTATCCGACCTACATTTTTCTTCTTTTCGTCTTTTATCAATCTTCAATTTTTATTTTCTTTGTTTCTAGTTCCCAAAAATTTTCGCGAAGGCGACGTGGGTAAAATTACCCAAGATGCCCACATCTTTCGGATTTTCTCTAAATCGTAGCACTTTGCGCGAAATAGTTTGATCGAAGGAATTTCGGCAGAAAGTAGATTTTTCAGAAAAGAATCCATCTAAATCTAAAAAGTTTCTTTTCGTAAATTTCTTACACTTGGCGTCACGCTCTCCTTCCAGTTCATCTCGAAAATACACATTCGCTTGATAAACACTTGCGATTCTAATTGAACCGAAATCCCACCGCTAAAGGCCACATAGTCCTTAATACATATATAGTGTACATCTATGGAATCTTAGATAAAGTGCATTCAATAAATGTTATCATTTTCGATCAAATCACATCGAACTCGATAAATGGTAGGACTAGTAGGAAAAGTCGTTTTAGGGACTCATTCTTTCCGCGAATGATACGCAATTATAACAAGATAAAGAAATAGCTCGAACGTCTGGTGTTTACACCCCCTGCCACACCCCGAAATACGGCTTGTAGGGTATTGATGTAGATATACGTAGATGTAGAAATGCACACCTTCCTACAATGCCCAAAAAAATCCTTGCAAATTTAGAAGAAAATTGGGATTACTAGACAAGGTGCGTATTGAGGTAATCTTTCTTTTATCTTTCATTCCGAATGCCAAAGGAGGAAATATTACCCGTGAGTGAATGAAAATTAATACATAAGAACACTTTTCATAGCAGAGTATACTATATGCACTATATTATAATTCTGTTTGGCCATTCCCTTCTTCCAACTCCCATACATTACTCGCATGTATCTCCCGTTTCTCTTTTGGATTAATACGATTTTTTCCATCCTCTAATTTTCCGATTTCATTTTTATATTCTGTACACTGACTCTCTGTATTTACAACTTTTTCTTTCTGAATTTTTATCATTTCTGAGGTTTCATTTCATAACCTCATAAATTTTGTCGAGGTGGTTCACAAAGATCACAATAAATACAATAACAGGCGAAATTCGTTTCTGAGTATTTTACGGGTAATTAAATAAATCCTGTAAAATGCCTAATATGAAATCAAATCTAATGTTATCTCAATATATGAAATACTGTTGACATAAAGGTAGAAGAAAATTTAAATAATGAGAATAGACCCTAGGAAAAGTAATTTCAGAACTTCAGTTTTCCATGACCGGTGAGCAAGAGGAAGAAAACAGACGGGATATAATCCGTGTCTCAAAACACATTGAAATGAGATTACACAGCAGGAGATATACAAATATTTCAATATTCTTTCTCCATTAAGATGTGTTAATTCATTCTTTTGGTATTACTTTTACCAAAAGATAAGTTGAAAAGGGTGAAGTTAGCCGATTACTTAATAAATAAAATTATCACTTTTTATTCGAAATAATTTTTCGCGTAATAAGTGACGCTAATTATCATCGTCTTATCATACCTCACTCAGGATAACAACAGAGAAGAAAATGAAAATCGAATTTACTTCTGTAAATTAAATTTAAATTTAAAACATTATTGAACGTTTTTACTTTACCAAAAGTAATTCATATTCTAAATCAAAGCAAATGAATATCTGCATAATGTGTTGCCTGGGAAAATAAATGGTAATGAAAAACTAAGAAATGCTGATTTAAAGGGGGAGACAACGTCTATACCCCGGCTTCATCTAAGAATCAACATTTTTCTAATTCGGTATTTCGTAAACGAGATAAGTTTTTCTTTCTCTTTTGTTTGACTTTCTCCGAAAACAGATATTCGAGGACGTCTTTCTCCACCGAAGGAAAAAGTCCTTTATCCGAAAGCTTTAAGAATCCTATCTAGAAACGGAATCCAATTCACAAGATTAAGGGAAACGCTTCAGGTGGCTCAGAATATTCTCACGAAATCAAATATTACTGAGGCGAATAAAGATAAAAAATAATATTTGAATTTTTAGCGACAAGTTATCGGAAAACTCTTTCACATCAAATGGTATGAAATTAAGAGTATCCGAGGAGAGACTACACAAATAGATTTATTTCCTTATTTGTTACAATAATTCAAAGATTATTCATTTCTGATATCTTAATAAAATTATTTTTCATACGGTTTATTTCAAATCCTTAAATCCGAACCACTGAGAAAATAATTTTTTAGTGCAATGATGTGTTAAAATCTCCACATATTTTACAGAAGTGTAAAGGGTGCATACATTCAAACCAAAACAGAAAGGGCCTATAAATCCTTTTAATTGAAAAAGAGCCATATCATTTGGATAAATATTGCGCTGGTACACATAAAAAACTTTTCTTTGGCAGAGAGAATATTTTTTAAATGTGATATTCGTGCCTACATTTTACGTTTAAATAAATAATAAAGTAGTTCATTCACAGAAATTAAGTGGAACATGTGTAGAATACATGTGTTTGTGAAAGATCTTTGTGAAATAAATGGAGATCTAATTTTTATTTGTACTCCGTGTGTTTATGCATTAACTACAATTATTATCATGACAAGTTATGTCGAAATATTAACCAACAAGTTGTTTTGCTGTTATTTAGGACTCCTTCATTTGGAATTAATTATTTTATTCCTTTCTTTAGACAGAAATGTTTAAGCTTTAATTCCACCCAACTCTTGAATTTGAATTTGCAAATTATACGAGAAACTTTAGCATTAATATTGATCTTTCACTGACTACATAAACTATTTGTTCTTTCAAGCCCACCATGGCGCCTTCTGTACGAATTTAATTCCAAATAGGGTGGTCGCAGTGATTCTCCGATGGATATCTTGAGAAAAGAAAGCTGTTGATAAATGCCCAATGGATTTTTCGCTCGCAACTGATCGCGCCTTCGAAAGGCATACACAAACGGAGACTCATCCGTCGACTGGGGGCGAACCAGAGGTTGCGACATTCGCCCACTGACAGTCTCCCAAAAATGGTCACCAGAGGTATCGTTAACGCACCGTTTCGCATCTCATAAATCGTCATCTATCAAACAGAATATTTTCTCCAGAAACTGTCCTCCCACTTTCCATTCAAACATCGCCCACGACGAAATCCTCGAGACCTGAGGCGGAAGATGGCCGCAATATACAGCAGGGGGTCAAAATGGAAGGCTTTATTATATGGAAGGGAAAGGAATGTAAATTAGTGAGGAAATCGGACAATTAATTACGGACGCGGTCGAACAAGAAGCTGCGAAGCTCTCACGGAATAAGCGAACATTTCACGCTCCTTTTGAAATCAATTTGAGAATAAAGGTGTTGAGTAGATGTTTGTAATGATTATTTATTCGCGAACTCGCGAAAACGTCAACTCGTCATGAGCAGATTCCGTCGACTATCAAATTTCTTTGAGTAAGGAAACGTACACGAATGCACTACTAAGTAACGGGAGAATGTTCTTTATTCTTAATTCAATAAACTTTTAGATTTAATGACAAATTAGTATTAGTATTGTATAGTAATAGTATTAGTGATGCCAATTAGTATAGACAGAAAAGTATTTTGTTTGAGAATTCTATTTATATTAAAAGAAGGAACGCATTACACACATCATTCGATTTTACATGGAATTCTAAAAGATATGCGTATAATTATAATTCACAGTATTCCTAATGTTACCCATACATTCATTCGCAATTTAGCTACCTTTTTCAAATACGCAGGAGAGTTTATCCGTTGGCAGAATTAGCTTTTTCCCCTCCCGTCAAGTTTTACGAATTACCAAAATATTAGAATGAGATATAACGTTCTGAAAACGGTAGAGGGTTCGATTCTCGGTAGGAATCATGGTGGCCAAGCGTAATCAAAAGTTGGGAAGCTACCATGATTAATATGAAGTTATGGTCTAACATTAAGAGAAGTATTATTGGAGTGGACCCATATTGAGCCCTTGAGGGCTATGGGCATTTTAGGAGTGGACCCATATTGACCCTTGAGGGCTGCTACGCCATGGACTTTCTCTTGGAAGTTAGACGAGAATATGCAGTACGTTTCATACAGCAACTTATTTCACTGAAGGGATTTACATAAGAGTCGTAATTATATTTCTAGAGATTAAAATATTAACCAATAAAGATGAAATATTAATCAAAGAAAACGAAGGATCGGGTTAGTAAGAGCGTTACTGAAGACATTAAGCATTGCCTGATTATGAGGATTTACACATTTTGCATTTTCGCGTTCATTTTCTGTGACACTCAGAATTATTTTTCTCTTCTTTCTCTGGTTTTAATGAGTTTTCCGATCTTTCTTGAACCTCCGACACCATATCTCTTTCCAGTCACTGAATTCTTTTGCCGCATTTACCCCCAAAGAAATCTTCTTCATTTGAATGCTTTAAACAGATCTTTTCCTCTCCAGTGTTCTCTATTCGATTTTGAATAATGTAAAACTTCATTACTACCATAATGGAGAAAGAGAGAGGACTTTCTCAATCAAAATGTGCCATTTTAACGATCAAAAGATGACAAACCCATCCTTTATTTTGGTTTCAGATTAAAAGGAGCGCTTAAAATAAAAAAGTTTAGCGATCTTAACAGATGAAGTTACGTTTTCGGGAAGAAGATTAGTTTGTGGTAAAATCCTTAGAATGTCACGTAAAAGTGAAGTTGTAGAGTAAAGATGTGGAGTAAGGATATCACTCTGTTATCTTCACCCTACAATGCAGTTGTAGAGTGAGTATAACAAACTATATATTCACGAGTAATAAGGAATTCCTCGGAGTTTTTCGCGCTTTCGCTGAAAGGAATATCCTCTGAATTCTCACTACCTCAATTATCGATAGATTCTTGGGGCGGACTCTTATTGGCTTTCCACAGAAGCAACAAAAAACACGACTTGCCTTTTCCCATTACTTTGACAACGGTCTCTCAATCTGTAGTCGACACATAAACGGAGAGAGAAACAAAACTTTTTCTCTTCTGGAATGGAAGGGCTTCGTTATCGATTGCGGTAGGATGTTCCTGGCGTGTCATTTTGATGTATCGACGGCATCGCGCTTGGGGATTGTTCCGGAGGAAAAATAAATAACCTGAGTCCTAGTACACTACGGAACAGATACGCGGTAATAATTAATGAAGTAATGGAGCAATTTCGATTAGTGGTGGCTGTCTCTGGTCTTTGATACGTGGCCATGCGAGTTTTTCTAGTTGCATATGTCAGTCATTAACACTCGCTGATGTTTTACTCTATAAATTCATGGGCATTACACTTCGCTGAGAATGATATACGAGTAAAACGAGAGTGAATTGTCGCTAATGTCTGCACTGATTCGAAAAAATAATTATTTACTCGCCAATCGATTATTGCTCCGTCTGAGAGCGATAAAGTAATGATGATGGTATCTAAGTGATCCATAAATTCACATTGAAATTTACTAACGTTACTAACGAATTTTAATCATCCTCATCAACAGATGCTTTTCTCGTATACATAAAATTGAAGGATGAAAGTAATCAGTCTTTAAATTGTAAAACCCAACCAAATGATTCTTTTCAATAGCTTACATTTTCATTGCTCATTATTCAAATTTTTCCTTAATTGCGGAAAAAAATCTACTCAAAAAAGTATGAAGTTGGTACAGGAAAACAGTTCTTTTACCAAGGGGATGACCACTGAATACAATTAGTGTGAGGGATAGATATTTTCTTACTGCTTTCGGGAATTAAATTTGAAATGATAAGAAGATAATTTAGTTATCCCATTAAATTTACACCGAATGAGACTGATTTCAGCGAATGCAAAATCGTAGAGAAAAGTAAAGGGATATAAATGAATCACTAACTTGCGGATAACAAAAAAATTTAAAAACTATGGAAGTTCAATTAGAATTAAAGTAAATTAAATAAACATTTAAGTTAATAAAATTATTGATTATTAAAAAATTCATATAACAAGAAAGGACCACAGACAGAGACCTCAGCATTCTGAAAATTACGGGAATTTATCCTCCATCCGATCCAAATTTATCTGAAACTAGTCGTAAATTTATGAGAAAGAGCAATCGAGACTGTTTAGGCCGGTGGTTATTTTAACTTCAGCGGAATCCGAATCGGGTAGATATCTCAAGAATTACGATAACCTCAAGAATTTTGAAATATGTTGCACTAATTGAAGGAAAATCTGAGTCATTTTTTCTTTTAACATATTGATTTTGAAATGAAAATTACCTATATCGAATCCAAAGAGCCAAAATTCTTCGCCTTATTGTTTACCATTTTCAAAGGAACACACTTTTTATAAGTTATAACATAACGCAACAAACGAATTGCACTAATAGCATGAAAAATATTATTATGTCCTAGAATTTGATTATTTAATGTTTTTGCCAAAAAAAGTTTAAGATACATCGCATGGAATGGCTAGGTGATGATTTTAATTAACCACTCTTATTTTTTGTAGCCAAATTTATTCGTTAAATATCGAATGAACCTGAATCATCTGAATTGCAGTTTTGATTCTTTACATTCATGATTCGTCACATAATGCGAAAGTTTCCGATCTCACTTTTCATTCGAATTTCAGCGATATTTAGCAGTTGAATTTCCGCGCCCATCCAAAAATGGGCGATTGATCAAAATGCAACCTCTGGCAATTTCATAGCCGTCGTCGGATCCAACTTTTCAAGTTTCAACGAAGATAGAAGCTCTAAAGTCAAGTAGAAGTCTATTAAATGGAAGCTAATTATTCACCTTCAGGGCGAGGAGTTATTAAATCATACCGTAGTATTTTCTAGCTGATGTAGAGAGTTTGCAACATCTTGAAGTTTTTCAAGACGAAAACTTTTATTCCAGGACTTACGGAAGAGCTACAGTTTCTTCGTCTCATACATATAATTTGCTTTCAGTTAACTTTTATGACGCACTAAAGATTTTCACCAGTTAAACAAATTTGATACAAGTACGTTATGCTGTATATTTTACACATAAAATTGGATCCACGTAAAGATCTTAGTTTGTTGATTAAATCAGTCATAGCAGATAGACTTAGCAAAATAACATATGTAGAAAAAACCACATTTATTATAAGTCTTTAATATGGACTGTCGGTATAAATATATGAATAATGAAGGAATTTCTCAACAACTCGTGAATCATTTCGTAAAATAATCATCTGGAAATATGTAAAACCGTTTACCTCTTTCATCTGCAAAAGCTCAACGATAACTTCACAAACTGACCTACAATAAATTAGAATAAACTATACTAACATTACGAAGTAATTTCATGTATATTTTTATTGGACATTGAATCCGTTATTGTCTTGTAATTGCAAGTGTTTGAGCGTTATTTTTCATCTATTTCATATTATTTGGGAGCTGCCAGGAGTCGGATTATTAAGGATAAATGATCTTGAAGATTTGAGATATTCATTAACACTGACTGAGAAAGGCGCGGATAGAAATATAACTTCGTTTTACCTTTCCTGGAGTAAAAAGAACCTACCGATATTACGCAAGAGATTAGCTTCTACAGGAAAGAAGGCAGATTAACGATGAGGGAAGCACAAGAAAGAGTTATTAAATAGCAGAGATGAGATTCGTTGGTTCAAACTTCGAGTTTGCTTAAATAGGTAAGAGAAGAAAATATTAATAACATTGGCTTTGTATAAAACAAGGGAAGACGCAAAGGCAAACGACACAAATTTTCTTCCATAGTAATAAGGCTGATACATAGTATTGCAAGGTTTGCTTTTACATCCCTATTTTCTTAGACAACATTTAACGCTGGTTCGTTCACTAAAAATTTACATAAATACCCTGCAAGCCGCTTACGGCGTGTGGCAGGGGGTGTAAACACTGAGTTATCTCTTTAGCTTATTGTTATCGCGCATCGTTCGCGGAGAGAGTGAGTCCCTAAAACGACTTGTCCTCCCATCTATTTCACTTATTTTACGCTCATTGTCGGATTGGCCCAAGTAGCAGAAGGGGGTCGCATAATACCGATATACCTCCACGAATTTACTCTGAATTCACCAAGCAATCGTAGCCTAGCTCCTAATCTCATTTCTTTCAAGGATTCCCAACCTGCTTCTAAGACCTTATTCGTAACACTTACTTTTTTGAGGATTAAAGAAGGCAGTTCGTAGTTTCCACACTAAATGTTTTATTTAAAAACGACCGGTTTCGGCTAACGCCATCATCAGGAAGGGAACAGAAAAACAAGCACAAATATAAGCTGTATATAAATATTTCTGTTCCCTTACCTGATGATGGCGTTAGCCGAAACCGGTCGTTTTAAATGAAACATTTAGTGTGGAAACTACGAAACCTTCTTTAATTCTCATTATGGCATTCCACGAAATCCGCCCTAATACTATAGAACTTACTTTTTTTATCGTTGCACTTGCGCTTTACTTTCTCGAGTTCGTGGGCACACATTTCATCTGCTGGATCCCATATACTCGCCGCATATTCCAGATGGGGCTTAACTAAAGTGAAATCACATCGCTCTCTGCCCTTTTCATCTACCTAAAATGAGCTTTATAAAACCGAGCTTTTTAAGCTGCTTTGCCGCAGATTTTTTGGATATGTGTGCTCCAACAGAATTTATTTGTAAGATTGATTCCGTGGCATTCGATTACCTAGACGCAATGGTTTCCTTCCGAAGAAGTTTACTACAGAGGATTTATTTACGTTAAGATCTATTTGTTATTTTTTGCACCATCTTTCAATATGAACTAAATCGTGATAGTGATTCTCTCTCTCTCTTGTCGTTTAAACCATTCATAGCAATCAGAAAGAGCTGAGATCCGATAAATTATAAAAAAATCAAACAAATACGTTAATATTGTTCACAGGGGTATCTCNATAAAACTAAAATTATTACATCTTTGTAAAATTCATTCTCTCCATCCTTCGATTAATATTTGATATTTTTCTTCCCAATTTCCTCTCATTATTTGCAATGTTTCTCCTTTCCATATCGTCTCTATCCTACCAGAGTCCTGTTTTCTTCTATTTGTTTATATATATGAAGACATCCTTCTGCAGTATTTTATAACTAATTTATTGATTAAAGGACAATCCATCGTCGTTATCTTTTACTAAGTTCTATGATAAATACAGTAAGAGCCACACGAATGTCCTTCTCGAATTAGTCCTATATTCCTAGCCGTGCTCTGTCACCTCTCTACGCAGTGGCCTAACTTCGCCATTAAATTGTTTATCGATCTATCTTCATAAATTAAGTAAATCAAACCAAAAACGGGAATTTTTGATGAAAGGATGTTCCTACGAGAGCCATATCAAAGCAAATGCTCTTTCGTATTGGCAAAATTGTTTTCTATACATTCTTCACTCGATAGCAGACCCCGACTGAATACATCACTTAGCCCGATTATAATAAATTGCTCAAAGGATAGTAGGTGATATACATGGCATTATTATAAAGTTTTCCGTCAATAAAACGATTTTCACTTGTTTCTTTTCCGAATAAACAACCATAATACCTCCTTCTGTTTACGTGGTCTCAGGGAAACGAATTTCTCTCTCTTTCTTGTGAATTCGTTTTACCCCATTTTGTTGTCTTTTCGCCATCGAAACTTGTACTTGTCTCGTATTTCATTCTTCGATCTTCCGTTCTTTTTCTTTTCTATCTCTCATAATTCCCGCAAAATATGTTATTTATCGTTTAATACAAAGGGCGGGAAATTTAAAGTAATATTCCCCGCAAATAATTTTGTTTCCGTTGCCTTAGCAAGTTTCGTTCATAAATTGATACCTCTGCCACTATTTATGGCCAAGAGCCCTGCAGAGGGAGAAACAGTCTTATTATTGAAAGAAGTCATACGATAATAATCCCATCCCACTGACTCATTATTCTAAATTGATATATATCAGAAATACACATTCCTCCGTGAATTAACTTCAAGCGCACAGTGCGACGCGAACTAAAATCTCATAAAAAAAATAATCTTCGGCGCAAAAGAAAACATGAAAAACCACGGAAGAGATTGCGAAGATGAATGAGTTTCACTCCACTCCATAATCCATTGGTTGGGAAACTTCTCTATTAGATCTTCAGAAATACTATGGAAAAATAGTAAGCTACGACTGCAAACTTGACCATCTTTAATCGTAACTATTCCAATTACGTGGAGTAAAACTTTGTGAAATATCGATTGTGTTTTCGGAAAAATTGGTGATTGCTTTGCCTTAGAAGAGTATCAGGAAATGAAAGGTTTTCCAGGGCAAGAGAAACCTTGTTTAGATAAAACGGCAGCTAGGATACGAATGCACACCTCTTGATGGAAAAGTTGGCTAAAAATCTTTGAAGGAGATTCCGCTGTTTTTCGCAAAACAGAGCAAATATTAATTGAACCAAATTACCCGTTGCGGGTAAAAATTTGAGATTAAATCGAATCTAACCCGAAAAATGCATAAAGATGGCGATTCGATACCTAAGGATACACTGATTCGCAATCCTTAGAGATGAATAAATGACGCGATACTCTAATATTACCGATGTGGTCGAAGTTGGGATTATAATTTCCGATTATATATTTCCGTCTGTATGAGAGATTTGATCGGAGTATTTCCTAATTTGTGAATAGATTTGCGTGTTTTAGTTACAATTTCGAAGACTGCTGCTGCTGAGAAGCAATCATTCTTGAAATTCAAATTGAGCAACTAAAGCTTCCGTTCATAGATGAATATCATCATAGAGAGCCTAAACAGGCTAAACAATTTGGCTCCCATCAGCATAGAGAATTAAATCAGTGATGGACTTGCTTTTGAAGATATTGTAGAAGAATTCCCAGCTGAGATCTCGAAAAACATCATCAGCTCAGCACATTTTTTCAAAAACCAGTGCCATGTGGATGAAGCATTGAAATTTGGCAGAAGAATGATTCCAAGTGTACTACTAACATTTATTTGCAAGGCCATTTCAAACGCCATGCAAATAAATATTAACAGCAGCCTAAACCACAGACAGTTTACTGTGTCAGAATACGGAATATGCACAATTAGTCGTAATTGATACTTTGAAACTAATGTGAACAAGGGAAGAAGTCTAAAGACAGGTTTTCCCGAATTCTTACAAAATAATTTGTACCTGCAACTAGGAAAAGTATGGTTTTGGTATTTAATCTTAAGGGGCAAACTATGTTCGCACCCGGTCGGAAGATAGTTTGGGCGTGGCTTTGCATTTGGTCTTCATAGATATCGTGATAAAATATCGCATACTTATATTACGAACTAGCTGTAAATTATTCAGAGTTCCAAAATTGCAGTAAATTATTCAGCGCTCCTTGACTCCTGACAAATAATACGAATCTCATGGCACAAAATACTTCAAAGATGTTTTGATGGTGATTTAAGCTCTAATATTAGAAACACATTATAAGTGCTGTTACTTGCCTTTCAAGGTTGTGCTGATAATGTACCGATTAATTGAGTAGCACGGTGAGTTCATGATTATTTATAAGGATACACTTTTCTGAGTGCTTTCTCGAGATGTCCAATTTCCGTTACTTCACGGCATTTTCTGCTTTTCGCCCCTTCTGCATGTTGGAAACCACCTCTGCCTTTCATTTTCTGCGCCCCCAAATTACCATGCCTTCAATTCCTTCATTTCAATTCCCCTCACGCTTCCTATACATTCTTCCCTCTTCACCTCCCTCACTCTAAATCGCTCTCTTCTCGTCTTTTCTTACATTTATCCCGCCTTTCTTCGATTTCTCCGTTCATCTCATCAAACAATATGTTGCAAGCAACGCAACTTACTTTATATTGCAATCGCTAGGAAATTTTGCGACTCTGTATATGACGTAATACTCTCTAAAATGACGGGTCTCTCTAAGACATTAAACACAAATTACATTAAATAAAGTGATTGGGTAATTACACGAATTTACGGCATAAGTCATTCATAAGTTCATAATCCGTTCTTATACAGTTTTTAGCCGTTTCGCCCAACGGGTAATTCCACAATTATTGCTGGTATCTTTAGAAATTTAAAATTAGAACCCTTCGTTTAACGGATGTAAATCCTAAGAAACGACGGATAAAAGGGTTGGAAAACTTCATACCTAAAAGAATCGATCTGTATTTGAAGCGAAGGAAGTTCATACTGAACATACGGATAGACAACGGTGTGGCAGCGAAGTAGATTTTTTTCAGTTGAGAGCATGAAGGTTCGAATATCGAGATAGAAAACACCAAAGTATAGTACATAATAAGTATATTGATATGCAAAAAATTCCAAACATATATGGCACAATGTAAGTAATAACACTGAGGCATAAGTGCTATAATTATACAATCTCGTAATGTAGGAGTCTAATTCTAAGAGACTTAAGTCTCAGAATAATTAGCGAGTTAATTTTGATAGTAAAATTGCTAACTGCTTATTGAAATATCAGAATGAAACTCATATTACGTTTACCACCAATACTTTGAGTTTCATATCAAATAAAAATTCGATGGAAATGATTCTTGGCGGTACACACAATTAGTCTCCTTTCAGTTCAAGCAATTGCCATTTTCTATTGATAAAACTAAAATTATTACATCTTTGTAAAATTCATTCTCTCCATCCTTCGATTAATATTTGATATTTTTCTTCCCAATTTCCTCTCATTATTTGCAATGTTTCTCCTTTCCATATCGTCTCTATCCTACCAGAGTCCTGTTTTCTTCTATTTGTTCACCCTCACTTTCATTCCACAAACATTACGCTTCCTTGTTTTTTCTCTCTTCTTCGCTTCCCTCTCACGCCTTTCTCATCTTCATTTTTTATCCTTTTTTCCCATTAAGCCTTTGAGGGGGAAATTCGGCTGACGAAGAGAGCGAGGTCAAAATAGGCAACGAAGTAAATGAACACTTACATAGTGCCGAGAATGGGTTCGCATGGTACGTCTATTTCCATTTAATAAAAAACTTTGGGCGTAACTTTTCCTATCCCTGAATTTGAGGCTACGTTTACCGCACCCCTTACAGAGACAAACCGCACTTACATTCTTGCGAGTATGTAAATTTTAATGGATCGTTAGTGATAACCATTAATCCAATAAATAATTTTATTAGCATTAAAATATGATGCTTCACTTACAATTTGTTTTAATTTTGGAATAGAGCTGTCAAAGCGTGCGAATGTTTATCCGTCGTAGTCATTAATGCATTCATTAAATACATAACATATATACAGAATATTTCTATTGAGCATACAACAAACTAAGTACGTCTTAGAATTATATTACTACATTTTATGTACTTGTCTGCTTAAATGGGAGATCAACTCGCATCTTCTCTCAAAGGATTTCCAAATGTCTTTCGTAATTGAAAAAATCACTTTATCTGTAAGCTCAGCGCGGACAGGCTTCCCTGATACTTTTCCCCTCAACACTTTATTACGGCAATATCATTCGAACGAACCCAGAAATCGAACAGTGAGACTATAGCCAACAGCATGTTACTGGACTTGACGGCTAATGACGGCGTACATTGGGCTAGAATCGAAAAAAGCTGGCCAAAAATACAAACATGGTTTTTTTAAGCGAGAAATTTGAAACTTCGCATGGCTAATCTTGAATAAATTTTGCATACAACTATCCAAGTCATTTACGTTTACTCCTACGCATCACAATAATACAGTGGGTCAAACATCACAAATTTTTGCGAATAATGCGGGTCTTCTATTTTTCGCGAAATCGATTTTAATGACCACTGTTGAATATTTGCATAATTCATGTAACAAAATGGCGGACCCTTATTCAGAACAAATTTTTACTTAAAGCGAAAAAATAGTAGAAATAGACATCGATAGATATAGCTTACTTATACCATGGTTTTCTTTGATTTCTGAAGAGGAATCCGGAAGAAAATCCTGCGATCGTTCGCGACGTCGATAATAAAACGGACTTTTCGACATCGCTGCAAGGGCCAAAACCGAGTGGCGAAGGACCACCCTCCGTGACGATCTCGGTTTTGTGAAAAATTACGATTCAATACGCTTTTGATCGGTATGATTTGCGTTGTTATCGAAGAATCACACTCCATACACATTTTATGGTCATTAAAATCGACTATAATGAGGGAAAGAAGACGAATTTACAGCATGGCATTATATTTTACGCGATGATTCTCCTCGTTTCGGTTCAGCACCAGCTCGAAGTTGAATTTCACGAAAAATCGAAGATTCATTTTTCGCAAAACTTTGTCATGTTTGACGTCTTATATCATTTTGATGCGTAGTAGTTAACGTAAACGAGTAGCATAGTTGTATGAAGAATGTATTCAAGAGTAGCCATGCGAAGTTTCGAAGTCCTCATTAAAAAAATCTTTTTGGTATTTTTCAATAGCTTTTGTCGATTCTAGCCCACTGCGCGACGATCTAAAATCCAATCAATGCTCTCTCTGTGGAAGATTGCCAAGTGCAAGTAACTTACTTTTCCCTTCATAAATCGGCGTGGCCATTTTTCCGAAGTTCTGAAGAAGAGTTACGAAACTTATTTAAAACTCGATTACTTCCGACTCCCGGAGTGGTTCTTCATTACGTAGAAATAAATTCTGGAGGAGATACTCCATTTTTTACTATTCCGTGGCGATGAAAATGTGGCAATGACATCTTACTAGAAGTATTGTTAAAAGTGCTTCGATAACTTATGTCATTTACACGTCATGCACGTAAGCCCCCGGGATCGAACCAGGGACCGCGTTCTCTGAAATCAAACGTGTTGCCCACTTGGCTGTCCGTTAGGCCCGGCCCCGGCAGCGTACTGATAAAAAAGATATATACACAATATATGAATAAGATGCGCATGTAGTGTCTCATACTGGACATGAAGTATTAGAAGCAGTGGTTATTGTTGCAACAGTATATTTAATGAAAATGGAATCATGACATCATAGGAACAAGAATACTAGGATTGGTAATCTTCAAAACTTTATTGTATTTCTTAAGAAAAGCAGGATGGCTGGTTTCGATGAATGATCGCCAACATAAAATAAAAAGGGGGACAGGAAAAGGAACTAGTCAACAGACGAACTGCATTTTTACGTTAAACTAGCCGAAGTTACCCTCGCTTCGCTTGGACGAAGCTATTCAGTCCCTATCAACTGTGATTAAAACAACAATGAACCTTTAAATACAGAAATTATAAAGTTAAACAAAATCATTATATTCTCAATACAGTTCTATTTAACGAATATATTGCATTCCGATACATATTCCGGTAGATAAATATTCACCGGTAGGTGAATATTTATCGGTAGGTAGATAGGTTCACTGGTAGGTCTATATTTATCGGAATGCAATATATTCAGCTAACATTAGTCATTAAATAGTAATGGTTTCATTTTATTCAATCGGATATCTGTCCGCTCATTCATTCTGGACTTCTGCCCATCGATGAAGTTTTCATCCTTAAAGTTGAGTTTGCGATACAAGTCCAACTAGCTCCAGTTCTTGCTTTGAGAAATTACATTTGGCGGATCGACGTCTGGTCGTAATACCACAGAATATCATATCATCTACTCTGCATTAGAAAAGCTTGAAAGAATTGCAGAGTGAAAAAATTCGAGAAAACGACGGCGTAATATCGAATGCCCTAATTTCCATTGAAGCGAAAACAGGAAGGGAAGATATTTTCTCTGATGGTCTTGTTTATCTTCAAAGAATGTGCAGATTTTCCTTTTCTAGTTTTTCCTCTTCCTGTTTATCTTTCTACATCTCTGGCGCATCTTTTTCTATCTTTGCTTTAAGCGAGTCATCTACTTTGTTAGCGAAGAATTCCCTCGGCCTCAATTGAAAAAGAGGCTGAAATGTTTCCGCCGTATAAATGTCTGGAGGATTCGATGACAGCAACAACTATGGAAAAAGTAGTAATATTATTGTTGAAAGTTCTGAGACCATTCCGCACATGGGGGCCCCCACCGTGAATCGAACGGGGGACTGAATTCACCAAAAGCGGACGCGCTACCCACTGTGCTATTCTGAAGCCTTAAAATTAGTTTTATTGGTAAACGCAGCGCTTCTCGGAAACTGTCGTTTCAATAAAAATGTTGAATTCGAAGTCAAGAAAATCAGTTGGGATTCGACTTCATTGGTGTTTCGATGCCAGAATCTTTTTTCGTTATCTTTTATACATGTTTAAATATACAAATGGATATTTAAAACTTAATTTAAAACTGTCACCTTCCACAGACAATACTTTTATAAAATAGTTAAAAATACAGCCACCATGAGGAACGTCATCACTTCATCGATGTTTACTTTATTTATGAAATCTAAAACACGAATCAAAAGAAAATTAACTTATCTGCAGAAAATAAAATTTTTCTTTATTAATTCAAGATTTTCGTAAGAAAAATATGCGATAAACTATAAATTTAATTAGTACATCCAATTAGAAACGTAAGCTATCCTTTGTGCAAATGAAATATCAGATTACATTTTCATCCAAAGAATCCTCATCGAGTGCATCTTATTTTAAAGAACTTCGTTCTTTTACATTTGTCTTTATTTAACTAATAAGTGCCATCATTTGGTGTATTCTGCTTTTTCTTAACTCTGTGATAACGAAGAAAATAGTTAGCGGAATAATATTACGTTCATATACTACACAAGTTAGGCTTAAGTGGAGAATGTCTCAATTTCGTAATCTATTGTGCCTCTTAAGAAAGAAACTTTCGCTTAGTTTAAGACAAATTTTCAATGAATTTAAATCTAAATTAATGGTAAGATCGTAATCGTTTAATAAAAGTTTAACTAACTTTGTTTTCGTTAAGTGAACATTTCTAATAAAAGCCCTGTTCTCTAGCTGATTACTAGAAATAATACTTCATACGCCTAGCTATGGAAATCAACCTCGGCTAGTGATTCACTGAATAATTTAAGGTAGGAAAGTTTTCTTAACTTAACTTGGATTTTCCAAATGAAGTACCAAAATAGCAAATTATAGCATTAAGCCATCTAATATTCTTTGGGCCAAAACAGTTACGAAGCACGCTTTAAGGAGGTTTGCCTTGTAATATAACCATTTCTTGGTTCACTTTCACTAAATCTATTTCCTTTCACGAATTCATCTCCGCAGCTCCCTTTCATCTCCTTTCTATGCTGAAGCCAGAGTTCTCGAAATTTGCATTACATCAAAAGGACAACACGTGTGTAAGTTTAGAAGAAATATTAAAAATTATCGGTATAATTTAGATCGGTAATTCATTCTTGTTGCTTTATCCACTTTTTCATACTCTTATTCTCCTTACAGTAGAAAGTCTGCTTAAAAATTGAAGAAGGAAATTAACAGATGATTTATTCCCTTCAGCCAGATTGTATTCCAGGGAGTAGGAATTAACACTGTGATCACCTGATACACTTCCTTGATTCCCCCTTTGCTTCCGGCAGCACCGATGCCGTATCCCTAAAACACGACTCCCTTACTGCTTTCCCCAGCATCACTTCCTTACAGCGCTTATCCAAATGCGTTCAACAACGAAATTTCGTAGCAATCTCCGGATTCTACAATTCATAGCTTTATATGTCTTGCAATTCATAGTACAGGAAGTAAGAATTGCAATGATTTCTAAAATATTATTAAGCAATTATCTCTTCATATTTATATTTGTAATGGAAAATAGATAAGGAGAGGCGCATCCAATTTCTTCTTGATTGGAGAATTCAACAAAACATACAGAATAATAGAAAATTGTATAGACAATTGTGTAGGAAAAACCGAAAATTTTGGCAGATATATCTTGTAGGCATTTTCTAAAAGAGGTATTCTGTTCATTAGAATTAGAGTTCATGGTACGAAAGATATCTTATCTTACACGATGGATGCTACTTTTATGTTTTGATTCCATTCTCCCTCGTGTTTATCTCTCCCCTTCTTCCGCCCCTCTCCCTTTCTTTGTCTCATACACCTCTATCTCTCGTTTCAACGGAATGAGGATCATCTTCAATCCAATTCATTCTGTGCGCGCCAACTTCAATCCCACCGCCGGAAATTCATTTGAATCAGCACGAGTCCTGTGAATTTAACTGCTTATTCTACATAACAGCATGCCTCATTGAGTACCAGTTCTCACTCCCAACTTTGTTCGATGTTAATAGGGCTCCCGGATAGGGTCCCGGATTCGATTCCCGGTGGGAGCCTACGTGCGAAATCCCGGCATATGTCGAAGCACTTTTAACAATACTACTACTACTCGATGCTAATAAAATTATTTATGGGATTAATGGTCATTACTAAACATTCATTAAAATTTACATACTCGCAAGAATGTAAGTGCGGTTTGTCTCTGTAAGGGGTGCGGTAAACACAAAGTTGCCTCAAATTCAGGGGTAGGAAAAGTTACGCCCAAAGTTTTTTATTAAATGGAAATATACGTACCATGCGAACCCATTCTCGGCACTATGTAAGTGTGCATTTACTTCGTTGCCTATTTTGACCTCGCTCTCTTCGTCAGCCGAATTTCCCCCTCAAAGGCTTAATGGGAAAAAAGGATAAAAAATGAAGATGAGAAAGGCGTGAGAGGGAAGCGAAGAAGAGGGAAAAAACAAGGAAGCGTAATGTTTGTGGAATGAAAGTGAGGGTGAACAAATAGAAGAAAACAGGACTCTGGTAGGATAGAGACGATATGGAAAGGAGAAACATTGCAAATAATGAGAGGAAATTGGGAAGAAAAATATCAAATATTAATCGAAGGATGGAGAGAATGAATTTTACAAAGATGTAATAATTTTAGTTTTATCAATAGAAAATGGCAATTGCTTGAACTGAAAGGAGACTAATTGTGTGTACCGCCAAGAATCATTTCCATCGAATTTTTATTTGATATGAAACTCAAAGTATTGGTGGTAAACGTAATATGAGTTTCATTCTGATATTTCAATAAGCAGTTAGCAATTTTACTATCAAAATTAACTCCCAAATTATCTTGAGATTCAAGTGACTTAGAATCAGACTCCTGCATTATGAGGTCGAATAAGTATATAAATTTACATATTGTATACTTACAGAATTAAAAGAAGACTAGATAGTAGAAGAAGATTACTAAATGCTATTAGAAATGAATGTTGCAGCTCTTTTTAGTAATGTACAGAGAAGCATTTTCATCTAAATTCATGGTAAATATATTTTGAAATCACATTGAATATCCATGAGCGAGAGTTGCATGGAAAGTACGATGGCAATTTTGGTATTTTGTCTCTGTTGTAACCAACTAAATGTCACAAGAAAATCAAGAGGTTATGGAAAATTGACTTATTTTGAATATGCGTTTAAACCTAGGATGAGATATTTAGGAATGTGTGTCATGACTGTTCTCAATCTTTGGTGAAAATCATTTTTCCAACGCCTTTCCCATTTAACCTGCAGTCCCTTTTCAAATAACAGGGGAATTCTTGTCTTACATTAGTCTCAAAGCTGTGTGGAACTTTGTATCGTCAGCTACCCTTGCAAGGGACATTTATTTTTGACCTAACATACGAGGTTGTGCCAAGTGAAAGGGGGAATTATTATAATTTTCTTTCAAGGTTGTACCAATTGAAAGGGGGATTATTTTAATTGTCTGTCAATGGAAGATGGATTTCAAATTATGAATTATCTCGATTTTGGCATTTGACAAACTTACGCTTTTAGTAACTGAGATTTCGTTCTCCCTTCCAACGCACTAACACTGCTGCAAAATGCACAAGAACACTAAAACAACCCCATTGACATCACCCCTTCGTAAGCATGATAATAAAACCTATGGTAATTCGAAAGGATGCAATAAGAAGCACTCCGTCAACGTTATTGCCCCTTTTTTCTCCTTGCGTTACGTTCCTCAGCTAAGGGCCCTTCCCTTAGAGTGCTACGACGTTTGCTTAGCCGTTTATGTCCTAAATATTACCCAGAGAGAGAGAGAGAGAGAGAAAGAGTTTTAATGTATTTAGGCACAGTTCGGAGTCTCAGTTTCCCCTTCTGTTGAATTCGCTGAAACTGTCCTGAAATTATCTTTAACGTGAAAACCATTTATCAAAAACGGAGAAAAATATCGGTGACATAAATTCAAATAAATCTATAATGATAATTTTGAAAAGTTCAACCGATTGATCGAATAAATAAAGCACTACAACCTCGAAAGAAAAGCTCCCAAATAAACCTTGAAGTTATGATCTCTAAAATAGTTCAATTTTTAATAATAATAAAATATTAACAGTACAATATTATAGTGAACTATCTCATCAAAAATTACGAAACATCTTATAATTTATTTAAAATTGTAAATTTACCGTACTATAAATCTGATCCTTAAGCAAGAATGAGTTAATAGTAATTTTATAAGAAATATAAGATATATTTTATATTAGTAAGATATTATTTTTAGAGAGATTGACTGATTGAGATTGATTGAAGTCCTGGATACATTTTGAGGTAGAAAACCCCTCTAGAGAAAACTATTTACACCTCTGGGAAGGGTTCCAACTTAGGGGCCATAATATGCTTCCGTAAGTTTGTAGGCGGTATTCTTCTTTCTAGACTGCAATTTATTTCTCTTCATTCGCTAAAATAAGTAAATACGAGTATAAACGGATTTACATCGCAAATTTGATACCTAAAATTATGTTATCTTATTATTGAAATGCTTAAGCGCTTTGCGGTCGATTCAATCATAAATTTGCCATTTATATCGGATATTATTTTCTGACCGTCATTGTTGAATCCGATTCGGTTGCCACTAAATAAACTTTAGAAAGAAGAGAGAGGGACGATCGTTTCTTACTTTGAAATTCGTTTAAGTTTCTTTAGCGGCCATGTTTTGTTAATAGTAACATAGATATGCATTAGAAGGAAACACAGTCCCTTCCTGATGTAAACGTCTCATTGAGGTTACTGAAGTTAGATCAGAAGTTACGACTGGTTAATTATGCAGAAGGTCT
This sequence comes from Ladona fulva, assembly GCA_000376725.2. Classification (NCBI taxonomy): domain Eukaryota; kingdom Metazoa; phylum Arthropoda; class Insecta; order Odonata; family Libellulidae; genus Ladona; species Ladona fulva. The sequence continues at coordinate 506,181 of KZ308324.1, read as the reverse complement.
TTAGATGTATTTAAAATTAAAGGAGTTAAAGATTGACAAGTGGTAAAAGTAAATATACGATTTATGAGTATTTGTTGATGGCATTGATTGATAAACACTTCAGCAATGGATATTTTGCATATCAGATTTACGTATTTCCTTCTTTAGTGGAACAAGTCCACATACCCGCCGAGTGTTTCAGTTTCATATGTGAAATTGCTTTTATTATCTAATGAAAGAGATACTTTATGCCCTTCTAGGTTGCGGAAAGTAATAAATTTTAATATTGTCTTTAGACTTCTGCAGTTTCATTCAGAGCCTGGATGTAGATCATAATCTGTAATTTACAACTGGCAAATTATATAGAGGGTATTTAGATGGTTTAGAAATCGAAGGAGTTAAAGCGTGATGATTTGTGGTAGGGAAATACATGATTTATGAGGAACTATCGATGAAATTTATTCATAAATATTTTAGCAATGGATATCGTGAACGTCAAATGTACGCACATCATATTTTCTTCCCGTTTACACCGTTATCCGTCCGTCTGTCTGTGCATTCCCCCTCTCTGTTTCAGAAACTGTTTGATGTAGAGGTATGAGACAAACTCCATTGTGTTTCTACGAGATAGAAAGCCCGAGGAAAACTATTTTCATCTCTGAGGAGGCTCGGGTTCGAACCCTGCGGCCCATTATATGTTTCCGAAAGAAATGCACTCGAAGTTGGATTTCAGATCTTGCAGACTTAGACGTGTAACTTTTAATTTTAATATGGGTTAATTTACTCACAGATCCCCTGTGAATTCCCATCCTGTGCATCCTCGTTTTCTTTTTAACGACTCTACCGCTTTCAAATAATTTTTCTTCCTCATTTTCCACATGAAATTTCTTTCCTATTCTTATGTTTTTGAATCGAAGCAGTAAAAACGGGAAGAAGCGATCGAATTCCCTTTTCTCCTTCTTGTCCATGCTTTCCGCACTTGAATGTCAACTGAGCAATATAAAAGCTGTTCGATTGCCTAAACTTGCGTTGTAGCAATGGGAAAGGAAAGTATTCCATAAATTCTGTACATTCAAAAGAAAACTTGCCGATCAGAGAAAAATGTTCCAAAGATATTTAATTACTTTTACTGATAACGTTCCGTGCAGTTCTCTTAAATCATCGCCCCTATTTACGATTATGTTTGAGATAACGACTTCCGCTGAATGTACATACATACCACAATACCTCGATATCTATTTCATCCTCACGCTTTCTTTAAACTCCTTAAGATCGTAATATCTTAGCACTTCTAAATTTTACATTTTAAACCCTCTCCAGGTGTTTCTTCTTATTCTGATTTCAGAGAGTGACTTTTCGCTTCACTATCGAGTTTACCTCGGCGACATTCATTCTCTTCTCCATTGGAATTATCTCCTTTACATCCTCACATAAATTAACTCACCCCATTGCCAGGGGAATTTTTTATGAGTGCGTGTGTGCGAATACTCCCTTATTTGTTTTTGTCTCTAACGATTCAAGATTCAGAGTTCGGGAGCGTTTGAATTACAGGATATAATTCCCATCGTTCCGTTGTGCTTTCATTCATCTGTTGTTCTCCTTCAAATATACTTTCCCTTTCCCATCTCGACCAATTGCCCCTTTTGGCAAGTAAATCTTCTTCTGAGATGCGCGCAAAGAATGGCGTCCTCTGCCGATGTTTCTTCCGAGCTCCTTTCAAAGGAAATTACTGGCAGCGCAATATATTTCCTTAGTTCGCACCGATAGGGAGTTTTCTATCAAAAGCGATTGATAAATGTCTCAATAGATTATCAAAGTAATCGCTTATGGGACTAAATATTCAAATGATTAAAAAACGATGAGTAAATGATTATAAATTCCAAAATTAACTTTGCGTTCAATTCTCGGTATAACTATTTTTTTGAAATTCATTACAATACATCAAAAAATGACATTTATATAACGGTAATTTATCATATAATTTGAAAACACGATTCATTGTAAAAATTTCTCCTATAGCATCCTACCGGAAAGACCTGGATTCGAGTTATGGGCACACTAACCGCTGAAGAATTCCCACCAGTAGGGGTTAGGGTTCTCAGTGGTCGCGCTTTGCAAGTATATGTAGTAATCATATACTTGAAAAGCGCAGACTCTCGAACTCAATTGTCTTACCACAACCGTGTTCCTTTTCCTTATAGATTCGAGTTATGGTTAAGTTGTTTTTCCCTCCTCCTTTGGTATCCAGGGTCACGCTTATATGGGCAAAGTTAGAACAAACATATTTACAACATCAACATTGTTACAACATGTTAAACAGGATAGCCATTTCAAAAAAAAAACTTCCCTTCAAAGAGCTCACTGCGCGGGTACTTTTGATTAAACGAGAAATATAACCACTAATTCACGAAACAATTAATCTGAAAGTAATTTTAAAAATTTAAACAGCTTGCAGCTGCAACTGGCCCTTATGCACCAATGTGCTCGATGTTATAGAACTATGGTCATTTAATAAAAATTCGCCAGCATTCAAAACCGAATCATTCGAACCGATAGATTTAAGAAGATTTTCTGCGAAATTAAGGAATTCTATTACATGTAGTCAATTGTTGTAGATTGATTGCGATGTAATTTAGAATAGAGAATTAAAAAAAAATATTTGTGCCAAAGAAAATTAAAATATATTGATCAAATTGCGTAGGGAGGGGCTGGAAACTTGCTAAGAGGCAATTTAAAACAAATTTCTTTTATGCTTCTCTTCAAAAAAGATCTTAATCCTTAAAATTAATCATTATAGTTTAAGAGTCTTAAAGCCTTTTTCTCCTCCATAAAAATGTTACCTGTAAAAAAATCTCAAATGTAATTGTCTCGCGGAAACATTTTTCAAATGTTGTGAGACACAAAACTCAAAACTGTGAGAATTGAGATCCTCGTTTAGCCTACGGAGGTCATGAAGTGAACATCGCCAATAGTTCGTGAGTATTGAAATGTTTTTGTGAAACATGAAAAGCTGAATTTTCTCGCATAACTGAAAAGGCTAACAATATTCCGGATTGGAAAGTTCTCCTTATTTTCTGTAACCCCTCTGCCGCATCCTCAAATCTCCCTTTCTTATTCCTTCCCTTATCTCCCCTTTCATTTTCTATTTCCTTCGTGACCCTTCCTTTCACCTCTTCTACCTCATACCCTCTTCCCTCCTCCTACCAACTTCTCGCCACAGTTTTACGATTACTGCGGACACATCCTTTTGCCATCCCTCGCCATTGCCAAAATCCCCATGCATTTGCACTTCTCCAACTTTTTCCTTCATTCAAATGTGCCTTCCTCCCACTACAATACCTTCCACTCTCTTTTCCTTATATTTATTCTTAGCGACCTTTTTCTTTCCCTTTTCCATTCTTTGCTAGTCAGAAGCTATCAGTGATCAATTGCGGAATAGTTAACCAAAGCAAATCTAGCGAAAGAGATTTTAACAGTAAATTATTCAACAGTAAATTGTTTAACTATTAAATTATTTAATCGCAATTAAGTAGAAAAAACGCTTTAACAGATAGGAATGGCTTTTTGATTGCTTTTGATATAAAATTCTTTTATTGCCATTGGTAGTTTGAAAGCGTTCGTGACTGAAAGGATAAAGGCTAGAAATAGCTTCGTTTCCATTATTTTCAATTCATACCATTATTTTTACGTATTTTGCTATTTAAGGCCATACGATAATTAAAAGATCATTATAAGGGTGATGGTGGTCTTCAAGCAGTTCTTTAATTATAAGACGATGGCATGCTTGTTTTAAAGTTAATAACTATTACTCCCAAAATCCGCTCTAATATTTTTTTTCAAAAAACTGCGTTATTTAATTTGCATTCCCTTCTGCTGCATCAGCAGCTATGATTTCCCAAATACTTTCGGTGTGTAACAAATTAAAATGCATTTCCCAATGCTTAATATTACTTCTTGCGTATTTCCAAAAGATTAAGTAGAATAAAGATTGCGCACACCAGAAACTGCAATGGTTCGTAATATTCTAAAGCATTTCGAGAAGACAGAAAGAAGGCTGTAATTCCTTCCTTGGCAAACCCTATACCGAATCTACTTTTTACGAATAGGAGAGACTCGAGGTTAGCCATTTCACTTTTCCTTTCATACTTCCCAAATTCCTCATCCCTTTCATCAATATCCTTTTCAATTTTTACCCTTTCATCGCCATCCTTTTTTCCCGTAGTCATGTCTTCTCCTCGGCCACTAACCCCATTCACCACCCCCGCTTCACCCATTCTTCCCTCGCATACAAGGGAAGGACTTTTATTTCATGGCGCACCAGGATTTTACAGCCTCCGTTTCCTCCTCTTCCTTACTCCACCTCTTTTGTCCCCCTCTTTCCTTCCGTCGTTATCTTTCCTTCCTCTCTGGTCTATCACACTCTCTTTCATTCCCTCCCCTCTTCTTATCTTTCTCCGGATTCCATTACATGCTCCTGTGCTCCCCTTTACACGCCAATTTCTATCGCATCATTGTTTCATTTTATCCTAAAATTTCTTCTTCCCAGGGAGAGAAATTTGTTGCTGATTTTCATTTTGGTCTCCTTTTTGTCTCTTTGAGTTGTGAATTTCTATCATAATTTCGAAAAGGCAAAATTTAATTAATTTGATCAGTTTCATCAGCATTTTCTGTAGACCTGTCTCAGTGTAATAATTAAATTTGATTAAGAGAAAGGTAGTAGAGCCACAATTTGTATTAATCTCCCCGTCAGAATTTTAATGGCTTAATTACGAGCTCTACTTAATTTCTCTTTCGCCCTATTTTATTTATTTATTTATTTAGGAATTACCCGTCGCGATTAGGTCGTGGGACCCGGTGGCAACGGTAAAATTTTAAATTACTATTTCCAACACCTTTTAAATTAAAAGGACAACATTTTCTAATCAAAACTCAAGAAAAACTCGGCAGAAACATTGATATTATACAAATTAGGATTTTATACTATTCTTAACTTTCGATTTTAAGTTCTTTTGCTCGTTCATTTATGAGTGTCATCTTCCCAATTAGTTTCAGAGGATAACTTCAGTCAATTCTTCCAAAGTATTCCTTTTCGTAGAAATGCCAGTAGAATATTGATACATAATGTCATTTTTTTTACTTACTTTCACACACTGATAGTTTTGTTTTCCGACTCGATTACATTTTCATCCAAATTAGCTCACCTTTTCCATTGACCTATTGATTACTGTGCAAACCTTCGTAACCTCCAATTTTCGGCTCCTTTTGCACATATTTTGCTTATTCCTCTTTTTCTTTTTCTTCGCTACCATCAATTAATGATATTCTTCCTATTTCCCATAATATACTGATTGCAATAAATCTCCGATGAATAAAATTGAACATAAAGATTAAGAAATAAATACAACATTTGCATAACCTACTCTTAATGGTGGCGTAGTGNACATTGGCGACGGCGTGTACCATTTCTGGTACACGCTCGACTTTTCTGGCTGCCGTCGTGTACCATTTCTGGTACACGGGCCGAATTTCTCGCAGCCGTCGTGTACCATTTCTGGTACACGTTTGCTTTATATTTCCTATCTTTTGTAACTTATAACGGCAGATTGGAAGTCATTCCCTTTCAGTATCAGAGGCGGCTCTATGCACGGACAAGCCAGAAGTCACCCGGGGCGCGAAGGTTTGAGATCTTTTTCATATTTACATACGTATTTTGCATCATAATTCGCAGAAATAAACATACTATGTAAAAATTTTATAAAACTGTAGAAGAGGCGCCTAAGAACCTCTTTGCCAGGGGCACCAATACACCTCGGACTGGTCCTGATGAGTATCCAGGTATATATTATCATTGAATCATACTGCTGTATGTCGCACCTATATGTATGTGACGACTATAAATAGTGGCATCATTTGAGTTGCACAAACACTTAATATTCTCAAATATCACGAGAAAGCTTTAAAATACCTCAGAAGCACATAAAAGTCATTTATTGAAATTAGGGGGCAGAAGAAAAACAAAATAAGTCCTCTAAACTATAAAACAGAAATGAGATACCCCTGGTAACTGAGACTCCGTACGATTCCACTTTGCATATTCGTGATATTGCCAAAACGTTACATGTGTGCAGAAAGAGCACATCTACGTCTTATAAGCTTTAAATTGTTCACAACACTGTCATCGTAACGTTTTTTCCTCTCAGGGAATTTTTACTGAACGAATACGCAGCCCAATACAAAGACCATAGAGCAATCATTCATAACGAGCGTAAAACATAGATATCTCCAGGTAATCCGACAAATTCCCTGAGTTCTCCAAAAGAACGAAATTCCCTGAGTTCTCCAGGATTTCCAGGTTAGCGGACACCATGGTAAAAATAAGGGATAGTCTGTGGAATCAGATTCCAATGTGATTTTCGATCCCCCTTTGTCATAGGTGTCCAATATGCGATCTTGTAACTAACTTATTGAAGAAACTAATTACTAATTGCTTGAATAATTATTGTCTTCTCCAACGCTAAGCTTAAATTTGAATAAATCAACTTTGGTTGGAATCTGGCCTTAAAAGTGAAACGTCAAATTCATATGATAATATAATGTTGATAAAACTCGAATTTCGATAAATGATGTGTCCGCCGTTTTTTATGCCGAAATAGATTTTGTAAACCACTCCAGCACTAAGTTCGTAGTTAGTCAAAAATCCCGGCTAACTTGTTTTTTTTCAGACAGTGCGTGTTTGTAGTTGTCTCCTGTTTTGTGTTCTTTCTAAATCAATAAAACGTATATAATCGATGACATTTTTCCGTTAAATCGCGTTGTTGCACCGGAGTGTTTTAACTGGTGTCTAATAAATATTTATAGGAGCTAATACGAATAAAAGTATCTAAATCGTTGGAAGGTGATCGGATCAAAGGTTTTTGGGGTGAAATTTTCAGATATTGGGACATCAAGCTAATAATTCTGGGTTTTCGTACTTGGGTTTATTCCTTACATAATCGCAATGATATTCCTTAGCGACCTATATAATTTCCCCGTCCACAAGCCGGAAGGTAATGTCTTTTAGGACATTGGTGTAGTTGTGGGTGAATTTTACACAATTTTCAGACTTTACGGAAGCTGTTCGAAATATTTTTATTTTCTAAATGAAATTAAAATCCTTCGTAATTTTCCACAGATTTTATTCTGCGACCGGTTTGTAAGAAGGTCTTACATCTTCAGGCAAAAAGACAAGACAAGACCTTCTTACGAAACCGGTCGCAGAATAAAACCTGTGGAAAATTACGAAGGATTTTAATTTCATTTAGTATGGCTTTCCACCAAGTAACGCCTGATCATATCGATTTTATTTTTATTTTCGGTTATTTTCCTTCTATATAATTTCTATTAAAATTGGCTTAGCATGTTTTGTAGTGTTTACATTTTGCTTACTTATTGCCAACGACAGTAAAGGCAATTCTTAACTTTTATTTACGAGCAATTTGGATATTATATCTAAAATTCCGAGAATAATTTTTATAACCCCGAAAAGAATTTACAAAAGGATATTCTGTAATACGATATCCGTGAGTAGCGATTACTACTATTCCCCCATAGGCGGAGAAAATCCTTTCTAAGAGGTGGCGAAGCTTTCGCGTTTCTGGCAGTGTTCCTCAGCAAGTCTTTGGCAGTTTTTTCGGTGTGAACGATGAGCGTTCGCAAGCATTAGATTTGCAAATATATGCGGCGCAGCTCTCAGTATTACCACATCTTCGCAAACTTCAATATTCTGGTCAACGGAAACTTTGAGTCTCTCCGTTCAGAAATACATATTTTGGGCGGAGCTCTTATTTTGATGTAGGACCCTTCTGGACGCCGTCACGCAGATGCTTCAAAGTTATAAAGAAAACCGGAAAGGAAACCGTTAGGACAGAGATGCATACCTCGTAGAAAATATCGTGCGTTTGTTTATCGAGAATCCACCGTCGAAACTTGGATGCAGATGTTGTTTACACGGAAAACATTTGTATTTTTGCTTCGCTACGCCGTTAAAATGCTAAATCCGGAAGATATCGAATTTTCAAAACTCGCGCAGGAAGTGAACGGTATTTTTTCCGTCATCCCATTTATAATTTGCAAAAAAATACACCAACAATGGAGATCATTTCGCACTTATGGGTCCCCGCCGGGAATTGAGCCAAGGATCTCTTAAGTGAAAGGCAAATACGTACCCCCAGAAGTAATATTGGCGGCAAATATACTAATTTAACCTCACGGTAACTTCAATCAAATCATGTGTGTGCCCTTATGAATTAATCTTTAGAGTTTCCAAATGAGAAAATGTCTTTTTCTTACCAGTTCTGGCATAGCAAAGAAATCCAACAATTCTAGTAGACTTACCTGAAGGAAGAAAATGAAAAATGTCATTAGAGAAATTCAGAACAAAAAATATTAAACACGTATAGAGATGCCTCAGCTAACGAAGACAATCCTTTCATAAATTATATTTGTTAGCCGAAACAAATTTCTTATCCAAATCCTTAAATAAAACACTTAATATAACACAGCCGAAAATCTGCCACAAGCAAAGAAAGAGCAGATTCATTTTCTCATATATATGCAAATAACGTGCGAGGATGCAAGAGCGAATCAGCCGTCAATTCGATTCCAGAAAATGTTAAAAAGTCGCCGCAGCTCAATAAATTGCAATAAATCTCACATTTTCGACGAGGTAAAACTGTAAATTCGTTATGATTTAAAATAAATAAACGATGACATAAAACAACGACAATCATATTAAAAGCAGAAATTCCAAACCCAACTGTTCCAGTATTCTTGTCATAATAGAACCACTGACTTTGCAAAATCAAGTCTTTTTCATTGGAAAACGAATTCAATATTTTAGTGCTGTATTCTTTGACAAAAATTTCGAAAAGTAATAGAAAAGTGCTGTTTCGAGCTTGTGAATGTAGAAATTCTTAAAAATCTACCATTTTTTCATCTTAGATATGGAAATATTGTAATTTAAAATCTATTAATTGTTATATTATCATGCTTGTGTATTATGTTGACAAGGGTTAAGTGGATGATGGGACTCTTTAGTCCCAATTTCGCCCAATAAAAAGGACGTTTGTATTGTATTAGGAGATTTGGAATTGTGAAAATTTATTGGAAGTATAATTATAGGAATCTGAGCCAAAAAATGCTCGACTCAATTTATTGAGCTGCAACTTCAGTATTTTAACAAATTCGCCTCTAATTAACAATGGCTCCTTTAACCGGAATGGGTATATCTCGAGTTCCACTTCTTTCCATCTCGGAATGCATATAAGAGATTCCAATTTATTTATTATTCACTCATATTCACAAAAATATAGAAAAATTATGCAAAATTGTGCTTTTAGCATCCAATGTCGGAAAGGTCGGTAACTCCTTCGCTTCCTCCATATTTTAATTTTAAAGATAGCGTTTATGTATGAACGTATGTTTCCGACGACATGTCTATCTGAAAATGGAATTTCTGCACGCAGTCATCTTTCCCCCGGCAACCATTTATAACCTGCCTATCTATATTCGCATAAACATAAGCGAAGAAGTATTCGAGGAAGAAATGAGAATCGTCGGCTATATTTCCCATCAAATCATCGCCCTCCCGAGATTACTTCCGAATGCCGCGAGAGAAGGTTCTTCTACGAGGGTAAAGGAGCAAACGGACAGCCGATCGTAAAAAAAAGGAAAAGAAACGAAGGAAATTTTCTCGGTAGGATGGTTTCCTTTTCTCTTATCTAGTCGTAAACCAACCACCGTGATTTGCAACGCGGCGTGTGAGGGGAAACCCTAATCCCGTTCTCCCCGTGCCAACGATGCACGTACTTTATCCACGAAATTCTCCTCTGAACAGGAAAGGCGTTTTCGGTGCAAAATACTCGCATAAAAAAATGAGGTTTTCTCTATCAATCGCGTCATCTTCGTGCGTCTTTTGATTACTGAGGCGATGAGTAAACCGGCCGCGGTGGGGGAGTGTTTAGTGTTCTAACTCTCCAACACCAAGGTCCCGGGATCGAATCCCGACTACTACTAGTAAGTTAACTAGTAATCCGACTACTAGTCAGATTTTTTCGGTTAGGGAGTGGTTGCGTGTGTTCGTCCTTAATTATTGTTTGAATCCCACCACTGTAATGGTTCATTAAATGGATTTTGTGGGGGTATTGGTATATAAATAAATAAACAAACGCATCCGAACGTGTTTCCTCTGTTTCTATTTAGATGCAGCACTCGTGAGTGAGTGTGGTAACGATTCTATATTAGATGCACGCGATCGAGTAATTTGCACGTAAAATTCTAAAATTGGAAAACATTATTTTCTTTAGATTAATCAATGTCATTGCTAAAACAATTCATCACTTACAATTGCTTGTAAGTGTGTAAAATTCGACCTGAATAAATGGGATAATAGCTAATTTTGGAAAGTAATTAATCATTACTTCGGAAACGTTGGTTTCGTAACACAACATACATTAACGCGTATTATCAGTAATATGGTTGAGAAAAGATGATTAATATTTAGTAAAGATAGAATCCTGAAATTTCTCGGCTGATAATATAAGTGAAAGGACATAATAAAGTGGTTCCACAACGTTTACAAAGCACTTTTAATGATAAACAGACAGTTTAACAGGAAGCAAAGAAATAATTTATTTCAAAGATATCTTATAAGATATATATCTTTAAAATAATCCAAAATGGTTCAAATGAACTTTCTTCATCTTTAATTTTCTAATAATGTCCAAACCAGTATAATATTTCCAGTTTATCATTATTTTCAAGTAATATATTTGGATCCATTAGATACCCTTCAATATAATACGCAATTGATTCAATTAATAAGTAAATGAGCCAGGCTATAAAGATTTTAATATCTGCCAGAAATAGGATCCAAAAATATTTATCCTACGCTTGCGGTATTTGTGGTATTTCTTGTAAAATAACAATTTACCCGGTCCAAAAACTGGTAAGAATATAAGGTCGTTTCTCAAAGAGAAACTTTCCTCTAGGTTTATTTTCCGCTTCCAATGAAGCCTGTCTCCTGCGAATCCCTCTCAGATTTAAACTTCTCTCACCTACTTGAAGAACTCTTGCGTGCTCAACCCTTCCGCACCAAACCTATCAGATCCCGGCTATATTTATCTCCGAATGTCTTCCTTTCCCTCTTCTCTTAGCCTTCTGTGTTTATGCACTCGCCTTTTTCTATCCTCCAATTCAGGACTTTTAATGCTATTCTCATAACCTTCCACCTGCCAATGTTTACCCGATTGTGGGTTTCGATCAACTAAATCAACACTTAGAAGAGGAAGCAGTTTAAATGTCGTGAAACAAAGTGTAAATTGAGAATAATGGGACTCCAAGTACGGATCATTTTGTTATTCCGCTAACGATCAAATATTTATCGATCTTAAAGAAAACTTTTAACCAGGGATTCATCTACACAATGAACTATTCCCGTATATTGCATTTTAACAGTTCGTCAATGTAGAGATCGCACACAAAGGCCTCGGCGTCAACGCAGCTCATCCGTGTTTCGAACGGCACGCAGTGTTAAGGAGGAGTACTTCCCTAATCCACCCTCATCATCCAAGAATGAACTAAACGCATTTCTAGGAATAAACTTTTGTAATATGGAATGTAATTAATTAGGGTCAAGAAAGCGAAAAAGCGAAAAAAGGCAATATTAAACAATTTTGGAAAAGTTGGAAATGTTAGAAATACCTTTTCTTGGAGAGGAACAATTTTTCTGAAGAAAAGAACACCGAAGAAAATTAAGAAGCTAAAACGATTCAAGAACTTTATGTCCTTGCAAATTTGGTAAATCGAATATCAATTGCTTGTTTAACATTAAGGTGAATATATTTCTTCCATTGCGATGTTTGTTTGAAGGTGCGTTAGAATAAAAGATGTAACAAATATTGTCTTGCATTAGATATAATATTAGCTATATAACCTATCATCAGACTTCGTGGAGAGACATAATGAAATAAGAGAAAAACATTTTTAATTTCCACATATGTAATTATTTCTATAATTATAAATGTGTAAAATATGGTTATAATTCAGTAACCGACTGAAATACCATCACCAGGAGCTGAGTTTTGTTTTTCTTTCAGTTGATAATATTAGTTATACACTTTCGTGGTTCTTCAGTTTTACAGTAGGTTCGTGGTAAATGGTGTCTAGTGCTGGTAAAAGGTATTTATTTTAACTATGAATCATAACTACCAATATCATTACTACAATCGATAACATTAATAAAGATTAACAAAAAAAACGATTAATCTGTGCTATACGCGATGCATTTTGTTACCCAAAGTAATTAATACCACCAAGTGCGCATTCTATCAGTCAGTCCAATTCATTAGTACTTCGTTGATACACTCAGCTTTTCAATTGCTGAAAAGAGATTTTCTAAATGCTACAAATACTGCACCGACCTTTTCAGAATGTTACTGAAATAGGTCAATACGCCAATTTTGATAACAGTCTTGATCGGAAAAAAATTAAGCGTATATTTGGTCGGATAATATTAATGGCTCATTACTTCCTTTAGTACTTGAAGAGTCCAATTCATAAGAAGGATCTAATCCAGTCGATTAAAATCCAGTAATTGTTTTTTGTACAATTATAGAAGTGGCATTGGCAAATTTCCATTTTCTTAAATATTTATCAAAAGCAGATAAGCTTTCACCTACTTCTTCACATACCCCAATGTTATCCAGTCATGAATTTTGGTTAGCGTTACTGTTTTGAAAAATTTAATAATACTACCGTTTTCTCTGAATGTGATTTTTGTTATTATCTTTGGCTTATTCACTTAAGTGAATTCTTTCTTATTTTAAATGATCGCACGAAAGCTGTAGTTAGCATCGATGAACTGAATTTCGAAAAATTACACTTAACTCTTTACCTCCGGTAGGTTAGCTGATGTCCTATCTCATTTAACTACGCAGCAGAGAAAATCAATTAGGATAACAGCACAATGGATCGCCTTCTGCTTTACGTTGGAGATCACACGGCCGAAAATGGCCACGACAAAATATTCACGCGAAATCCACATTTTACATTCTCATTTTCATCGCATAGTTCGTTTTGTCGCATCGCATAGTTTGTTTTGTGTATTCGCGCACTTCCTACCAGCATTATTTAGAAGTTTCACAGATGCTTTTCCAGAATATTTCCAGTTTCTTTGGTATTCATCTAAGCTCATTATCACTTTTTCAAATATATTGTTCAGGTTGTTAGGCATTTGACACGTATTTTCTGTGTATGCAAGCTAAGTTTCTTTAATTTTGAAACTTACTTCTTCAAATTTCTACTCAAGGCACGTTTCTATCCCCTACCCTGATTACATGTCTTTTTATAAAAAGTTAGGTTACAATTCAGTGTTATTTATTATTTCCAGGCCTAAAAGTTAAGTAAGATCAAAACTGTTTGAGTATTTCTCTCATTACCAAATAACTAGTGCAAAATAACAAGTACCATAAATCAGCATTTCCACTGGCAAGTTTCTAAACCTCTGATTAAGGGGAAAATATGAAAAAGGCAACTGTTTGCATTTAAACATACGTTAAATAAAGAGAGATATATCTCTCTTTACTTATCCACTAACAGCATTGCCTAAAGGGACTCCGGATGTGCGTAACGCGTTTAACTTCGGTCCAAGCGGTTCCGGGTTCGACACCCGATGGGATTCACGTGCGAAATGACATCAGCTGTTGAAGCACTTTTGAATTAAAGCTACATCATTGTCCCCTTGTAATAAATTCTTATCAATATTTTAATCCTTTTCCTTTCCGATTTCTTCTTTCTTTTTCTTCTATTTACACTCACACTTTTGATGTCTACTTCATTTACGTACTTCATTTTTATCCGAATCTTCCTACTTTTAAAAGTAAATAATTTGCTAAAAATATGACTAGTTTTCTATTTTTAACAAAATATTCAAATGCCTCTTCTAATTTTCTATACATCTTGCTACGACATTTTGCTAGATAAGGATTGTCCACCTCAAGAAAGCCTCTTTTCTTGTTTTACATAAAAGACTGAATTTCTATTTAAAACCAACCTTAAAGGCGGGACTTAAATTTTATAAATCCCGCCCTGAAAAACGAATACAATTGCGTCCTTCGGAATTGCATCCCAATTGAGTTCCTCAACATTTAATACCCCCAGAGATTTTCTTACAAATATATTCCAAGAATATAATTCATCTACGTCAACATAAATACCCTACAAATCGCCATTCATCGTGCGGCAAGGGATGTAAACACAGAGCTACTTCTTTCGCTTACCGTTACTCAATTGTCTTTTTTATATCCAGCGTAAATACAAACGCTAAGAAACCCATTTCAGATCTTTATGCATTCCTCCTCTAAGGTTATAATTTTTACTTCATTTTCGTTGTGAATCGCTCTTTACTTTTCTTTTCCTTTTCTCAATGATAACATTTTTACTTTATCTCTGTTTTTATCGTCGCAACTTTTTACGAAAGTCTTGCGTTATTTATTCTCCTGATAGAGGGAGTCCCAATCTCAAACTTATACGGCAAGGAATGTAGGTAGATTATTCCTCTCCGGAATTTTTCCTCCCTCAGCTTCCTATACTGCAGCTTTCCCTTCGTTTTTATTCTCCCAATTTTCTTATTCTTTCCTTTATTCGCTCTTCCCTATTCCCAAAAAACTTCCCGAGACTCTTAAAACTTCCTGGAAGTTCACTTAAACTGCTCGCTCTCCCCCTATTACTCCTTTATCCCACTAATCTTCGAATATCTAAAGAGAAAAAAGCCTTATTTCCAGGTTAAAGGATTTATCGCAATGGGCACCGGAAGATGGGATGCGATTGCCTTATTCCGTTGCGCTCTCATTTGTAACGATTAGCGCCACAGGATAAGCTTTTTTGCATTAGTTATTTTTTAGAGCCTCCTCGACGTCTATATCATGTCGTAAATTTAGATGGAGTTAAAGTAATTTGTACGTGGTTATTTGAGCACCTTTCCTGTCTCTGCCTCCGGATTAATCTTCCTCGAGTCCCTTATTTGAGTCATCACTCACTCTGATACTTCATTTGCGAAGGAACGCATTCCTGCTATTCTTCAATCATGCTAACCAAAGAGAATTTCATACAGCAGTTTCTTCTATTTATAAACCATCTAAATAAACTATAGCCAGTTTGGTAAGCTTCAGTCCGCTTTCTATAAAAAGACTACTATCTATAGTTATTAAATCTGCTATTTATAGTAAATTTCAGTATGAAAGATAAATTCTGGGCATTAAATAAGAATTATGGATAATATTTTCTTCCCTTTTGTGACGCTCTTAATAAAAATGAAATTAAAAAAGCCTTTTTTTGAAGTACCGATTTTCATATACAAGTAGGACACCTAAGTATTATGGGATATCTTTAAAAATCGATTTCTTTAAATTAAGAAAAATTTAGAAGAATAAGGGGCTACGCTTCAGTCCTGGTAATAGTAAATGTAGTTAAAACCCAAAAACGTTAAAGATTACTATTCTGAAATTTAATATCCACCCGAGACAATATTTTAACAATTTAGCCACGTTTCCGTACATCGTTTTGGTGATAAACTCAATTTCTGTAAGTATATTTTTTCTTTGTCTCTACTAATTGGTCGTATATTACTGCATTACCTTGTCTGCTCTGGTAGTAATCGAACCACGGCTCTTGGTACACAGCCTCGTTAAATGTTTAACATTTCCTGTTGATGGGTCTGAAATCAATCTTTTAGTACTCTAAACAGTTTCATAACAGTTTCTAGTGCCCTAAATCTCTAAAAACGTTTTTTTGAACGCTTTCTTATTTTTAATAGAATCCCACACTAACATAAATGTCTAAATGTTATCAAATTCTAATAAAAAATGAGAGATTAGCCAGTTTATGTATTTTTCAGTGACGCGTGACAAACTGCTCTTTTACAGCTTCGATTACTCCATCACTTCCTGGGTTACTTGTAGCTATGTTTTGTCACAGGACAATCTTCTACACACATTTGTAATGAATTTCGATTTAAAGAAGGAAGTGTTGGATATACTCTGCTTATGTTTCATTTACTTGCAACTTTCTTAGAGATAAATCCCTTCGTTCGAAGTCATCACATCCGAAAGCAAATACGGTTCCATTTCGCCGTTCATTACTTTCAAAAGTTGGTTCAATTTAGTTCAGTTAATTCCTTTACGAGAAAAAAGCATCATTTTTACGGAATACAATGTTCAAGAGTTCCTAAATTTAGTGCGTTCATATCCAACTACTGATAATCGAAGCCAGATCTTCTAGTTACCGCGAAGGACAGTATTCTATTAATCCCTTACTTATATTAAGCTGATTATTATGCTAACTAGACCGCTCTATACTTTTTCCCGTTCATTTAAAAGTTTTCAAAGCCTCTTATTTCAATACGAAATGCATTTACAACAACAACTTCATGTTTCCGATATTTCTGAAATAAAGGAAACAAACTCCACATCCATCGTTATTCCAAAAATTCGCTATTCTTAAACATTTTCCCATTTTCTTAGAGTCGTGAAACAAAGTTGAAAATAGATAAACAGCGAAAGTCTTCCAAAATTAGATTTGCACATGGCCGAGACGATGGAGAGTGGAGACATCTCTCGGGAGGATGTTGAATCGACAATCTGATTACAGGCTCAGTACTTAGAGAGAAAGCAGAAAAATCGATGGCAAAAAAGAAAACAAAGGCAGTTCTTCTAAAAATATTTACCTGTCAACTACTAGATACAATTCTAGAGTCAGAGAATAACGTCGGTAAATATTAAAGACGTTCTAAACTGATATTTTTATTGTTTCACCAACACAACGAGGTTTTACGCGTTCGCAATTAATAAAGCGCCCGTAAAAAAACACCTTAGAACCTTTCATAATCTGACATTATTACCCACTGTTGTTTACTTTAGAGTAAAATAGCCTTGCATAAAAAAGAGAGCACATCTGAATAGTACGTCTCTCGTTTTGTATACTTTAAGGTCGCAAAATCTTAGACACAATCTTACTTTGTCATTTTTACAAAATTTTCAACTGCAATCAATCTCGAAAATATTTTTGGAATCAAAATAATGAGATAAGTTTGACATCAAAAGGAAACAATCTTGAACAATCATTTCATTTTTACAACACGCTTGAATATATTCTGAATGCTCCTCTAATAGGGCAATAGCTCATAATAACGGGAAATATTTCTTGGGGGGTTGTAGAGTACCTGCTTCGGTCCGTATTGAGAATGTATTGGCAGGAAAGAGCGCAGTAAATGAGCAAAAAGATGAACAATGACGACTACTTAATGGGTGTAATTGTAACTTGGGTGTAATTACATGTTTTTGTCACATTAGACGCTAAGTTTTGTCGCGACGTATGCATTATAATTTATATCGACAAATTACGTTATAATAACGAAGCAATTGCATGCATAGTAAATCTCTTGTTCTTGGATTCTTTTATTTTCAGTTTCTCTCTTCTTTCTTCTAAATGATCTCTTACATTCTTTTCGGTATCGCTCGTATTCTGTCGGATTGGCCATTGTGTTTCTTTCTAAACATTTTCATCATGCTAGATTTTTCTCTCCAGCTCTATCATACATTCGTCATCAAACCATTCCTCTCTTTGATCTTTTTTTGGCCTCTCCAAGAACTTCTTTGCTACTTCTACAACACTTTCCTTCATACAGGTCTAGTTTTCATCCAGAGTAAAAACATCTTCATCCATACTCCCCAGCTTTTTTCCACTTCGGGTATCTTTCTCTCCTATTTTGTTTTTTTTGTGCTATACTAATACTCTGTCTAATTCCACCCTTAAGAAGAAAGTAATCTGAGTTGCTGTTAGCTCCCTTGAATACTTTTGCATTCCTTATTGAAGATGCCCATCTTTGATATGATCTATTTGATTGTGGAGATTTCTTCCAGGATGTTTCCAAGTACCCTAATGATTGTGTTTATGGCTAAAGAATGGGCTAATTATAATTAAATTCTGTGATATGGCAAACTGATATAGTCTTCCTCCATTCTCGATTGTTTCATTATGCAGGCTGAATTTTCCTGCAACCTCTTTGTAGCGATCTTTTTTCATACTTTCTCGTGGAAGTCACCAAACAGGATCAAAATATCATGCATGTTCACACTGTTGCATTCTCTTTCCAAATCTCCATAAAATTGTTCTATACTATCTTCTTCTATTTCTTCAGTTGGGATAAAGGCATATATGAATGTTATATTGGAGAACTTAATTCGTAGTTTACAAATTCTTTCATTTAATTCTTTAAATCCTAAAATAGTCTTTCATTCTCTTGGATTAAAAAAATCCGGTGCCATGCCACTCTCTTCTCTCTCTGTATTACCACTATAATAGATGGTAGAGGTCTTTCTTCATGTCCTTCCCATCTTACTTCTTGAACAGCAGTTACATCTATTTCGTGTTTTTCAAGTTCATTTGCTACTTCAAACATCTTTCCCGTTGCAGCATGGTTCATATATTCCATGTTCCTATGTTTATTTCCGTGTCCACTCTCGAGTCCTTTATAGTTTGCCTAGGTCACTTTCTGATAATCCGTCCGGCTTGATTCGTGAAAGTGCTTTCAACAATAATTTTTTGACAAGATGGGGTAGTTAGCCCCATGCCTAATTCCCAACCTAGAGGACCAGGAGTTTGATTTCAGAGTCTTCTTCTCCTAAACCAGTTGCTTTCACTACAATTGTAGATCCTGGCCTGACCTTGGTGTGATTTTGAAGTGGCCTTCTCCTAGTCTTTGGGGTTCAGCCAAGGCATCATGGAGTGGTTCACTGTTAGTCTGGTGTTTTACCTTCGACCTCACCAGCTTGGGTGATCTCACTAGGAGATAGACTCCCGCTGGCATCGCTTTTAGGATCATTAAAGCACACAAGCCATCCCACCACGACAATGCGTGAACCATAGGGATGGGGATTTACGTAGTAACTACACGCGATGAAGTGGTAGTTGGGCAAAGCTAAGATCTGCCATAATTAAGTGTTATTGTTATTGCTGGATATAATGCATAATCTTTAGTAGTCCTTAACCATTAGTTAAACAAAACTTAGAAGTATGCCTTACTGAAACGGAACGTGCAATAGAGGAGGAAAACTGTTATCCGGACGTAAAAATATGACAAAAGTATTGTCTATGTTTACGTTCAAGTGTCAAATCCTTGGAAGGAAGCTAAACTATATTTCTTTATTTAATTTAATTTAATTATGAGAAATATCAACCTTGCTCATCAACCGCTTTATCGTGTGTAGTTACTACATCACCGAAGCAACCAACCGTCGCGGACCAAATCTGCTGCTTTCACTCCGAAGGACTGTAGAAAAATTTCAACTCTATATTCTATTCATTAGTAAATGTAGAGCATGAACGAATTCCAATGTTTACTAACTGAAAATAATTCTATGGTAGTTATATTCAGAAGAATATTATATTCACTATGATAGAAAGAATGTGATCAGTCAAAGCAACGGGCAAATGAAGAGCAAAGTGTAGCTCGGAAACTAATTCGCATAGTAATTAAGAACATTTATTTTCCAGAATCAGAAATTCAAATAAAATGCTTTTGATACGAAAAAGTGCAGAAAATATTTTAAATGCATGATAATGATACATGTGATTGCACAATGCATAATAATTACGTTTGTTTGATAAACCAACATGTAATTAAAGAAGTGGGCAAAGAGAAAATAATAAAACGCGCTCACATTTAAATATGGAAGTTTATTAAAGCAAAATAGATAACCTTCTCCTCGTATACTTTTAAACATTCCTCATTACAAAGGAAAAGAGAAAGTTGTTTTAAGATATTGCTCCCGACGCTTAGCTCTCAGGTATTAAGCTTTCCTTTATCGCGATAATTGCGACGCCATTCTTCTTTGGTGTTATTTTGAGGATATAAATTCCAAGTAGCATCTCTCATAAAACAAGCGTTTGTTTTTTCAAATGCTTACAAGTATACTACATCTCCCTTCTCTACCCATTACCACTCTCTCCGAATTCTTCCCACAGCCTCTCTTTCCGGAGACTTTATCTCCTGAGAGTTCTCCTTGTTACCGCCTCGATGCACCCTTGTTACTTTTATCTCATTAACTTCTCCAACCCCAATCTCCCCCTTCTTTGGTCCATTTTCTTCCTTCTCCATTTCCTTTAACATTGCCCTATTGTTTTTTCGCCATTCCTCATCGCCCGTTTTTGCCATTCAATAAAAAATGTACATCGTTTCCTAGTTCCACTTTATGTCTATACTCATAAAGTATGTTATTAAATAGAAGGTCAAACAAAACACACGTAAAATAATACCACGAATAATAAAGCTTGTAAAATGTTATTACTCTTATTAGACAAGAGAATAAGTATTGTTCTTAAATTGCCCAGTAGATACACTTTACTGAAATTCTCTTTGACTTAATTCGTCCATATTCCTAAGAATGGCTATGATTACAGTATATTTAACCTCCCTCTAAAACTGAGCCAGACGTCTAATAATTCTGTTTCCTTAGATTTAATGTCGAGTAATTCATCGAAGAAAAAGGACAAAGAATACATATAATTACACAAATTTCTCCTCAACATATAAACATTTTGCACGTATGTCATCCTGGTAGATATCTCATTTTAATTAATATTCCTAAATTTCACAGAACTCAACTAATAACCCATTATTTCAGTTTATTCATAAGTTAATATCTTTAATGATGAAAATTTTGGTTATCAATATTAATTTTTGTTGCGAGTAATTTCAATGCTTTCGACTTGAGAAAATTTACGCACCTAATGAAGAAACAATATTCAATATGTCACGCGCAATGGACAGACACTGGTCTAAAATTTATTTTATTTAAACAAAATTCAAGCGGCGAGAATATTCCAGGCTAAGCAAATGAGATGGAAATTTCAGGGATTAGTAATTCAAGGAAACTGCAGAGTACGTGTGCCTAATTGCACTTTTAAGAGTTCTATTCGATATTCTTCTTTCTCAGTCCTTCTTCGACTACATTCCTTTCAAATTCAACGTTTCCTTCGCTTTGCCTTTCCACTTGTCGCTATCTCCTTTAAATCCCCTTTTCACGCCGCTCCTCATCATTTCAGACACCGAGATGAAAGTTTACAAGTGGAATCGCTCTCGCTCGCTGAGAAAAGCGAAAATGTTGTAAACCGAAACTCTCCCTTTTGCAGCGCTATCTGGCGGAAGAATAATACTTTCGGTCAGGTATGTTTGCTGAAGGTCCAGCCAAAGCAGCTTCCGCCCTCTCCTTTAGCAGAATTAATCCCATCCGTTTTACCCAAATTCCCTTTCTTTTTGTAAAGCGAGAATTAAAAGCTCTTCCATTTTTGACGGGCTTTTCTCTCACAGAAGATATTTTCACATTTAATGGCTTTGGATGGATCCAGAAATTAAATATTTCTTTTACCCAAAATTTATTTTTTTTTTATACTTCCTTTTTCTTTCGGTTTATGTCTCCTCCTGAAAGCACAAATTAGGTTAACTTGAGTTACATACGAAGCGAAACCTTTTGTTTAAAAATAACTTCAAAGATAGGATTCTTCGTAGATTTCCTAATCGTATTTGTACGAACTGAACTGAGTTTAAACATTATATAAGAAGAAACAGATGGCCTCTTTTGATCAGCCTTTATTGTTCTTTGCAGTTTAAATTTGAGAAAACTTTTAACTTAGATTGAACAAATTAAAGATCACGGGAATAAAAGATTTTTGAAAAATAACTAAACCTCAAGTACTGAAATCGATAATATTAGGTTCTATTGTCAGGAAAGCAAGAAATGTATGATTGACTAGAGTATTAGTGTATCCGACAGCGTCATTGTTTTGTGTTGTATTTTTAGGTGAGGGTGGAAATTACTTTGTCCAGATCTTAGCACCAGAACATTGTTCTATTTGTAAGATTATCTAAATAAATAAATAAAATAAATAAATAAATACCTGTTAAAGTAAACCTTAATTGCTTCCAAATAGGAAAATTATAAAATGTTTTATTTAAAGCATAAAGTGGATGAGAGTGTTAGTAAAATGTTAGATTAGCTAGAATGGGAATCGTTAGCGTTGAGGAGGAAGACTTTCAGTATAAGGGGTGCACTTAACTCGTAGAACAGTAAAGATGGCTGGGGCGAACTACGAGAGAGACTACGTACTCCTAATCATATTGGACGCGGCGATCACAGATTAAAAATAAAGGAACGGGAACAGTTAACCGATGTAGCGAAGTATTCATTTGTCAATAGAGGTATAAGGGAAGCTTTTTCTGGAGAAATTCTCATTCCGATGCCGAAAAACGCTAAAAAATTCAAAACGAATCTAAGGTCATAAAATTTTAATTGTTTGAATTTATTATAGTCACTTATAAATTCATGTATATGTTCAAAATATTTTATAGATTTGTACGACTTATAATATATGATTTATTTACATTTCATTGTATGTGTTCCGCACAGCTGTTGTAATAACTGAAATAACAAGGTTGTAATGATAATTATGTCAATATTGTTAAGATCTGTACTGTACGGCATTCCTATCGTAATTGGGCGTATGCCGGACAGATCTCAGTATTATGTTTTTACGTTCCCCTTGACCGTTACCACCTGGTCCACCGATCAAATTAAGGGCTCCCGGATAGCCAAGTGGGCAACGCGTTCGGCTTCGGTGAAAGCGGTCCCGGGTTCGATTCCCGGTGGGAGCCCACGTGCGAAATGACCTAAGCTGTCGAAGCACTTTTAACAATACTACCGATCAAATTGCATCGTTTTACTATTAAATCAATAAATAAATAATTACTGTTCCTTTGCCATAACGACATCCCTCTCTGAGAGCAGGTTAGGTCTAAAGACTTGGAAAAAAGGGCAACTTACTCCGTAAGACATGGGTATATAGATATTGTACAAAACTCATAATAGACAATAAACTTAAGAAATATAGGTTTTACCAAGAAGATTCAAAAAAAAAATAATTATGTACCAACTTCAAATAAATCAAATGACAAGAACTGTAACTTCAAGTATATTTTTAAGTACAAATATGCCGTAGACTTTCAAGTACAAATATGCCGAAGAAACTAATGTAAATGTGCTACGATGTCTTAGAATATTGTTATTATTATTGTCATATCACTAGAATAGCATAAATAAATATGAAATATGTAAATCATAGGAGCATATGACACCATAAGCCTAGGAAAAAAACAACTGCTCTAGAAAGAGACCAAAGTAAAAGCGTTATCCCCGTCACAGGCAAAAGGCTTGAAAAATATCTTTATAATGGGAGTAATTTCTTTTGGAATTCGGTCAATTATCATTTTAAGACTAAAAAGCTGGGTATCATAATGTAAAATGAAATTTATAATACTAAATAAACAAATAAACTGCTCTCAGGTGCATTGGATATTTATTCTTCTCTCCGCTAATATGTGAGATAAAAATTTCCTAGTACGCTCTGAAATTACTGTGGAATAAGTTTATAACATTTCCTCAGCCGGTATATAACATGATAATAGCTAAAAGATGATATAAGACAACCGAATAGGCAACGCGACAGATTTCGGGATGACCGTGACTCTCAGACGAGCCATGCCGCGCTGTCGAAAAAGCCACCACAATCCAAGGGTAGTAGGTGAATGAAAACAGTTTCTTCACGTTCTACATTTAGAAACCTTAGAAATTGACTTGGTATGAAAGACTCAATAGTTCATTGCCCTTTCTACTGAGCAGCGTCTACATACCCATTAACTTGAGTGTTTCTCTGAAGAATCCGTCCCTATGAACATTGGCCAAATTCGTATCTATTTAGCGCGAACAAATCACGGAAAATCAAACGGAAATCAGATAATTTCTGAATAACTATTAAGTCCTTCACTCTAAAAAATCATTTTTGGCCTCTTCGCCATTTTTTTCGATTCTAATACAATCATCGCTGCGAAATAACTCTTAAAGGATTTGGAAAGGAAAAAATGTAGCACAGAAGAATTTTGCGGCCGAATCCTATGAATATGGAACCAAACAGGTGTGAAAAACAGCAACTTTTCTGGGACTCGAGTCCAGGTCTCCCACTTTTCTGGTACATATTCTAGTCACTGAACTACCATCCCCCGCTTCTGAATTTTAATAATGGTAGTAATATTTCTAGTTAAAGTTCTAAAAATGTTTGAGCATTCCGTAACAAGGTTCGTCAAAGTGAATAATCTAAACCTCTATCATTTGACTCTCAGAAGTGCCACTTTGGTTTTCTTTGTGTAGTTGTATGTGTAACTCCATGATAATTGTAAGGAGACCTCTAAGGATAGGCTGGCAGCCTGATTTTTAACTATTTATCCATGATATAATCACGCTGCCCGAGGCGCACCACTCAAGGTCTACTCTGAGACCGATCTTCGGAACCATCAAGTCCACACTGGCTGTTCTTTGCAATATGTTTCCGCCCAAACTTCGCAGAAATGAAGCCCTAATACGTGAGAACCGAATATTCGTCTCAACCACAGAAATGCCAATTCAGGAAGAGTTTTCAAAGCTAAGACGCTTAAAATCGAGAAAATCTGAAGCTGAAGCTGTGGAACTACAACGAAATGACTATGACTTAAAGGACACTTGACCTCCGTTTGTCTGATCTTAGATTCCAATCTAAGATCAGACAAACGGAGGCAAATCAAGTTCGAGAGTTACAACTGTGACGTTCCTGGAGCAGAAGTGCGAGGAATGGACTGCACTTGAATCGTGCCCGCACTGGGCACGGCAGATTCACTGTGTAGACGGGGGAAAATAGAATCCCCGGAATGCGACTGTGGCGCACTAAAGCCAGCAAATTCAAAGAGAATGCCGCTTTTACTGTGAAACATGGTCGGATTTCCTGATGGCGGCTCCATCGAAGTTAGAATGAATATCAAACCTTGAAGTTGACATTTAAAATTGTATTCATTCATCTAGTACACCTAATACCTATTTTTTTTACTTATTTTATACATATTTTATTAGAAGTTTTATTTATATTTACTTACTTATACTACTCTCTCTCACATTAAAACTACATATAATGCCATATTCCAAATAAATAAATAAACCCCTTATAAGTCCTTCTATTCTTAAATACCCTCATATTTCGCAAAAAATCCTCTTAAGGTATGTAAAGTAGTAACGTAAAGGTTGCGTTTTCTCAAACATACTATTTCTGATTCCTTTCTATTATTCGATTTCCACCGAAAACATTCATCTTCTCAATTTTCTTCTATCCCTTTTCCTCGTGAATCTCTCCCAGGGAGCACTCAAACCAGGGTTCTATTCTTCCCACACCCTCTATCTTCCCAGGGGAGCATTCCTGGTCTCTACCCGCCCTTTTCTCCACCTAAAGAATATTATTGTCCGCACTTTTCGCCGAATGCATGACAATAGGCGCCACTTGCAGAAAAACGTCCGCAGGGAAACCGTATATCTGGAATTTGACTCGGTTATTTACATAATGGCGCTCCCAGAAAAGGATTTTCCAGGAGAATATTTGTCACACGGCGATTCTATTGCCCATCGTCACTCTCTTCCTTTACAACCGCGATTATTGCTTCCTTTTCTTTGATGGTATTTGCTCCACTTCTTACCTGAATTCAACGCAGATGGTTACAACAAAAATTCAAACCATATCAGACCACGCAATTGATTTTAACTTTCCATCCACAGAACCTAAAAGCTCGCCATTAGTTATAAAAAGATTATTTTCTGTAAATATTATTCGGACTGAACACTTCATTCGGCTCATTGGAAGTTGGAGAAGGTCTCTTTCCCAACATACGTTACGACAAGTGCTCCTCTAAAGAATGTAATGGGCATTAGATGCCAGACCAATTCTTAAAGATATTAAAAATGATGGGCCTTTCCAAAAACAAACAAAAGCATTCCACAAAGCTGTACCTTAAACTAATACAACCATTAGTTGTAATTATTTAATGTTCATTTTCACCATAATTTCAGATTTGCAATGCTATCGGGTGTTAATTGTTGCTCCGAACAAATTATTTGTTGTCGATATAAATTATTAAGGTGATTTGATAGTAAAGGAAACGTCTAAGTTATTTGAGGAAAAACAGGCATAAAAGATGTCTAACCGAGTCCCGGTCAACTGAAGTGCAATTAAATCCACCTCCAAATATCGCTGGAGAAAATCCAATCTCGTAGAGTATTATTATTGTTAACCCTAAGACATGCCTATCAATATAATTTACAACCATATTTTGGTGAAGTTTCTCGGTTCAAATCTCTCCACTATTGCTACTAATTGCACGGAATAGTAATATACTTATTTGCCAAGTCGTGCACCAACAAGGAATTGTCGTTTTCCTGCACAACTCAGCATATAGTTACATTTCAAGTAGATAGTCAATTGATTAGCGTAATGATGTGGTTAGATCTTGCTAACAGAGGCCGTCCACCATGGCCAATGAAAGGGCTTGCAGAAGTTATTCAAGCAAGTGGAGCGTTGTTTCTGGTTGGGGAAGAAGACCTTTCGATATGCCTCTGCGATTCCAGCATTTGACAGGGTTTGAAAGAGGCCCATAATTGGTTGGACGGTCGTATCGACCAATAGACAGCCCCCTAGACCGTTCTTACCAGACTGTTCCCTGATAGTGAAGGCACGAAATAATGGCAATTGGCGCCTGACCATAGCGAGGGAAGATCTCCGACATGCTCGAGCAGGTACAACGTAGTTGTATCTGCTCGAGGTGCTGGCAGCACCATCATTTATTCCCCTTTGCTCGAACCATTTTCAGGAACTTGGTCCAAGAAAATTTTGTCACATGGCGTCCATTACATGTCCTGATATTGACGTCTCCTCCATCTGCAGTGGTGTCGTCAACCTGAACTGCTGAACCGGATTGATTTTAGTGACGAATCTCTTTGAAACGGTCGTGTTCGTGTGTGTAGACCTCGCGCCTCTATCCTGCATTTGGTATACTCTACTGGTGAGCTACCCCTTGATGCTTGTTCAGAATACACTTACCCTACACAACTAGTTACGACAAGAGAGAAAAACAGGGTTAATGAAGTGAATCGAACAATGAAACTAGTCTGGAGTGCCTTCGGAAGAAACGCCCATATTCTGGAGTCAAAAATGTCAATGGTCTTGAAGAGAAAAGTCTTCAACCAATGCATTCTACCAGTTTTGACATATGGAAGTAAAGCATGGTTGTTAACCGCAGCAATACCCAGCGACTTTAGACTGCACAAAGAAGTATGAAACGGTGTATTCTTGGAATCACAAGAAGAGACAGGAAACGCAACACCTGGGTGAGGAAGATGACAGCAGTGACAGATATCATTGATAAGGTAAGATCACTAAACAGGCCATGTTGCGAGGTGAAACGACAACCGATGGACCATCATCAAGTATTTAGGGGTAACATGGGAGAAAATTGCGTATTATGAGCTTTGTTTTAATTTTGAATATGTACGTACAATAATCGAAATATTAAACTTTAGCGAACAGGGTCTGGAAATGCCTCTCCTATCTTCGCACATTCATCGCCGTATACTTCTCATATATATCTTCTTCTTTCTAGGTGCTCTCCTGCGCACACTTTCCATTCATTCTTCCTTTCAAAACTTCCAAATCGCTTTACATATTCCCTATCTTTTCCACTGTCATTTTTCACTCGTTTTCGAAAGCTTTCCTCGGGAAAAGGGCAGCGCATTAGCGACTCATGTCAATCGAATTTGGTCCTCTCTTGCATCCCTTTCTCTACTTCGGACGTTTATTGCCTCCCTGCCTTTCTCTCCATAATTTACGTGCCTATATATCAGAAACTATGCCTATCAAAGCAATTCGTGCGAAATAAATCCACCGATTTCGATTTTTTTGGTTTCGATGTTTTTCGATTTTCGGGTTTTGACGAAAATGATGAATATTTTTAATATCCTCTTTTAACGTTGATCTCGAGAAATTGATGAATAATTGAATAACATTTGAAGATTTATATTACGCAGGATTAAAATAATTAATTTTGTGCTTTTCGATACCATGTCAAGCTAAATCAACCTCATTCTCGTTGCAAAAGTTCTCATTCTCGTTTCTACTTCGTAGAAAAGTCGTATAACTTGCAGTAACCTGACTTTGTACGGCGTTAATATGTGGGCTGAATAATGTCCATATGAAATAGTGTTTCAAGAAAGTCATAGGAAACCAAGGCCACCGTAGAACGCTCAATCACGGCCCTACGTAAAGAGACAAGAACATCATTAATAAGGAAATCAACACAAAAG
Organism: Ladona fulva; assembly: GCA_000376725.2. Lineage (NCBI taxonomy): Eukaryota > Metazoa > Arthropoda > Insecta > Odonata > Libellulidae > Ladona > Ladona fulva. The sequence goes on along the minus strand of KZ308324.1, from coordinate 477,907 downwards.
CGGCGAATTCCTCCACTACATTTTCATAAGTATGTACATTACGAGGCTTCACCGCGGGTCCATGCGCTACGACTTTAAACTCCGTAATGTAGCGTATCTTTCGTAGAAATTAATTCTCGATGCGACTAGTTGAAGTTTACTTTCTGATAGAAGATAGATTAAATGCGATGCACATCTCAAAACTTCGATAATAACGCCTAAGAGTTTGTAGGAGGACTAGAATCATCAAAACGAATGAAAATTAGCCTTTCTTCTGATACTTTTAGAGATGGTGTGATTTTTATTGGATTCTCCTTTGGAATTACTTTTCTGGTCCGAAATGTTACGTTTGTAGGCGGAAAATACAACCGAACGACAACATGGGAAAAGTAACTTCAACCTTCAATCCAGCTTTCAACCGGTTGCTGTGTCTCTTGTATTTTAGAATCGACGAACGATGTATGCGGCGGAATGTCACAGCTGAGTCCACTTGGTTCTATCGAATTATATGCGCATGAAAATAAAACCGTAAAAGAGGAAGGAACAAGATATCGATAAATCATCAGCCATTTTCAATCCGAGCTCTGGTGTGGGCCTCCCCAAGTAGTTTCCAATTTTCTCTTTTCTGAGCTTCTCTTTGCCAAGAGACCCAAGCTAGGTATATTCCCGAAGAGGACATGACTAAAGTGTTACATGAACTGAAACGTCAAGTAAAATAAGACACGAACCTTACAAGCAGAGACCAATAGGACATGCGCATGTAAACCTCAGCAGAGTTCTAATCGTCTTTCCAAAATTGAAGTACCACAAGAAGAACAATAGCTGAGTTAAACAATATGTAATTCATCTCAACATTATTCAGGATCGAAGCTGAGAAAGAACTCGAGTTCTAACTCTGCTCCTAGCGGCTTCAAACTCCTTCATCGCCTGGAAAACCTCGGACATCACTACATTCAAATGGTCTATATTACTCCGTCCGTTCAAATTATCCACTTATATATGTACCTAACAAAAAATACTATTCAACTACATATAATAAGCCAATTTTTGTCGCTTGTCGTTGGTATGCAAAAATTAAATAGTATCTTTGTGGTCTGTAGATCTTCTTCTAATTATTTGTATGTAAACTAAGTATGCGGAAAAATGCTCATTGCAAAAGGTTCTTGTCACTCAATTAACCTTTTTGTTAACGGAAATGTTACGCAAGGCCAATGATTAGATATCAATGATATTGATATTGGAGTAATCATGGAGCGGGAATGAATTGCTTTGCTTTAGTTGTGATTGCGAATTTTGTGCCAATTCTTGCTATCGCCTATGCTATTGCACTATTATTAAGTGCAAACCCTAATTCAACGCCTATTATGTACATATGTGTGGAAAAATACTTCATTTATAAGAGCTAATTATCTAAACTGTTTTCCATCCAGGTGTGTTATCAACTACTATGTCATTTAAAAGAAAACGAGAGAAGAAAAGAGACACGGCTGTTAGTAAATTACCCGAAAAGAGAACTACAAAGCCATAAAACACCAAGGTAAAATAAACGGGGACTTGCCTCGTGGTGGTTCCGCTGGTGCTTCTGGTGGGTCCAACTTTACAGCGGAATCTACGGTATCCAGAAAACTAGGTACGTATTTCGGAAACCAAGATTCAATCTTCAGTAGCACGAAATACGTATCTAGTGTTCTGGATACCGTGGATTCCCCTGCAACGTTGGAAAGGCACACCCCGAGGTAAGTCCCTCTTTATTTTACCTTGGTGTTTTACGGCTTTGGAGTTCTCTTTTCAGATAATTTAAAAGACTAGTAATAAGTGAAATAGAAAAACCTTGCATTCTGAAAGATAAACTAAGAAGATGTTTTCATGTTGAGAATTTATTAATAGATGAATAGTAAGGAATATAATTGAACCTTCAATTAAAATGTTTTTTGAGAGCCTAATGAGATAATGACTTCTCAAATCAATTCAATACTACCCGCCATTGATCCCTACCTTAAAAAATACAACATGTAAACAAAAAAATATCTTGCATATAATTTCATGCGAATTCCCTTCGAAATTTTAGACAAATAATTCATATTTTAGAGCGATTTCCAGTTAAGCGAACTCCGCCGTATGACAACAGAGTTATAGATGTCGAAAATCGCGCCTCATAAACCTAATTGAAATTCTTTCCTCGCTTGTTCCATAAAAGCTTTCCTCATTCCATTCCATATTTCCATCGGATCCCCAATACATTAGCATTCTGAGTAAACAAGCTGTCAAAATATCCTCATTAAAATTCTACTTTTCTACCTCAAATTTCCCCACTTCTCTCATACATTTTCTACTTTGACATTTCTTCTTATCCTTGTTCAAAATTCTTTAATGTACTGTATTTTTCTGTAGCAGTGTAGCATTTCCAAAGGCCACCTCATCAATTGTGGAAATCATGCATTTCTACAGTATTTCTTGACAAGATAAAATCAATTTAATTTGTTCTCTGATTCACTATTTAAGATTTTAAATATTTAGCTTTAGGGCGAACGATAAAATGGGATCCACGTAAAAAATACTTTCTGATGATGGTTTCAAACTTAACAGTTCGTCTTTAGGCAGAGACTAGCAACATCCTTATGTGCAAAGTGAAAACAGAGGACCGATCACGCAGAAAAGTCAGTTGAGTAACGCACATAAGAACGTCAAATAACATTTACAAGTAAAAACGGGGGAACTTGGCAAAGAAACTGGATCCAACCCAACACACTCACCAATGATTTCCACAGACTGAAGAAACAACAACGGAATTTCTGATAATAAGTTATTTAATGGGAACAGGAAATCCCCAATTATTTAATAAATATTATTATTTATAAAAACAAATAATCTTTCTCCGACTATCCAAACAAATAATCTTTCTAGCCAGGACTCGAACCCGGGACCTTGACGTTGGCACTCCGTGACCACGGCCGGTTTGATTTAGCCTAGCGATTGAAACAAAGCTCAAATTGGAAGAGTTTTGTAGTTAAAATATTCGCCTTCATCTAGAATCCACGATTTTTTATATAGGAAAAGAAAGAAACAAATTTCTTCGTAAATTTTAGTGGCCATATCCATCTTTTCAAGAGAATTAATAACATCTAATGATGAAACTCATTTACCGCTCCCTTATTTAGAGATTTATTAGGTGATATAATTTTTAGTGATACTCTTCTTTCTCTTTCAAACTCGTTGAAAATGTATAAAAAGGGAAAAGAAGGACGTTCATTCCGCCATGTTTTCATCCCGTTAATCCGCCCTTATTAATTTCTCTCGGATGAGAAATAGACCGACCAAAGCTCCGTAATTAATGAACGTTTGCGAAAAAACCAAATTTTATCGAAAATATTTATTCATTTTTTGCATAATTGATAAAATAAATTGAGCCCCTGTTGTTGAATTATTAAATTTACCAGTAAATTGGTATCATAAAATTTGATTTTGAGGATAATGAAACGGATTAATCAAGGGGTTTGCGTTTATGATATCTGGGAGGAAACTTCATTCAAGGAAGTTAACTATATCATATAATTACATACATCGATCATTCACACCAATTATGTTTTATATTACAATTTCGTCGATTCCTGTATAATATATTATAATAATCACCTACGTGAATGTATTTATATATCTATCCGATGCCAGTTGCTCTCTTTAAGAAATGTATTGAAGCAATATTAGAAAATTAATTTCTCGCATTTCCCGATGAGATGGAAATATGAAATATTGAGATTCAATCGCACTCAAATGAAGTATTACATATCGATACTTTTTATCAACGGTATCCTTGGTTCGACTCCAGGTAACTCTAGAATGTCCCTAAAAGAAATGCAAATCAAGGCCTTTTTCCCTTTCGCAGGTTTCATTTCTTATGCAGAATTAAGTTATAAATGATGGTCCTACGAAATCGACACAAAGTCCTATACTCAGCAAATTGTTTGCACATTCTTATTTTGGCCGTGGAATATCGTTTTGAATTAGGAATTGCAAAAATTCGGACAAAATAAACGGAACTTTTTTTAATTAATAACTTCCCTATGACAGATAAATATAAAATCTTAATATTTATTGAAAAGCCTATGGAATATTAAACATCTAAATTTTTATTCCAAAGGAATATTTATCTCGACTTTAGATAACTCGAGACCGTACCGTAAGAAATGTATCTGAAATTCATTTTCATCAATTGCAGCTTATTTATCTTTTGCAAAAATAAAATAGAAATAATGGAACTACCGATAAAGTGAATAAAAGAGAAACGGATAGAAATTAATTTAATCGTGGTACATCACACACAACTAATGTTTCTTAATCAGCAGGATTTCCAAAAGGAGACTTAATTATTTCTTTGCAACGATAAAGTAGGCGAGGATATATAAAGTAAGTCATGATTGCAAGGGAGAATAGGAAATAATTGCGGGAGCCTTAGCGATATTTTTCGAAAGCTAAGAAAAAAAAAGATATCGCACGAATAAGTTATTTTTTTGGGATCTTGTCGATAGTTATTGCATCAAATTTTATCATGATTCATATATTTAAAAATCAACTTGTCTTGCGGCTAAAAAAAAAATATGTAAGTTTTTTTGTTATTAGTTTCATAATTATAGTAACACTGTACTTTCACATTACATGATGTCGTGCAGTCTACATTTTCAAGAATTAAACATTTTTAATTTTTATAAACTTGTAATCCACGTATTTTGGCTTAGAAGTATCAGATGTATACAAAAATAGGTAAGTAAGAAGTATGGAATACAAAGTACTAAGTGAACCCTGTGATCTTTTCTCTGTGGTCTCAATAACCCACTCATCCATTTAAGTTTCACTCATCCATCGTAATCCAGTATCACTCCGCAGAAAATTAAAGTCACAGCGCTTAACAAGAGGAAGGCGTAACAGTAAAAGGAGACACATAAAAGAGCAATAAATGGATCAATATATCTAATTAAACAAAGAGAGTTTCGGAAAGTAGCGCATATTTGTCCTAAATCGAGGGCAAATATTCGAAAAGCAGTAAAAAGGATTTCTCCGATTCCATTTTAATCATTTGGGCTTCGCAGTAATTTCGGTCGTCTAAAAGGGCCACAAAAAGAGGGATCACCTCCGACGATTTGATTGGTGCCTCCGCCATTGCGTCCTCCAATTAGATTCCACTTCTACGGTAATTGTCCTTTTTAACGGCCGTCATTTAAACGTGCACTGGGTTCAATTCCAGAGAAAGGACGCCTGTTTTCCAGCCGCCATGTTTTACGTCTAGCGCGGATAAAGGGATCGCTCTCTTCGCTCGGCTTTAACGGTTTCGCGGAACATGTAAAAGCCTACCTCAAGTCTTTCTTTTAAGACATCGAGTCTCTGTCGAGAGAGGCTTCTTTCCGACATCTATTATTCTTTTTTTAGATGGTGCGGTTCCTCAGTTTGCGAATGTTATTTAAAACGTAATCGGATCTGTTTTCCCATCCGAACGGCGGATCATCTTTGTAAGTGAGCAGTGCGTAGAATATAAGCTCGCAGAAATGTATCCAATCATTTAAGTTATGTAGGAATTTAACCGCTTCAGCAACTTGAAAGCATACGTTCGATCTTAAACGACACGTGACATTTGTACAAATACAGCAGCCAACATAGTGATCGTATTTCTTAAGGATTGGTAATATTAATAATTGCAACTATAGTTGCTATCAATTAATTATTTCACTTAATACTCCTAATCTTGACGCGATATTTCACGCAAGGAATGTGAGAAGTAAATTTAGCTCTTCCTTCTTCAAAAAACTGCACTGATTTGTGATTTCCGCGACTGTGGAGAAGACAAACAAACGGCTAACGTTTAAAAATTCCCAGTTCTCTATCGCATATAACTGTCCTTTTAATTCCAGATAAGAATTTATTTGAATCAACAGAAATACACATTTGGCGCTCCTCGTTCCCAAATTCTTCCTCCCTCATCCGTTACCCTGGAGACGGAATGATTCCTTCCTCCCCCACGCATTCTCCCCACTTATGCATTCCTCCATTACCCTATTCACTCCTCTGTATATATACTGACGCGGGTCCATTTCCATAGCGATGTGTGCCCCCGCCTTTCGCCCTCCACACATTTTCAGAAATAGCCCCTCCCCAACGCCCACTCATTGCATCCCAGACGTCATCATTCTTCTCTATTTCCCTTCCCACTTCCTCGCCATTCCCGCTATAACTTTCTTCCCCTTCGTTGTGAGGGTGAGGAAACCACCTCAGGGTGAAGCAACCAAAGGAGCATCAACATCAGGACTAATAGTCAACGACTCCAACAATAATACTTGAAAATTTACATTCTTCATACACTTCACAGAACAGCCTGATCCCATTCAATTGAGAAGTATGTGAGGTATTTCAAATCTACTAAGAAAGTGTGAGTAAACCGTAAAATCTGAAAAGAAGAAGATCTTGTACTTTTCTGAAAATTTGTTCCGTAACATTGAACATTACAATGGTACAATTAAACGCCTAATGATGGAATCTTAAAACCAGAAGCACATTTAGGCATCATCAGAAAATAAGGTAAGAAAATGCTTTGTTTTCCCGTGAACAACCCGATAATCTTACAAAGGAAAAGTTGAGACATCACTCCTAGGTATCATGGGTTCGATCCAAGAAGGCTCCAAAGAGGCTACTTACACGATATTGTGAATCGTCAAGGTTTTTAATGATTATTTTTTTATCATTTTGCGCTAAACGAAAGGCGTCACGGACCCGGCGATTTTTTCCCGTGAAGACCCCGAAAATCAGAGTAGAGAAATATTGAAATTTGTCTCCTAGTTATTATAGGTTTGACTCTAGAAGGCCGCAAATAAGGTACTTTTCGCAACTATATACATCTCGTAAGCTATCGATCGTTTGTTCTTGGTCATTTTCGGCTAAACGAAAAGTGTCACTGACCCGAGGAATGCTCTGCTTGAAAACCACGGCAATTACACCAGGGAATTAATGAGATATTGCTCCAGTGTACCTTGGGTTCGATCTTAGAGGGTTCCAAAAGCGGTACCTTTCGAGATTTTATACGCTGCGCGAGTTATCAAATATTGGTTTAGGGCATTTTCCGTTATAATAGAAGGTTGAAATTTACGAAATTGTTGGTAGATATGGTTTCTATAGCATGTACTAAAGATGATTCCTCTAGTGGCCATGGGTTACATGTTACAACATGTCAAGGAATCGTTACCAGTGGCATTTGGCAGGGGGTGTGTTAATGCTTTGCCTAAGATACAATACATGGTATTTCCGAATATGGAGTCGTCTGGAAACCTAACGAATAGATTTAGATTAGTAAGTCACTGCAAACTGCACTGGCGTATGGTAGGTGGTGTGTTCATACCTTACCTAAGCTATCCTATATTAAGCTTGCAGTATGCAAACAATTTTTACTCGTGTGTGTATCGTGATTAAAATTTTGAAGGAATGCCTACACCCCTTTATAGTGACGATTTTAGCCATCAGAGGCGCGCAAGAACTACTCAGGGGTACCAGCATGAGATTATTAACCTTAAAAATACCACTATATTAATTTTCGCGTCCCTTTAAGGGTGAGGCCCTCAGCTAGCGCCGGGTGCACCTAATAGCAAATTTACCCCTTGTCCATTATAATATATTATACATTGTTATATTACATACGTTGAATGTCTGTCGAAAAGTTTGACGAAAGCAATATGTAAATAACATTCATTTTGTCAGATGCATTCAAATATAATTCATAAATTTAATTCCGCACTCCCCCACCGGAATTATTTTATGCCCTCACAATGTTTATTGCTATGCAATCAGCAAAAAATGCCGTATTCCAATTATATTTTAAATTTAGGCAATACAGTAACAATCAAATACCAAGGTTTTCTACCCTTCGAGCGCTGAAGGACCAGCAGAGCGGCCGTGTTCATTAGTGTTATCAAATCTATTGAATTTGTAATCGGCGGATAACCAGAGGAAGTAATTAGGTTCAATGGATTTAATTATGCCGAGGCTTAGTTCAGCTTTTGGCCAAATCTCTCCTTTTGAGAGAAGAACGGCGAACTGGAGTGAACTTGGCAGCGGTCGTCATCCACATTACATCCCAAAACTCGTCCACAATTCACCAAATCAAGCCGCCAATTTGAAGATGGTCATAATTTTCGTCAAACTTTCCGAAATGATCCACCTCAAAACACTTAACGTCTGCCAAAATTTGTTTTTTTTATACTGTAATAGATCGAATGTTTGGCCGTATGGCTTTATCCAAACATTGCCATAAAATATTTTCCTCCATAGGAACTAACTTAGAATACGAGAGCTTCAATCAATGACAATTTCATGTTTTAAATCGCCCAGTTTCTCTTTCTAATTAAAGCAAACTCCTATAAGTCGAAAATGGAACCTATAGTCCAAAAAGGAGACAAAATGGGTGTGAACACGATTTCAAATGATATTTTGCTTAAAAAAGGTTCTAAACTTTTTAATTTCCACTTGATCAAGATAACCGATAGCTATCATATCTATATGTATATTGCCATCATTAGGTTTTTTGAATAAACTGATAACGGATCGTCCTAATAAAAACAAGTCAAAATTACGATACATTTTCTTACTCGTTAGGAACTTCACAATTTCATTCCACGAAATCCGGAATAACGGATATTTTTCTATAGGTATAATATTAAAGAATGTGGACAATGGAAATGTGACCAAATATGAGAATTTGTTTGATGTCTAGACTGGAATTTGTATGTGAGCTTCGCTCATTAGTATCGTAGAAAATATGCTACTGAAGATGATTTATGCTGCCATTAGAAATGCATGATGTGGTATTCAAATATTTTTATGGAACACTTCCTAAAATGATAGTGAGCTATAACTCGGCACATGGATAGGAATCGTAGCTCTGTTTCAACTTCCAAGTTGATCACTTCCTTATTGATCCAAGGCTCGATACCAGAGCCAGTGAAATTCTGTAGGAAATCTATTGAAAACTCGGAATCTATTCTGAGGTACGTACTTCCCGGTTTGACGTCGACTTGAAACCTATAGTAGGTTATCGGAGGTGCTTCCGAAACGTAATTTCAAAGAAGATAGATTTGGGTTCGAGACCAGGTCGGTGAAGTGCGCGATTTTATAGTGCGCAATTGTTGCAAATATCACATTATGAAAACTCTTGGCGAATTCATGTGAAAGATGTGAGACGTAATCATTGCCATTGATTGCACTTTTTAATCGCCCAGCTGATTCGTCATGTTTCCCACAATTCATTATCTCCACCACCTTTTCCCTTTGACCCTCCCTCTGCAGTATCTAGACGGAATATTTTTCTCCTCAACCGCTCTCATACAGCCCACTGAAGCGTCTTTCTACAATTTCTCGAGCGTCTGTTGCCTTTACTGAGATCGGGCGCCTGATTCCAAAACACTCCGTTAGTGCTAAGCAAATAAGGGTGATGAGACACCCATCTTAACCAGATATCATCTTACAAAAACAAGTCTTTCGGTGTCTCTTGAATTTTCTAACTTACGCTACAATTAACGAATGGAAAATAGATATGTTTCTTAATAGAAATTTAGGAAAAAAACGATAATATGGGACCGCAACTCATTCACTAATAACGGCAACCAAAACTTTGGAGTGGTTTACAATTTCTTAATACTTTCATTGAGTATCTGATAGCTGTTTCGCTAACAACTTCTTGTAGATGACATACTTATGGAGAAGAAAAGAAAATTGATTCGATCATTTTTGTAGAAAATATTAATTTTAATCCCTTAAGTCTCCGATATGAACTAAATAAGTAAATATAAGCAAACCTTAAATTGCAAGTACTAAACTGAAGGAATATTACGTATTTAGTATTGCAATCGATCGCTCTAGCGATACACACCTTTCGAAAAATATAAATGTCATTTATTGCACGCAGATTAAAACAAAACCGAATTTAGATCTTTTTCTGAGATTATTTTAGTCGTCCGAGACCAATTATTTGAATTGACATGGATTTTATGAATTCATTGTGAGAAAAGGGAAAACTATTTTTTTCCTTGTTAACCACAAGCCCAACGCCCTAATCACTTTCAGCATTTTTACATAAATTACCGATTTAAGATCTCCAACGTACAATGACTTCTTAATATTCAAGGCACATTCTTTTTTTCTGCGCATAAGCCTTCACTATCTGACTTTGTATTTTTCCCACTTAAATTCTCTTCCCTCAATTCTTTCAATTTTTCCATTTATTTCTTGTGGAAATCAGCAAACGTAGTTGAATGTCTCTGCAAATATCAGTACTGCAAACTTCCTCTCTGTTGAATCTTTTTTAAGCTTTTGCATCTCTCGTCGCCCACGTCTTTTTGATGCAACATTGTCAATAGTTGAATTTTGCTGTAAAACTATTACACTCCGCTTCCGGAAATCTATTTCGATCAACACCTCTTGAAGAGAATCATTTACTCACAACCTTTCGTTTGTGGTTCACCTACAGCCGTGGCACACTGTTTCACGCTGACTCTCGGTGTTCAACGTAAAGAGATATCCTTCTCACTTATCATCTGCATTTTTGCATTTGATATTGTGAGGCATTATGTCGTTTAATTGAAGTGGGTAATGAAAGTATTCAACTACTTTTGTCTAACACAATTCATTTCGAATGATTGAGGGATCTTAATAAAATATTATCTTATTTGCTATCGTATTAAAGTACGACAGTGTTTAGTCTTGCTAAATTTGCTTGTAAAGAGTGTACACATAAGACTACTTGGCAATGATAATACTAATTAACACTAATCAGGTGTAATGAGCGTATAAATGAGAAAACTTCGTAAGAACTCAGTAAAAAAGGAACTTTAGAGGAAGTACTTCTGTTCTACCTGTTATTAGCTAAATTATACTTGCTTTCCTCTTCACTTCTGGTCTCATCACGGAGCAATAAGTTAGTGTATACAGAATCCGCATAAAGTTACAAGTCAAGGTGCTTTTCCTTCCGAACAAAAAAAAAACAAATATATAATTCATTCAACGATTCCTTAGAAGGAACTCTTTCCACTCCAGATGCCTTTTTCTACCCTTCTTTAGTCGGTATATGTTTCACCTCTTCCCCCTCAAAAAAGTGATCTCGGAAAAGTTTTGAGTTGTTGTTAATGCTTTCCTGCTTCTGCCGTACTATGCAATTATTTACTCTCCGCTGGAGTGAGAAAGAGGCTTTTAGCAGAACTAACTTCGCCAGATGACTAGAGTCAATTTATCTTTCCTGTTATGGTCTCCCTCTTCCTTTCAACTCCGCAATACTTCTTTTCCTTCCCTGCTGTCTTTCTGTTTGTCATCTGCGGGAATATGAACATTCGCCCTACCGACGAAGTTTTAACACTACAATGCGTGAAAATTTGCGAGTTGTATCACATAATAAAAAATAAGGGAAAATTCTATAGGATCTGATATTGCAACCAGAATAAGAAAAACCTGAAGTAGCCGAAGAAATCGTAGTGTTCACAATATTCTGAAGAAATATGAACTCGTCATTTATAGAATTGTTGATCATTGGAAATTCGGAAAAGGATTCATCAAACGACTTAAGATTCACTGAAAAACGGGTAAAGGTGATTTTGCGCAAGGTGGTGCTCACCCAGGAAAAATCTCAAGGAAGAATGGACTTAAGATTCATTAATAAATAGAATTTCTGTCCACCAATGCTTATGTACACTTGGAAAAAATATGTAGGATAGACGGATGAAGAGGGTAATGTTACATAATGGAGATTAGGATTATTAAATTGAAGCAATGGTATTCATGTGAAATCTCTGCTAGAAATCGTGATTTCATAATTCTTCAAAACAAGCAGAATTACTCATGAAATTCTTTCAGATGTCTGAAACTTCTCAGTAAAAGAATTAAATGTTCCAAATTAAGACAAATTCGAAATACAATTGGAGATGGCAAAATATGACAGATTGATATCAAATTAAGCCTAAAGCCAACATCATGGTTTATAACGGCTTTCCCTTTAAAAATAAAAAAGTCACTCGAGTGAGAATATTCGTCCGGATTTCCCACTTTCACGTACAACTTTCGTTTAATATATAGGCACGCATACTTTCATCGACTTTATTTAGCCTTTAAGCTCTATTAATAGACTATGCTTTGATTTTACAAGCTTACTCCCGCCCTAGTGAACACATTACTCGGTTTATTCAGAATACTATTTCATATCTTTGCTGTCGCTTCAGCCGTACATTCCATTTTATTCAGAAAGTGCGAAGTTAAACTCATTCTTTTTTTAGCACAGTTCACCTCAAGTAATGAGTTCAAGCCATCGCATTCTTTCGATCCTCTTTCATTGATAACATTTGTATCCATCCTTTATTTACCCCAAGTACCTTTAAATTAATTCTCATAAAACCAGCTACCGATGGGGGCAGACCAGCCCCATAAGGTGCCAGTCCCAAGCCCAGATAAATGGCGAGGGTTAGCGTCAGGAAGGGCATCCGGCTGTAAAAATAGGCCAAAACAAATAAGAAAATGGATTGCTCGTCTCTAAAGAAATGTTCTGGAGGTGAAATAGTTTCCCGATCGGATCTCCGGGGGAAACATTTTGCGAAGAACGAAATACGTAATAACATCGATATGAGAAGAGGAACGGTTAATGTCGGGATTATGAATGGCGAGAGCAGAGAGATTGTGGATATGATGCTGAGAAAAAGATCGAAATATCGTGTGTGCAGGAGACAAGATGGAGAGGAAATAAAACAAAGCAGAAGGCTATAAAATATGTTATAGCATCTCAAGCAGAGAGATGAGAAATGGAGTGGGCATTTTTTTGCACAAAGAACTTAAGGAAGAAGAGTATTCGGTGAACAGAAGAAATGACCGTATCATGAGTTTGGGTGTTGGTGAAACCACAATCTTAAGTGTCTATCCCCCTCAAGCAGAATGTAAAGAGGAGGAAGAGGAAAATGTTTGGCGAGAGCTAGACAGCGTACTTATGGAAACTCCGAACGATGAAAGGGTGATTGTAGGGGAACACTTTAATGGACATGCTGGGAAAAAGAAAAGCGAGGTAGGAAGAATAAATGGTGGATGGAACTATGGCAATAGGAATAGAAAGGGAAATCAAATAATATATTTTGCAATAGCATTAGACGTTGCGATTGCCAATACAGCTGAAGACATAACGACAGCTTTAACATTCAAGAATGGGAAAAATAAGAGCCAGATTGACTACATAATGTGTAGAAGAAAACATTTGAGGGAAGTGAGGAATGTTAAGGTTATAAATGGAGATAGTGTAGTAGCACCGTATAGGCTTGTGGTAGCCGATTTAAATATACTGTTGAGGAAAAGATCAGAACGAACAAACCAAAGGGAACAGAGAATAAAGTGGTGGAAATTGAAGGAAGATGGTAAGGGAAAAGAATTCAAGGATAGAGTGCTTAGAGAACTGAAGCTACCTGTTCAAAAATAGTGGGATTTGAGTAGCAGAACTATCAAGAAATGCAGACAAAGAAATACTGGGCGTAACATCAGCAAAGGGCCCACCAGAAGATAAGGAAACGTGGTGGTGGAATGAAGATGTAAATAATAGCTTTAAAGCAAAGAAGGAGGCTAAGAAAAAGTGGGATCTATCTGGAAGCCAAGAAGCAAAGAATGTATATCTTCTTGCAAAGAAACAGGCCAAAAGATCTGCGGCGAAGGCGAAAGCTGAGGCAATCAATAAAGCATATGAGGTAACAAAAACATAGAAGACCTACTTGTAAACAAGAAAGAAATCATTGGATAGAAAGTTGATAGGAATAGCCAAGGCAAGAGATAAAGCATGCATAACAGATGAAAGATGAATCTGAAACAGTACTACATGAGCCAGCAAAAATGAAAGGAGGTGGAAGGAGTATTTCGAGGCATTATTAAATGAAGATGCAAATGAAGGAGTTGTGCAATATATCTCCAGGAAAGAAGTGGAATGTGCATTAATAAAGATGAAAAATGGAAAAGGGAGTTCCCGAAAAGTGCGTAAGGATAGTAAAGGAGATGTACAAAGGAGCAGTGGCACAAATTAGGAGCAGTGTAGGAAGGAATAAAGGATACCCAATTAGAGTTAGATTTCACCAAGGATCAGCTCTCAGCCCGTATATATTTAACCTGGTTATGGATACCACGTTAAAAGATGTAAAGAGCATGCTCCAGCACTCTGGAGCATGCTATTCGCGGACGATATCGCCCTCTGTGAACAGACCCATGAAAAACTGAGGTGAAGGAAGGAAGGAAGAAGAGTTTAAGAGTGGAGGAAGGCTATAGAAGAGAGACGGATGAAAATCGGCAGGTCAAAAACAAAATACACGGCAACAAAAAACATGGAAGGCCTACTTGTAAATCTTAAGGAGAAGCAATTACAATCAGGTAGGAAGTTTAAGTATCTAGGATCAAACTTACAGAGTGATGGAGGATTGGAAACTGAAATACAGCACAGGATAAACTGCGGATGGCTGAACTGAAGAAATTTTGATGGAGTACTGTGCGATAGAAAGGTGAGCTGTCATATGAAAGGAAAGTTATTCAAGTCTGTGGTAAGGCCTGCTAAGCTGCACGGGGCGGAAGTATGGTCGATTACAAGGGTAATCGGCTATAAAAACTTTGCAATACTTTACAAAGAAAGCTGGAGGTAGCTGAAAGAGGATGCTGCGTTGATGTGTGCAGTTACAAGAAAAGACAAGATAAAAATTGAGCATATCAGAGGAACGATAAAAGCTGGGCCCATGAGCTGGAAGGTACAAGAAAGTAGGCTACGATGGTATGGGCATTAGCAGAGAAGGAAAGAGGACTATGTTGCGAAAAGAGTTGAGATAATGGAAGTTAGTGGGAAGAAGGGAAGACTAAAGATGAGATGGAAGAACAAGGTGGCATAAAGGAAAAAGGCTGCAGAAAAGAAGAGACTTAAGACAGATATCTACGGAGGAGAAGAATAAAAGGAGAAAACGCCGTTGATATGGGATAAGACGACGAGAAAGAAGAAGGTACCTTAAATTAATTCTCATAAAATATTATAATATATATTATACGTAATCACTATACATGTATAATTAATAATTTCTAATACCTTTGAAATTGAGACGCCATTACTTTAATGAACATTATGATGTAGTAAATAAGTATGTACAATGAAGCAAAGTAACCGTGTGAATACTTACTTTTTTCCTTTGATAAGAAATCCACACTTCCGAAAATAGCATCCGGCTTAGGTAACAGTGAAATTACTCGTATTTTGATGCGTCACGTAATCTTTCAAACAGGAGATCATTACCATCATTAGATCTATTTCATTATATTCGTAGTGTATTCATAGAAGTGTTATATTTTTGTATAACCAGTAGCGTTGCAAATCGTTTTGTCGAGAAATTTATCACTAACCTCTTTTTTAGGATCAAGGAAGAGTTCGCACGGTGACGCCGTGCGGCTGAATCCCAAGGAATAAGTGTGAAAAATGGGAACATGACTGGGACTCGAACCCAGCTCTCCCACTTTCTGGGCTGGTATTCTAACTACTGAAATACCATGCCACGTCTTTTTCACGTTGTTTGGGAACACTTTTATGAAAATTGGAGACCGGTGTTCGTGTCGCAAGTCGACATTATTTCCCACGAATTTTCGCCAATTTTTCTCATGATAGCAAGGGTTGGGTCAGAGGGTGGAAAGTGACCGCGGAGGACCTCTGGACCCTTCCGTCCTTCTTTTGCCTGCGGTCTAGGGATGTGCCGAAAGTCGCAGGGAAGAAAGTTGCCGCATGTGCGAGAAAGATGCCGAGAGGGACAAAGTGCAATTGCAGGAGAAAGTGGCGAGAATCAGAAGGACCGCCAAAGCAGGGCGGAAGGCAGCGATCTGCAATTGCACGAAGGAACCGGCTAAAAAGAGATACCGCCGATAGCACTTAGGGGTGCGAAGGGCGGAAAGGTGCCATCGCGGGAGGGTGCACACCTGGTGAAAGCTGCACCACCCTCTCGGCATACCCTGGGAAAATAGAGAAACGACACGTACATCCCTAGGCCGCGAGCAGTATTTAAGGAAGAAC
>KZ308324.1:371569-460496 GCA_000376725.2 Ladona fulva | reverse complement strand
GTATGTTGGGGTGGTGCCTACCATTCTAATATTCGTTGCTTGCAAGTTTCACAGAATAAAGTAATTAGAATAATGATGCGAGCAACGAGGATGGAGTCATCTTTTCCACTTTATGTTAACCTAAATATATTGCCATTAAGATATCTTTTTGTATTTAAGGTGCTAAGAGTGTTTTTTAATCGTGGTGGACATATCAATAAGCCCTGTTTTTATTCTTATAATCTAAGAAGGAATTTTTGTTTTGATATAACCAAACCTAATGTCCAGCTCTATAAACAATGTTATTCTTTCTTAGCTCCTAAGTTGTTCTCCACGATACCAAAGGACATTTCGTCCTCTGCAAATGAAAAAGTTTTCATTCGCAAATTGAAAAATTGGCTTTTTCTACAAAAAGATTTGGAAGATCTTCTAAAATAATTGATTTACAATGCCTTTTCTCACTATATTTAGTTTGTAATTTTTCTTTTGTTTCTGTATTTTCCAAATTATAGTGTATTTTGCTACCGAATACGTTCTATGTTTAAAGTGTTGGCAATCCCTATAAAAGGTTCTTCAGGGATGCCTAATTTCACTTATATTTGTTTATTTTTTTTGGATTTGTAATCTTGTGTGTGAAATAAATTTATTATTCATTCATTCATTCAAGTCAAGGATGATCACTGCTAAATATTTTATAGCATTATTGAGCTATTACATTCAGTTGGTTTTGTGACGCTATTCATTTCGTATTATAATACTTGAGGAAAAGAGATGAATGCATGGAATTGAAGTTATCATAAAAATTATCTATACCATCGTACATTATAAATAATCCACTCTCTCGATATGAATCTCTTTCACATGGGCTTAATTAAGACCGAATGCGAAGCACTCAATCGAAAAGGGTGTTTCTTTTTATTTGCATCAGTACCTTCGTCGCCTCCACTTGCTTTATATAGATGAAACGTATATTGGTGGTTAGTTGAGAACAAATGACGAACGGTAAAAAGAGCGCCGGATTTGTTTACGATTAGAAGTAAAATGATGAAATATTTCATATGTAAGTCGTGTACATTAGCGTAAATCACCATCATCGAAACAATCGAAACATCGGAACATCATGCAACACTACTGGTTATGCAAAAAATGTTACACTTCTATGAATACACATTTGCGTTACATTTTTATCAGTTTTTGCAATGTTTTTGAAACTAAAAACTTAAAAAAGGAATAATTTATATTCCTTCCATTTAATAACAGAAGATAACATTCGCCACGTTGAAAACGTGTGAATTAAACCATAAAAGATTTCAGGAACTTTTGAAATTTAACTTGGAACTCTGCTTTTTATCGAAGAATACACGTACGACATTAAACCAAAATAAATACTCAATATGGGTAGGCGTTACCTCGTGGAAGGCCTTTACAATGAAAGAAAGACCGTTTCGTACACTTCCACAGCAATTTTATCTTCTTTGCCATCTTTCATTGCAAAAGAAATACAATTTAAAAAACCTGATACATATTGTCCTTTATATATGTCCATATATCCTTCTGTGGAGTTAAAACAGGGAGTAGACAAATAAGAAAAAGATATTTTTCCATTGAAAATGTTCCAAATAATCAACCATATGCCAGTCCTCTGAGATTGTCTTTCAAAAAGGTTAGCCATCGGAATTCAATTTCCCAAATTCACCATCGCATCGAGTTAGCTTAAAGAAGGCGACCTTGTGTCCTCAACACAATACAATGGATTTGCTAAGTGGTGCCGCTTATTGCCTATTATCATACGCTAGCTAATAAATATTTAACTCGAAAAACCAGTCGGTCTTCTTGTCGAAACAGTAAGTTATTGCTTTTTGAGAGAGAATGCTTAAGAGGTGAATTGTGAAATTTTCAAAGCTGTTTTGAGAGAATATAACTTTTCCTTATCTAAGGATCGCACTAAGAAAAACAAGGATTTGCATCGACGAAAAGAATTTGTTTCCTTTTCTTTCGAAACTTATTTCACCAATTATAAATTATAACTTATTAGACAATTCGATGAAGTGAAATAGTTCCACAAACACTCATGAGGAACCGACGTATTTTTGTGGACTTCTTAAAAGTTTTAATTGCGCTGTACGTAAGCGTGTTACGTTCTCTTTTTTTCAGATCTCTTAAATAACGCCGAACGATAACTTTTGCCTATAAAACTCATGAAGAAATTTCTCCCATCAAGATGTACAGACCTATTCATATATCCATCTGTCAACTTCTGCTTCTAAAATATGATACCAAAGAAAATTAATTTAAAACTCTAGCGAAATCCACTAAATAGATGAAATGGAAAATACCCATTACGATAACTTTTAGTTTAAATTTTAACGCTGAACTAAATCTAAAATTTAAGATTCGCGTTTCATAACCAGCAAACTTCTTTCTGTCAACCAATATGATTCTTAAAATTGCAGTTAAATAAAGAAACTAACATAAGTTGCCTGGTTTTAGAAATTAATATTATCATCTATACTTGAAATAATTCATAGGCATGGTAGTCTTTTTGTTAATAGGCACGGTAATTGTTGCCCGGAAAGTGAAGACCTAGGTTCGAGTCCCAGTCATTTCGCTATTTTCCGCTTTATTATTTGGTTTCTAGAAACACGGCTCTGCGTGCAATGCTATCATCCTTCGTTTATTAGAATTCATTTGGTCCATACGCAATATTTGTGCTTATTCGCGATTAAACATGTCTGTCTAAATTGAGATGAGAAGGAACAAGTTGTTACTTCGAGATCAATGAACTAGGACTTTTGATGTTAGTATGTATAAGCTGTGACATAATTAGGACAAAATCTTTTTCCATTTGACATCAATTGTGATATGTGAGGCAAAGAAACAATATAAATGTTTCGCGATCTGACAACTAAATTAAACGAAGGGAGCAAAATGCATAAAATGCTCATAGCGCACAAAGCTTTAAATGATCTAATGCCTTCGAAGCATATTAATTTATGTCCGATTGACAACAAAGAGTTATGCGCTCTATGATTATGGCCGTAAGTAATTGACGCTGGATTTAATTTATTGACTTTCACTGCCAAAGCACACACTTTGTATGGCATTCGTGATTTACAGTGCTACGAAAGGCAGAAGATAAACTGCTGTTAGATGGCAAAATTAAATTAGGAGTTTCTTTCGCACATCTTATTTCATTTCTCCAGCATATCTCCGCATTAGTGCATTACATATTTCACAATTATTTACTCAAAATATATCGGTATTTTAAAGTACGAGATTTTAAAGAGATAGTAAGAAACTTTAAGCAAAATACAATGGAATGTTTTATTTCGAGCATAGAGAGTGGATTTTAGCCTCGCCCGTGATTTAAAAATACACATCTCCTTAAAATTGAGCATCGGTCTCGAAAAAAAAAAGAATTGAATAAAAAGTGATTTAGTCGGTTGGTCGTCCCGAAAGTTGAATAAATAACGCGGCACTCGGTGATTTATCATTGGGCGCAATTTAGTCCCACTGTCAACTTCTGCTTCTAAAAAATCCGCTCTTGTATTTCCCTCTATCTCGTTAAAAGGTTGTCACGAGCATCGCCTCCGCTCGAAGTTGGTTTTCCGATCCGCCCTTTGGAAATGGACTCGCGGATTATCAGCAGACCAACGTAATCGCAATTTTCAATCAGTTCTGCTTGCCTTCACTACCTCAAAATATTTTTGCCTTACTGTATTCTGCCAAGTGCATTTTCTTTCCTTCCATTTACAAACCGCTTTAAACCTTCACATCTAGTACTTCCAACACAAACACTCTTTACAGCGAAAAATGTTCACTCTTATAATAATTTCTAGGCGATCTCGATTGGTTTCGACCTAAACAAAGGACAGAATTAAATGGCAGTGTAATCGATTGAAGGAGGCTGACGATCTTCCACATTCACAACTGGCGGAGTTATGAAATACGCTCACATAGGTAGATTTTACAATTTTCCCGCATCTTTTCAAGTAGCCCACTCCTCCGTATTTCCCCGACATTTCCCAATCGAACACCGGCCTCCAGAGCACCGCTGCGCAAGCCTAAGAGATCAACTGGAGGATAAATTTATCATTCGGAGAGACGCAAGCAGTGAAGTAGTGAACAAAAGGGGCGTTAAGAAATCAATGAAGACTGTATCATCACACAGTTTTCATTCAAATGGCGCGAAAATGCCGTTAATTCTCATGTTTACACTAATATTTCCTTTACAAGAATCCTAATACTTTAGATGTGTTACAGATTAATTGCAATTCATACCGAATGTTATACTCGCTTTAAATAAGTATATAATCGTTATAAAGTAAAATGATGAGGATTCGGGAGAGGTCGGCATCAAATATTTGGTTTAGTAAACCCCCCGTCAAGCACGATAGAGCTCAAAGTTTTAAGCTAAGAGTATTAGCAGAATTCCGATTGATTACACGCTAGATTTCGATGAAGATTATGTAGTTACTGATGAAGATTATGCAGTTACTGAGAATTACAGAAACTCGCAGCTTTAAAATCTTGCTTGCGATGAACATCCGTTCGTCTCCCAAAAATCTTCCATTCTCTCGCCATAATATTTCTTTCACAATGAAAATGATTTTGTCATATTGATCGCGACTAGCCAACATTTAATATCCTTTGGTAAATCGGGTTGATTAAGGAACACTCCTACATGGTCGTAAGTTTGACTCTGCGATATGTATATCGTACTTCGCACATGCTGGAATCTCAAAAAATTGCCAATGGTTCATAAATTCTGTCATTAGTTCCTACTGTTAATTCTATATGGACCTGTAATCCCAGTTTGTTTTCATGGGAAAAGTATTAGCATGAGCTAGAATTCAACAATCTCCTTGGTCGTCAAAGAGATAAGTTGTTTATAACAGCAAAATCCTGCAAATGTTCCAATATTTTATCAAAATTCTCGCACTTTCGAATCTATATCAGTATTTTACCAATGAAATAAAAATTTATAAACATTCTCCTTTTCTCTGACTCTAGTCTCGGTATCGTAGAACCACTTTTTCTTATTTAATTTTGTAAAAGAGGCAAACTCTGCAAGTCATAAAAACGTACTTTTCCTGTATTTATTATTGAAAGGAACAATGGACTCCTTGGATCCGAACCCGAGCCTTCTGAGAGATGATAATAGTTTTCCTGTGGCTTTTTACTTCAAAACACAATACAGTTTGTATCTACATGAAGCCGTTCCTAATATGCGGAGACGGACGGACAGACAGACAGACGGACACTAAGCAACGGATGTACAAAGTTTAGCTACATCATCTTGGAGACAAAACATGAAAAATTGATTTTTTTAGCATCCTTCTAATCCATGGTTTCATAATTAGTTCAAAATAAGTATAAAAATATTACGAAGAAATTCAACGAAGAAATAATGTACCACATAACATGAATATCCTTCCTTCCTACGAAATACTTGTTTCGTGTGATTTAAAGCATAATCTTGAAGAGGGATCAACATTTCTTCGCTCGTTCGAAATGTCTTGCTAGCGTAAACATCGCGCGTCTTTGAAAAAGCAGGATTATAAAAAAGAACGAGCGAAGAGGCGACTGGCAACTGGAAAACATTAAGTATCTCGAGGATTCGAAAACAAAAATACGTCTATCAGGGAAATAACTTACGTCTGCAAAACAACCGAAACAAAAAAGTAGACTCTTAAACCATTCAACGGAGAGGTTTTATTTTTATACAGATTTACTTCCCTTTTAACTGCACTTTTGTACGCAGGTTTTCCTTAAAGAACTGACAACAGAGCAGAGATTTACAATCAGCGGTGCTATAAAATCGAAACGAGGAAGAAAAGGGCTTTTGTGAATGCGTTAAACTGAAAACGGTCAATTTGCAAGTCTTGATCTTTTAAAATATGCTTTAAGCATTTCTCATAGAGACAAAAAAGTTATTCTTCATTGAAGATGCGCAATCATTTAAATTAAATCGTAGATATCGCTGTTATCTTCGGCCAAACAATGGAGGGGTATTATTGAAAACCGTTTCAGATAAATGAAATAGCAGTTCCAATAGGAAATGTCGGCCCGAAATATTAGCTGGGGCCTTGGGCCAAGAGTCATTCAGGCTTCAGTTTATTATTATTGTTACATTATTGTTACGTCACATATGACTGATAGTCCGATGGCAACTTATTACCATTCTACAATTCTTAGAGTACAACACTATACAACTATATAGCGGAATATAATCACAATAATGTAACGTTTTTGCTTACTACCGGACATCTATCATCTAGGCAAACAATGCACTATTAAATTACGTAATATTTTCAGGTAAAAAATACATATTTAGCATAAAAATATCTCCTAGCTATAACAATACAATTTTATAATGCAGCTGTATCCTAGCTTAAAAATACACAAATTCATTCTAGATTTTTCCCTAAAAATTGTACATTTCCACTTAAAAGGCCAATATAACTCTATGAATAATAACATTTCTTAAATTTACATAACTTATTATCATACAAGTTTTTCAGTTTTTCTGGAAGGCCCTTCACGGTTACCGTAGAAGTCCCGAGTAAAAGTCCTCACCTTACCTCACCCTAGCAGCCAATCCTTTATTCCTTTTGCACTTTTCGACCACTAGCTCACTCATCCACGCAGGTTCTACATATTCGGTTTAAGAACTGTTTGTGATTTTTAGGGAAGGGCTCATCCATCTATCATATTATCTGCCGATGAGTAAAATATATTCAAAATAGTATTTAACCTCCATTATTTCTACATCACAGGGAATTAATTTTAGAATAAAGTATTTTAATAATAAAAAGTACTAAACGATAAAATATCGCGAATAAAGTGTTAATGATTCAAAAGTTGAAAATTTTGTTGCACAAAGAATCTACTTCGGGTACGACTGGGTTTCGCGGCACACCGAACTGGAAGCAATGGTTTGTTCTAGCATGCTGTATTGTCAATGTATTCATTTTATTTTGATTTTAATGTCACGAATTACTTAGATGCTAATTTCTACCCCCTTTCCACTCATACTTTGGCGAGACATAATTCATAAACCAATCCTAATGGCAGCAATCATCGCATTCTCTTCCACATAAATTACAACTCATTGACTTCATCAACTTTGTGGCACTTTTTCTTATTCTCATACTCCGCGGTGAATGGGTGCGATTCATTCCATCGGAACGCTCAGAGACAAGCTGTTTTTCTTTTAAAATAAATGGATTTTTTCCATCCGTTTTATTCATTGAGCGCTTTCGGCTGTACTCCGGCACCCAAATAAACCCACGCAACCTAGTTACCATGTGTCCGCCGTTCCTTCACCGTTGAGCCAAAAACTCCCAACAAATTCCGACTGCCTTTCCCCTTGGCGGAGACTCGCAGAAACTCCATCTCACGAAACCATTTTCTCGAGGTAGAGAGGGGATTGAATTACAGCTGATAAGATCTTTATTAGGACAACAAAACCCATCTGAATAATAAGAAGAAGTAGGGAATAGTTTCTTCGTATCGCGCGCTCATCTTTCTTTAGCTGGTTTTCGCAAAGGTAGGCCATCAATCATGTCTGAGTCAGGACATTTATTTCCGCAGTTACAATATTGTGAACAGTAAGGTTTGAAAAATACTGAGTCAAAGTCTTAGGAGATGACGACATCAATGGAAAGAATAAAGGAAAGATCGAGGAAGTAATCAGTTCCGTGTTAAGTCGGTTACTACTTTATTTGGAATATTTCGGAAAAAGGCGTATTCAGAATTAAATATTTCACATTTTTTCGACGGCAGGGAAGAAAGGAAGGAGAGAAGGAATAGACATTTTATTGAGCACAATTTGACGCAAAATTTAAAAAATATCGACTCTGAAGTCGGATTCTTTGTAAACATTTCCCATTGAATTCGAATTATTTATTTCTGCATTTCAGTTCAGAATACAACTGAAAGAATAGAACTAAAAGAATTTCTTTTTTTGTAGGGTAAAGATGAAAATATGCTTCCATGAACATAATTTTATGAACTGTGTTATAGGCATATTTGTATCTAAGCGATTGAGTAATTGTTCTGTGAAATTGCGGTTTCAACTCTTCAATAACGTCCTGTTTTGTTGAAAATATAACATAGATGTCGCTGATTGTGATATCAGTACAGCTAAATATTGAGCGTGACTATAACCCAATGATTTATAAGAAACATGCCTTAAAAGTTTTTTATTTATAAATCTAAACTAAATTAAATACAGTGCATATTAATGAATGATAAATAAAATTAAATGAGTAGCGACAAAATGAAGTAGATTGATTCGCTAATGAATGTATGCATGTATGTCTGTATGTTTGCTAATGCATGTATGTGTACACGATCGCTAATGTATGTATGAATGTACAGTGCTATGCAGTAGAGAGAAATTACACGAGGCAAAGTACCAAACGAAAAATATCAATTCAAAATGCAATTCTTTATATTTATTTGCAATTCTTCACACATTTAAACCTTTCTCTTCGAAATCCGGATGACATTTGTTTGTGACCAAAGAAGAAGACTCCTTTGGAACGATTCTTAAATATCCAATTGCTGGAGTAAATTTGCCGGTACGGGAGGATGCGAGTGGGAATTTAATGAGGTCTTGTCTCGTTCTACGCGCCATTTACATTGCAAATTGGGAGTGTCTTCCATTGCAGAGTGTAAATCAAACGCCTCTTCAAAGCCGTGGAAGATTGATCGGCTTTTTTAAAAGCCGCAGGGTCGGACATATTACCTATGCGTCATTCCGTGTATTAAATTAGAGGTGGTAACGGCGTTATAAATAAATAATTATGGCGTGTTTAGCCAGTGTAATGGTCGCATTTGTTATGAAGGTAAACTTGTTTCTCGGGAGAACGGTCGTGAGGGGGAAAAGAGCATCAAATGCAAAATGATACTTCTTCTGTAGCCGAATGCTTCGATAAACTGCTCCATATTCTGGGGAAATATAAGGCATCTTTAACGATGAAAATAGAAGGCACATTTAAGAGGATTGAATGCATGTAAATGAAGAAAACCAGTTAATGAAGTGTTGCTATCGAAACTTTCGTTGAAAGATTTCTCCCTCAGAGTGCGTTCTCTAATCGATTAACTGAGGCTTTCCACTCGCAATTCATTTAAATAGAAGAAGACTGAGGCAGCCTCGATAATATGATTCATCATGAACCAGAACCTTTAAAAAGCCACTTAAAAGAAAATGACGTTTTTCAAATACTGATACCCTAGCGAAATTCCTAAAACTACTGTAGTTAACAACAAGTAGCAAACTAAATACAGCAAATGCATGAATGAATGAATAAACTCTTTACTAAGGCGAGGTTAGGCCTGTAGTTAGTTTCACTCATAGCATAACTGGTGAAGCTTAATAGAAACGAGAATATTTACATCGATAATCATCTGAAACCCAAGGATGCGTCTAAAAAGGAATCAGGGAAATGAAATGATAACACATAATTTAAATGATTTGGAAATAGACTGAGCGCGAGTTACGTTTTACTCAATTAAGTCGATGCAATGAACGCCAAGAATCAATAAAACTTGGGGAGAGTTTTAACAAGACTTCTACGTGAGTGCAGCAATCAAAAATATCATCTGCCAATGACGTCCGGGCCTGCTGTCTCCAGCTGTCGAAGTGCGGCCCACCGGCCATACGTATGTTATTTGCGGACCCGAGGATGTCAGAGATTAAATGACATCATTCAGTATGAATGTTTCTAAGGATCGATAATTTTTCCATCACAATCTCAGTCAGATTATAATTAGTTTTAATTATATTCTTGAGATAACCTCTATATCTTCCAAAATCTGATAAATAGATTTTATTTTCACCCATGATACTTATTCTCCAACCGATATCTTTGCGACCCGTGATAAGGTATCTGACCGAGAAAAGTCACTGCGGTCCTCCAGCCGATAACTTTATGCATACAAGCCGTACGTACGAAGAATCCGTCATAGAACATAAACTGTTAGAGTTATAGTGTTCTTGTTGGTTGGTGATGGCTTCCAAAGGCGACTAACGTAACGTATTTAGTGCTTCCAGATAGCCAAATGGACAAACGCGTTCCACTTCGGTGAAAGCGGTACCGGGTTCGATTCCCGGTAGCAGCCTGCGTGTGGAATGGCCTCAGCTGTAGAAGCAGTTTTAACAACTATAATACGCAACGTGTTTCTAGCCGTAGTGCTTCTGAAGATTCAAAACCTTTGATTGAAAAACCTCCCCTACTCGATATAGATAATCAATGACTCCTTGTATAAGGACGATAAATTTCCTTCTAACGCTAGCAATAAGATAATTAGCGTATTCCGTTTTCGATGAATTATTCCAAAAAAAAAATTCTAATGATATCAGAATGAACCTCATATTACCCCGCAAAAGAGATCAAACTTATGAGTTGGTAACAGGCGCTATCAAAATTTATCCTTGTCAATGTCTGGAATATCATTTTTAATTTTTTGTACTGTAAATCAACATTCTTGTCACTTTATAACTCTGAAATCTAAATTGATAAAAAATAAGAAATTGAGTTACACACTAGTCAATTCGTAAGACTGGGAAGAACTACCTTAAGAAAAATCGGAAATCTGCAAGTAAATGCGATTCCCAAATGATGATTAATTTCATGAGTGGTCACGAATGTGAAATTAGAATTGTGGAATGCAGAATTGATAGGGAATTATTTTAGAACTTTCGGTAAGAACGTAATGGGTGGAAATGGGAGATTTCGATCTTGCGGTTTCAACTACAACCGATAAAATACACAGTTATTTCATGTAAATCCGTCAATTCTCGACTTTCGTTTTCATATGTCATTAATGTACGCGCTTTGGCGTCTCACAGCGTTGAAGAATCTTGAGGACTCACAAGAGTAGGATAACATAATAGAGAGAGATGCGAAGGTGCCCTATACTCGAAAATCCTGGCATTTCCACGGGTTTACAATCCGACATTCAAACAGCGTTCGATGATTTGCCGAAAACCGCGTCCACTGCAAAGGTCGGCGTATTTCTTTACGTGCGCAATAAACTGCTTGCGATTTTCGTGCCAGAATGTTAGCGTCGTGTCTTTCTGTTTTTGTACCATTTACCAAATGCATTCTTCGATATCATCTGTCTTTTCCTTCTTCGCCTGATTTCTCAACTGCTTCAGATCATGTGTGAGTTCGATGATAAGATAAGGAAATAATATTCTAGTCGATTAATAGTAATTAAAAAACGAACTCTTACTTTAAGTATTTTTGAATAATTCAAATAACTTTTCATGCGTAAACAAAAATCTGAGCTATTATGTTTAATTTCCTTCGAAGTTAAATATGGATAGCAACTACATAAATAGAAACTCCTTCTTGATATATTTTGATACCTTTCATACTTTTAATTTCTAAGCTAAAAATATTGGTTCAATATCCAAAGATAAGCAATTTGGTGTTTACGGAACCATCTGAATTCTCTTGTTGTTTCGTTATAATTAGCTATGATTATATTCACAAAGCTGATTAATTTCTTAGAGGCGCACTGATTTCCCAAACTACAACCCACTTAATGTACAAGTTCACAAGTAATTTAAACTACTCTGTAAACTTAGTGTTTAATAAAACTAAATAGTCAATCCGGTTTAAGAAATAGAACCGAATCCGAAGATTCTTTGATTTTCATTCGCAGAAACATATATTTATCTAAATCTGCACATAGCATAGAAATATGATAGTGATATAATCACCATGTATATTTATCGCAAATAGTATTGCTTTCATAAGTAGTAATGAATGTATGGTCTAAATTTCGAAAATTCAATGACTTCAACTCTTCTTACAAAATTCCCCATCGTTCTGTTGTAGTTTGATGGCTAATTAGTTGACCGAGGGAAGCAAACACCAATTCTTTTGGTTCCTCCGAATGAGTAACGGGTACAAAGAATGCAATTCCGGCTTCGAATCAGGTGCGAAATGACTGTAGCTGTCAAAGGAATTTCAAAAATACAGCTACTACTTACTTCGGTAAATCCGGTGTAAATCTATTGTTATAGATGATTATTTCTGTAAGCAATCATTCATTTTGTTAGGAAGTTAATAAATGGGATTAAAAAGTAAAAATTAATAAATACGGAGAAAATCAGTAGAACCTGTCGTATACTTAGCCACTCTTAAATAAATTGATAATTTAATTTTGATTTTGTGAAATTCGTTATTCTCTTAAATGTTACAGTTGAACCATCGAATCATTACACACAACAGTGTAACTTGAAAAAATGTTATATCACATATAAGACAGATATCTCGCGTCTATATAGGACGATATTCCTCCTCTTCATGGCGATCCCAATTTGAGACCTTCCCGTTTCCTGAACCAAAATCCGATATCCGATTCGAAAATCGGCTCGAAAATAAACGACTATTGACACCAGAAATAGCTCAGCTGCAAAGATACGCGGAAAACTGCCGTTTCCGTCCGTTGGCTGGAATTGGCGAAGGAAGGAAAGGGATAATCGACGGATAAATTGTCTTCGAGGAGACGCCAAAGCATAGTTCTTTCTTTGGGATGTTTTCATTAATATACCGAGCATTGGTATCCTTGATTCAGCAAGTGAGTCTGGATTCAGATCTATTCAGTGTGACAACACAAGGCCGACCTTAGCGTAATGTACTCTTAGAAAAGATAAAATTAATGAAGTTTTAAATATATCGCCACTATCACACTAGAGAAAATTTGAGATATCGATTCTGGGTGTCATGATTTCGATCCTTGGGGGGCCCAAAAAAGAATTGCGCGGATTCCCAAACGTTAGGGCATTTTCCTTTAAGATAGAAGGTTGAGCACGATATCGTTAGACGATATGGATTTCTATCGCATGTCGAAAAGACTTTTTCCTATCATCCATAGATTCGATGCTAGTACATACGCATCAAATTTCCCCCGTTAGGTTCACAAAGAGGGGCAATTGAATTTTTTTTTTCGGGGTACTAACCGAAAAGCGGAATAACTAAAATTCGGCATATGAATAGCTTTCGTGGCTACATTTCGTATTCAAGCTTATAAAGTTCTAAATTGATCCTTGATTCGATGTCAGGGAACATTAGTTATTCCTCCTTGAGAAATCTACAGGAAACTCGGGTAATATTTTGAGTTATTTCCCGATACGATTTTGACTGGAAACCTGAGTGATAGTTAGGCGATTAGTTTTGCGTGAAGAACCCGAACATCTCACTAAGGAATAATTGAGACATCACTCCTGGGTATCATTGGTTCGATCATAGAAGGCCTCAAACAGGGTAAATTTCACGAACATCGTGAGGGTTTTCAATGATTTGTTTTTGTCATTTTCCGCTAAAAGAAAAGCGTCACGGACCCAGCGATATGTTTGCGTGAAGACCCCGAGCATCACCCTAGAGATTAGTGACACTTCTCTCCTAGGTAAATGGGTTCCATCCAAGAAGTAGTTTACTGAGTGATTGAAAACTATTCGCTGTTTCCTTTTCACTTTCGCAATTCGTATCATAAGGATTGAGGAAGACAATTCATAACATTGTTGACAGCTATAATTAATTGCATTATAATTCAGATATTTCTAATTAAAACTCACAAGAACACTCCTTCAAAACACTTCTAGGTCGGATTCCATTGTATAAATCAACCTCGTATTGTTTTAATTAGCGTTTGAAATTCAGCGATATTTAGTAAAATAAAGTAAATGAAATCAATTTATCGCGAATTTGATATCAATTCCCTCCGTATTTTCTGTAATTAGCAACACATAATTAAACAGGAATGGAAGTTTTGAAAACTTCAAAGCCTTAATTGCTACATTTAAAAGTTCTAAAAGTTCATACTTTTAGATCTTAACATACATCATTCATCCATCACATTTGTGCTACTTGAGCTGCAAATCCCTCACATTACTATTCACTTCTGAGCGAATTCAATTTTTCCAAATGCTCCACGATCTTCTCCTCAAAGTCCTCAAATTCTCAACTTGTAATTTTGGATTGCGGGAAGTGCACAAGTCCTTTCAACACGTGCACTTACATATGAACACAATTAAACTTAACTCGGTTGACAAGTGACACTGCTAACGAATTTTTCGGATAACGAAAATATTTTCAATGTATTTTGGATTATGAATACAGATTCAGGTAACAAATTTTCGATGGATGCTCGCGCAAGTAAAAGCAAATTCAAAAAAGATTTTAAAAATAAGTCGAATAATAATTTCTAATGTGTACGTCAGAGCCAGACTCTGGATCAAATTGCCTTCTTTGTCGATATATCACAGAACTCCTTTAAAATTATTAGGAACCCTTTAATAATTATAAGTCTCCACAAATTTTTATTTCAAAGCAATGGTGGTTTCTGTACCTATATGCATAATCCTCGCAATCGAAACGGAAACAAAATAATGTTCCTTAACCGCCAAAAATCGATGATGGAACCATATGCTCGTTTTCGAATAAAATTTGCACTGTGCACTAATTAGTAGCGGAGGAATGTATTGGTGATACTGGTGTTACTAGGTATAATTTATTAAAATCGCTCATTCCTTCTTCCTTGTGAAAGAAATTACAAAAAATATGTAAATTAATGTATTTAAATTAATTAATTTTTCCGGAAATTTCTAACATTTAGCAACTTTTTGGGAAAAACGACTCGACTAATGAATTTTTCGGCTAACGAAAATGTACGACTTCGGATTGAATTATCCACGCTATTAACTCTCTATCGCATCGCCGTTCTACACCAAAGGCGCTGCCGACGTTGGAGACGGCCACTGATGAATTTTTCCTTCAGCTTTTATTGGACCGTAAAGTATCGATATTGCTATTTTTACATCTTGATGTAGAACGGGGGTAATTCATACCCGGATTAGAACCTGATACACCACGTGAGAGGGGCTAGTCTTAAGAGAGAGAGTCGAACTTCCTGAGCGATCTCTCGACGGCGGTTCGATGTATTGAGATCGTATATGTGGGGGAAAATCGAAACGCAAATCGCATCTCTTCGTAGGAGTCTCTCTAGAAAGTGAAAGGAGTTATTTCTGAGCTGGTTTTTACGTCTCTTCCTCAAAAAGTGGAGACGGAATGAAAATCCCATCACTCAAGATCGATACAGAAGTGTTTTGTGTAATCAGGCTCAAACAATATGCTTCAGGGTGTTTAGGGTAACATTTGTTGATCGATCTTCCGCGGAAACACTTAAATACGTCAAAAAAATGTTCTTTAAATAGAAACAAATATTGTTTTTCGGTTTCATGCGTAATCAGAGAGGAATTTATGATATCTTTGATAGGAAGGATACAGGCTTGGACTTACGGAAATATGTTTGGAGATAGACTGAACTCAATACTGATCGGTTTCGTCTAAAAGTCAGAAATGTATGTAAATAATTTATATTAATGCACATATTTAAAATATGTTTTGATATTTAACTGTTTACATAAAATTGTCAACGGGAGAATTATCTGTTATAATTAGATTTACTTTTTCTTAGTTTTGAATATGAACGATATATGAACACAATTTCAGTTTCGTTAGCTGATAATTTATCGACGATCGATCGATGATAAAATGTGCAGATAAAGTGAACAGATGCCAACTGCTACTGGTAAAAGATCTCATTAAAGCCGCCTGCGATGTTTTCTAGGAATTCTTTCTTTTAAGAACAAGCCTCTCCATCGAATTCTTTTCCCTTGACTTCTTTTTAATATTTCTTACGATGATGATATATAATAATATTTTAATATGGAAAAAAAATATATAAACTTTCTAGGAATTTCTTCATGTTGAGGTCGGGTAGGACTCAGCAAAGTAATATTTAACCATATATATCGTGCCTTTAAGAATTTCTAAGCTTTATATTCATTTCATCATTCAGTGCAATTATTTACAAAATAACATTTTCCATTGAAAAACGGACGTGGGTAAGAAAAGGCTGATAGAAACGGGACTCAAACGCGGGTCTTCGCGGGTGGATGCATCCGTCAGTCTCCGTCAGACATCGTCTTGAGAATTTCCCTGAGAGCATTAAACCATCCAAAACTAATCCAATCATCGAAAACTCATCCCATCGACCAAAAATCATCCAACCATCCAAAACTCATCCAATCATTTACGATTCAAATTACCCTGAACCTTGCATTAACTATTTATTAGCGCCACACTGCATTTATTACAGAAAATCACCCACGGCGAGTTGATAAATACAAACACGACATTTATCATTAAGGAGAATGTGCATGGTAATGTTATATTATAAATATGTCGCATGAGTTTGAACAACACCAAGAAAACAAATCTATTGAACATTGTAGAAAAATTACAGTTTTAACGAAACTCGTCCAATTATTAGCCAAAACAGTTTCTTTCAAGAACAGCTCTTCTCATTTACTTAACAATTATAAGGATGTTTCCTCCGATGAGTCAACACCATTCTGTTTGCGTGAGTGATGATTTCCTTTTGGTTGTTAGCCAATATTCTTTTCTGTTAAAAGAAACCACTATTTCTACCACAAAATTATATTTAGGGAAACAAATCCATTACCAACATTGACATCTCATCCCATCAACAGTTAAATGTTTGAATTCATGAAGAAAAATGTCTTCCGATGTGGTGAATTCTATTTCCTGGAGTAGAAATCGAAAAGAAAAGGAAACGAAGAGTGATTGGATAAAAAGGTTGGGAAATTCTAAACGCATTTTTATCTCATCTTGAATCGATAATGGAATTTTCTTTGAGTGCGCGTTAGTATGCACGAAAGTCACTTCTTTATCAGAAATATCGGAACCGTTCAGACTTCTAAGAATCAAACTATCGGATCCTTTTTAGGCGAAGTATTTCGGATGAAATCAACATTTTCATCATTCTGTCTTAAACTAAGTGTTGTATACATTCTATTTACGCACGAAAAGGTTAATTAATTTTTCTTAATGAAACTTTCATCTTCTCTTACTAGCTTTTGCGCACTTCTCTATACTTTTGCTGTTCGAACTCTAGGTTTGCTCCACAAGCTTTTAGTGTCTTCAGTCGCGAGTGAATTATTCTTCGCTTCCTATGCAATGCTCGCAACTTTGCCTTCGCCCAACGTGGCTCCTTTTGCTCTCGCACATTATTAGTCGGAGCGTATTTAAGTAAAACTTCTTTGATTATGAGAAGAAACTCTATCCAGATATCATCGACTGTGTTATCCCCCATAGGTGGCAGAAATCATCGCTGAGCTCGTTAATATAACTCTTGAGCTCCGAAAATTTCGCTTTGCAAAATACTTCTACTAATTGCTTCGGTGGCTTAAGAGATTTAAACATTAAAGCCTTCATTTCTGCCATCATCACGTAATGGTCTGAATTGCCGTCAACTATGTCGAGTCTGGGATCATACTGACCCCAAGCGAGAAATCAAGGGTTAAATAAAAAAATCAGTAATGCCGAAATACTGTTAACTTTCTTTATGGTAATGACATTACTACACATGCTATCAGCAACGTCTCCCATGTACATATAACCTATTCAGCAAGATTACTTTCCATTTACCGTTATGAAATGTTTGGCAGCGTGCGATGATTGTTATGGCCACTAATGCTCTATAAGGACAATCTCTAGCAATAATTATTAGCACTAGAATTCAATACATTTTTATAATATTCGTAATACAAAATCCGGCTTTAAAAACATTAATATCTCTGGATAAAATTCTACAGAAAGTGCACATTTAGATAAATTTAAATCTAGCCGCCGTAACCAAGGCGACGAGTTAGCACTTTAGAGAATATGATCAAACATTTCTCCTTACCTACGCCTACTTCACCTTCTACATGAGAAAAGGATCAGAGGACGTCCATGGGCGAGTCATTGTGTCCCGTAGGTGGTGTTTAAAACACTTTATAACTTTTCCTAAGAAGAGGTGTTCTATTGTCGGACTTCCACATGTGCTCCTCTCCTTACTTTCTCTTTATAAAGGATCAACGCCACACCCTCAGCCATTGTTTCACCTTTTTCATGCTCCCGAGAATACTCTTCCCAACCCTCCAGCTATCGCACTCCAGAAAAGAGGTGGTACAGAAATCATTCAAAAAGATAAAACACGGCAGTTTCCGACACAGCATTCTCGGTACAGTCTACTGATTATTCTCCTAAATACTCGTATACTAAGATTGATTCTGGGCGGTATTCTATCCTGATATTCCGTGATCGAATACATCGTATTTGTATAAATATACTAAATTGCACCCTGCCTCATATACAAGTACAGTTTGCATTTCATGGTATATCTTTCGCATTTAATATTTCACCATCTCTGTCAGATATAAAAAATAGTCTAATCTGTAGAAGAAGCCTTCGCTAAGTGGAACTCCATCACTGGGAAAATAGAATTCCAAAGGAGTACATTTATTTGAACGACCGGTTTCGAACAGAGTTACAAGTTTAATTGCAGAGTTTACCTATTTGATGATGAACTAACTCTGTTCGAAACCGGTCGTTCAAATAAATGTACTCCTGTGGAATTTTACAGCGAATTTTATTTTCCCTAAAAATATTCCATTCGTAATACTAATTCGACAGTATGTAATGCAGAGCTTTGACATAATAATGAAACGAGTGATTTACTATGATACGTTACGTTTTCTAAAATGTTATCAAATATTAAGGAAAATATAAACGCCTTAATTACTACGTAAGGATTTGTTAATGAAATGTAATTTTTCTGAAATATTTTACTCTTAACTACTTTGAGAGAAACCCAACTTTAAAAACTCAAAATACGCATGCTCATATTACAGGACGTCTAAAAAACAGTTGAATGTTTTTAAAACGTATTTCTGAACATATTTTGAGGGATCGATTCAGATCTTTAAGGGGATTCGTAACTTAATCTAAAATGATGGAACACTGTTACTTTCAACCTTCACTAAATTCTTCTATTCGATACAACAAACCCTACTCTAGTAGTTATGCGATGTTTCAAAACGAACAAAACTTTCGGGTTGTAAATTTAGAGATGGACGATACTCGAATAA
This sequence comes from Ladona fulva, assembly GCA_000376725.2. Classification (NCBI taxonomy): domain Eukaryota; kingdom Metazoa; phylum Arthropoda; class Insecta; order Odonata; family Libellulidae; genus Ladona; species Ladona fulva. The sequence continues at coordinate 441,496 of KZ308324.1, read as the reverse complement.
ACAACGCGTATGGAAAGTAGGAATGTCATTTTTCGCTACAGCCGAAGTATCTAAAGACTCGAAAGGGATAACGCCTTTCTGTGACACAAATGCCGTACCTCCAGAATAAGCGAGGAACAAAGATATCTCCCAGAGAGTCGAATCCTATATACACGACAAAATTAGCATGCCTTAAACACGCAATAGTTTTTTGGCGACACAAACCCGCTCTTCCTTATACGCTCTCTTTTAAGACTTTAATGCAAGCGAAAGCAGCGCCGCACGGTATTAAGGCTGCGAGGCTGATGGCTTCACAGAGGAAGCCTTCATCGCCAAGTTAAGCTTATTTGTGTCTTCTAGCACGTACCTGTGCTAAGGGATTTAAGACATAATCTTTTAGAAGAGCGTTACAGGCGCCTTTCTCAAATCCCACCCTTGGCTACTTATGAATAATCTCTGTGAACATGGGGGTGAGTGATTTTAAAGAGGCAAGCGTTCCTAGCGTAATGGATTTAAACATTTCGCAATAGATTATTGATCAACAAAATTCTGCAATTCTATTTCCTTCCGCTGCCAATGGAGGTTAAGAATATTATTACACCTTATACGAACTCTTCCGCTAATTACAATGGTTACTCCAGTATTCTTGCCCTGTAAATAAGAGTAAATAACGTATGAAATAAGGTACGAGTCTTTTCGTTAAGGCAAAACGTCGTGCTAATTATTGGGGTTTTAATTGACCAAAGATAGTCAAAAATCTAGACTCTCATTCAGATATGCCATTTTACCTTAAAGTAATTTCGCTACATTCCCGAAAAAATTGCTAAACTCATAAAAGATATCGTTAATATGCGGTTACAAAATTATAATGGTTCCCATGAGCTTTTATCAATATCATGTCAGTTCAAGTATTAAAGAAATTAAACACATAATGCGAACTTTAAGGTTTTTATCGAGTAAACAATCTCTTTTGATTTATATTTGAAACATGCTATATTACGAGAGACATGACAGAACATGTCGGAATGAGTGCAAGAAGTTGCTGAATAATAAAAAAATGGTGCAAAAGCAAAAATTACTAAATTGGTATCAATGGTCTGAGCCCCCATCTTCTTCTTAGACAAAAGACCTCCTTAATGATAATTAGTGTGAAAATATTATAAGTACTCGGCAACTTCTTGGCTGATGGCAACGAAACCTGTAGCTATACTCTCAGATTGTATTCAAAACATAATGAACGAAACACTTTTATTTCTTTTAATAAAAGGTAAATAGAGGTAATTTATGTAAGCTCAAAGCTTTAATATATCTTTTGCGTTTAGTTTTCCAACAGTTAATCTTCCCTTTTTCTCACCATAACATTTCTTCGTCGTATTGATCGAGAAAAATCAACTTGTAAATGTCCTTTGGTAAGTCGGGTTGATTAAGAAACATTCCCACGTGGCCGTATGTTAATCCCTGCGATACGTACATCGTACTAAGCATATGCCTGAATCTCACAAATTATCCCCCTCTACGTAATGTATGTCGTCAGTTCCTACCTTCATTATTATATGGACGTATAATCCGCAAATAATCCCTGTATATTTACATTTACATAAGACTAGCTGTAGTGCCCGTTGATTCTCAACGGAGAAAATAGACATAGGATTAAATAAGTAGTCATATTTTTACAAAAAAGGAACTAACATCTTTCATCTTAACTTAGCTTAATGGTACAGATCAAAAACGGAAATTTCAAATCAAAGTTCTCATAATCCTGAGCCGATATCCTTAATCGATGATAAAAATACGATTGCATACAATTTCTTTCTTATGAAATTTGTCTCCAGTTCGTACGATGATTCTTCTTTTTCATTTTGCTATGGAAATAGAGCCCGAAAAAGATTAATGTGACGTTTGCGTTAATATCTTATGGGAACGCATTGATTCGTACGAGATTGAACCTGAGACCAATAAATAAACAAAGAGGAGTCTGTAGGTCATCAGTCTTTAAAAATGTGCAAGTTTGCATGATTAATAAAAAGAGCAAAGAGTTGTTCCTGAATGTAACGTTAAATTTATGAAATATTCACGAACAGGAATAGAATTTGCGGAAGAAAGTGACGTAACAAAAACCACCAATTTGTAATCGAACCCGCGATCTTGTGAATCGCCGCCGCACACTAACCAGTACACCATAGCTACCGGTATGTAAAACACATATATGATATGTTAGTTGTTATTCAAAGTTCAAATTGATGAATTTTAGGCTGATTTTTACACTCGTTTTATTGAAAAACGAGGTAATGTTAGGAAAAACAAACGTATTGATCCTTATTTATTACCAAAGAACCTAATCTACTTAGAGTTGATTGTATAGATCCGTTTTACGCAGTGGTAATGGTTCCCTTGGCAGTTTCATTCTTTCATTTGAATACTCCACAAGTACTTTCATAAATGAACGTTCATCATTCTGATCTCAAAAATGATGAATCGTGCTTTTCATTGTGTAGTTAGTCATTCCTCTGTTTCATTAATTACGTTAACTACCTAATGTTTTCTTGAGGGTCCAGTATGTGGAAATTAGTATTCGATTTGTCAATTACGATTTTATTCAATTTCATTTCCCCGTTCTGCTAGTACATATACATATACATCACCATATATACATTTAAATGGTGATATTAAAATTTACAGAACACTCCAGCAAATTATGAGGTCTCCTTTAGATTTCCCCTTCGATTCTTTAATCGAAACTTTAATCAGGTTAATATTAATTAAATCTTTGAAGTTTTCCGCTGACAAAACTTGTAAGTAACCTTTTCTGCCTGAGCAAGCTCTCGCGATTCACTCTCACAATTCGAGCTGTGTTCGAAAGTTGAGATCTACTCTTCGAGAGTACCAAGAGCACGTGTCGACTAGCGAGCAACAACAAACTCTCAAGCTCTCAGGTAGTAGCTAGCTACTTCCAGAGAGTTACTCTCGGATGTGTCCACTAGCGAGTGACTACTAGCTAGAGCGACTCGGCAGTATTTACTCTCAAGTGGAAACGTACCTTTAGTCTCGTAAGCTCAGATAACGTCCTGTAAATATAGTTGTATCATAAAATCTTATGTTGAGTACGACGTAGGGCAAGAAATATAAACAGATTTTTATTGGGAAAGAGAAAGTTTATATAAATGGTTGGAGAGAAAATATAGTGAGCTAGGCGCCACAGTGGTGATGTGAACTTTCTCCCCCTCCCCCTGGCGTAGATATTTAGTCACTGGAGGGAAGTGAAGTTGGCCTCCGCAAAGAGAACTTTCGTTTCTCTTTTGTTTCAGTCCATATCTTATAGAGCACGTCGCTCGCAGCGTACATTTATCTGTAAATGATTATAAAACGTCATCAGTTTTTCCCTATACCCCCAGGATACAAGAAAAAGTTAAATGAACCCTACCCTAGAGCGAACCATCTGCGGATATCCTGCAGAATTCGTTTTATTATTCACTCTGAGCTTTCCTCTCGTGATTATTCTCGCTTTTCTTTTGTTTTCTAAGAGAAATGATTTCCGTGCCTTCTTTGTGTATTGTTCGATCCCAGCGGCGCTGTCGCAGATAAAGTCTTTCAATGGTAAGAGTTCGATTCTTTGTTTTCGGTTGCTTCCCGTCCGGGGATTTATCGTTCAAATTAATGGGTTTCAATATCTGAAGGGATTAATTGCTCCCATCCATCCCAAATTTAGCTCGTGAGTTACAAGTGTACGAATTCTTGATTTTTGCTCTTCATGCTCCGGCTTGACACCATTCTAGGATGAGACGTTTTCGATATTCAATTGGAACGAATTAGGTCTTTTGGAGAGACAAAGAGAATTTAAATATATACTACGGAGATTTCCATTGCGAGGCTTAAAATGTCACCCAGTTGTGAGAATTAGGATTATTTTGTTTCCTTGGTTCATACATCTTTAGATAGACCTTCATGGTCACTAAAGGATGAAAATTTCTTTCTTCATCTACTCCTCGTAATGCAGAACATTTTTACCGTAAAATTAAGGATTAAAAACTTAAACTTTAGTTACATAACTCAAGAAGACGATATGTAAGCTTTTCAGATGCCATATCGGCCCACAGAAAGTGGATATAATTATGATTCAATTAAATCCATCTTTAAATTTAGTAGAGTTTCGTGGAAATGAGTACTTTAATGCGTAGTAATCATTTCTAAAGTATATAAATTCCAACAAATGGACTCAAACCTCAGTAGAGACATTTTAGTAGTGGCAATCTCGAATTCTATGCGATTTCAGCTCCACTGTTCTTATAACAATCTCTGTATTAAAAGAGATCATGCAATACAAGGTACGCTCTAAGAACAAATCCTACAGAAATATAAAATGAACTTAGGATCGTAAATCTTTCGTTCTTGACGGTTGAATGGAAACTTGGAAACTGATATATCAATAACAAATTTCACTGCACTTATGATTTAGACTACGTCATTTGCCTATAACAACCCGATTCTATAGATTTTTGAGTGTAATAAGTTGTCATTTATTTTGATTATTGATACATAAATTGATTACTGCCTCAGAATTGTAATTGTTTTAACCAAAATATCTAGTTATAAAATTGTACTTAAACGTTCAACAGTTACTTTCAAGTTTTGAACTCAATTCTTAAAAATTAAAATCAATAATCAAGAATGGACACTAAAAATTAGCTAATTTTAGGAAGATTAAACTCATTGGCGAGTTCTCTTTGCTATGGTTATTTTTAACGCATGTAGAAGATTATGTATAATAGCACAGCATTCAAAACATTTTGTGTTTAACTTAATTGATATACATTTTAACTGGATTTTAAATTCCGATGAACTAAATCAGGTCCCAAACAAATTAAATGAGCTCCAGTACCATAACCATAAAAATGAGGAAAAGATCTCTCAGTATATTTGTGTTGCTACACTTGTAGAATCGTCCTGAACCCTTTTTGGCACGTCACGAGTATTGTGCACAAATGAGGAAATTATGTCTAATGAGAGAATTAGGCAGAAGGCAATTATTAGGCACGCATAATCAGTAGGATGAGTTTACAGTTTTGTATCCATTAATTAGAATGCGACTGAAATATTTAGATTCGAAGAATCCCATTTTTTCGCTTCAAAGAACCCCCCACTCTAATTTTTTTCCGGCCAACTTAATTAGAAAGGTCGATCGAGTATCTGGACCTGTCCTTTCCTATAGTGTGCATTCAAACCAATTCATCTCTCTCTAGTTTAGAGGACCTCTTGCGGATCCGCCTCGAAATAGCGTAGCCCCATGACGTCGCTTTTTATCTCGCGATGAGGAGGATATTAAGGTCGGAGGAGAAAACCCGTTCCGGATTTGAAAATTCTGGCTCTTCCATCTGCCGCTTCAACCGAATTCCTGAATACATTCCCTCAAAAGAATTCCGTCAACTTGCAAAGAAGTTTTGTGATTGCATCTATCGCGTCTTTCAGGGAGCTTTCAATCGGAAAATAAAGTCAGCCAATCTTTTAAGCGACGGGTTAAAAAAAATCTTTTTCACGCCCGTATTCGAAGAAAAGTGTCACCTGCGAATGTTCCCGCAATACGGATGAAATATGGATGTTTATGAATTACACTATGATTTTAATCGCAGAGTCCAAATCTCGGGAGTTCCACTGTTATAAGATGTAGAAGTAAATCTAACTATTCGAAATCAGTTTTGGTGTGAGCAGCCCCAACGTGTTATCGATTTCATTATGTTGCCAACATTAATTAGGTTACTAATTAAATTAGCCTCTCCCACATATAAATTACATGTTATCTTCCAAGTCCTCCTCCTCAACGTAATTCAGTAGTAAAGGGAAGCACCTATTGCTTTCATCAATACTTCATATTTCATTTCAAACCCCCTGAAGATGGAGGCTATGTCTCTGAAACGATCATTGAGACTTCCCAGAAAACGGTAATCCGGCGCTTCCCGTTTGTCTCTTAGCGCGAGTTCCGCTTGCCGAAAGACGGCTTATGGAGTGTTTTTTAACCTCTAAACATCTCGATACAGACTCAGGACTAACCTTGTGGTAATTATTAATATTAAACATATTAAAACGCTCCATTACTGTGAACTTTTTACTATACCACAGAAAAACAATCCTCTCTCTCCTCTCATTCTACATTTGGCGTTGTATATATTCAGTGTCATGTTTCCTTTTTGTCACCTGATGATGTAGTCATGCTACGAAACCATGGTCGTGTGTAGATTGTTTTTCTGTGGTATAGTAAAAAGTTCACAGTAATGGAGCGTTTTAATATGTCTAAATATCTCTATTGATTGTGCCAAACAGGCGATAACTCAGGGTGCTTACTTTAATAACTAATAGTAAAGTGCCTCCAGCATATTTCTTTCATCAATTAGGCTCTTCACGACACTATGTCATTTTAGCAGTTAACCATCGATTCTCAAAAATAGTTGTCACTTAAAGATAAGTATAGATGGATAATATGGAAGGCATTACCCTTACCTGTCCTCCTTAGGCAAGTTTCTAGATTCGACCCTTAAGTTTACCTAACCGAAGAACTACCCTTTAGTAATTTATAAGGAGGTCTTCATCTATGGGCTTCCGTATAGACAAATTGATTTCGTGTTTGCCTTTAGCGACTGTGGATCCGGGTTCGATCCCCGGAGGGGGCACATATGCGAAAAATGTCCTCGATGCACTGATTAATATACTACTACAACTAGTCTTGATGTGAATTTTTACACTCAGATTGACGACGACGTATTTTGAAATAAAAGTAGTTTAGGAGGAAAATGCCTTCTTGGAGTGTTTCAGTTATTCAAGGAAAGAGAGAGTCAAAAGAGGAAATGTATAGCGTGAGAGGTCGGCTTATATACCGCGATCTGTTAAACAAGGTCAACAAACTCCTTCGTAAGGCGGACCTTAAGTATCGAGAATAATGAAACTTGGATAAAAATCGACGCGAGTTTTACTAAGTCCGTTAGGCGCCTCTCTCATTGCGCTCATGACAGTTGAACAACACCTCGCGCTCCCTCTTCTTTACTGCTTCGCCGCACTTCAATGGCCTTCGTGTATGCTGCGACAGTGCACGCAACGTTTCTCTTGTGTAGGACGTTTCCGAACGAATTAATCACCAATTGGTCGCTTTCCATGCGAAAGAATCGCAAGACGTCCATGTTTTTAAACGGTCGACGTAAATGAGGCAAGTCAATGGCAGAGACAAGGAATTTCAGCGATGTCTTATATGAATGTTCTTTGGAGCAGAACGTTTAAAATAAATAACTGTTACTGCGCAGGAAAACAGTTAAATTCTAATTCCCTCCAACATTAGCTGCCAAAGCTCTAGAGAGGGAATGAGGCTGACTGTATAAAAGAAAGAAAGAAAGGTTTTTGGAAACATATGAATGGATTTTTATCTTAGCTGCAAGCTTTCGGTTTATTTCTTACGCAAAATTAAATTTAATAGAATCATCGTATGAGCTTGAAACAAATTTAAGAAGAAAGGAATTCTATAAAGAATCAAATTCTTATCCTCGATAATAAATGTTGGTCCAAATAATAATTTTCATGGCTTTCATAAGTTTTTTGAAAGAAATTTTCATAAGAAAATTTTGTCTTACTTAAAAATAAGACTTCTACTTCTAATCCTCTCCTATCCCCGTTGAGAATCAACGGGCACTTTAGCTTTGTGCAAGCTGGAACACAGTTTTAAATTTTCTCTGTTAATCAATCAATAAATTATAATACAGATTAGCCAATCTGCCCGTTTCTTCTGAATGGAAAGTAAAATTTGATAAGTACTATGGAAAATGTGACTTAATCGAAACCTAAGATAAAAATGGATATCGTCGTAATGAATGACACGTGAAATTCCGTTATAATTAAATTGTTATACTACTATCATACGCGACAGTATCAAATGAGGGCAGTAGAGTCATGTTATATGCATTCTCTGTCATAAGCAGCAAAGCAGATCGTAAAGTAAAGTTTCAATTATAGATTTATTCAACGAAAAGCACAATAAGTCGCTTAATTAATTCTAAATCCCGTTGGCAATATTGAGAAGAAACACTACAACGGTAAACAGCCAGAAGTAAGCGTGTGATTCGTCACTGCAAAACGTCCTTTATTGCAAAAGTTCTCATAAAATGGCTTCCTCTCCATATACCGTTAATTCACGATATAACATTGAAATGAATCTGCATTCTCAATAAATTCTAAAGGGATAATGCGGATTCAACAATTGCAAGGACTGTCAAAATTGTTTACAACTGCAAACATTTAGAAAAGTTTTGCGTATTTGACAAAATTCACTCAATTCAGGATCGAAATTAATAAACCACGTCACAAATAAAATCTACATTAAATCACATTTTCTTTCTGTGCTACGAATAAATGTCCCCTTTGTACACTCAATATGACCAGGCGTCTCCCTTGTCATTTGGAAAATCAAGCTGATTAACAATGGCTCATAAAGCTGATTAACAATAACTCATAAAGCTGATTAACAATGGCTCATAAATGAAACTCGCGATTTGTCATCGAAAATGCAAAATGCCTAAACCTTATATCTTCAGGAGAGAGTAAGACTGCAAAAACGCATTATAAAAATCACAAAATCTATCAATATGTTCGGCAGAAGCCACTGCTGATGTGTGGTTATACTACTGCGATAATTGTAAGGTTTAGTACTTTTACTTACAGATTTACTTCCAGATTCTAAACGGACCTAAAGGACCTAAAAGAAAGCTTCGGGAGGCATGGCATGGCATGGAACTGTTTAGCACAAGACAAGTTCGAAAAATAACACAAATAATTAGTGAAACAGAGAAAACGGCGCGCGAAATATCGATTTTTTGTCTAGAAAAGAAAAAGTAAATTTTTGCGAGGGACATGAAATTTCGATAATGGAAACGAAATTTTCTCCCCTCTGTTGCTGAAAGATAGATTGCGCTTACACGTAGGAGTTATTGATGAGTTGAGGACCAAAGAAGAAAAGCCTCCTTCCTTCACACCATCTCTCTCGTTTCTATTCAATCTTTGGTCTCAAACATTTTTCCATACCATTGTTTCTAAATTCTGTGTGCTCTTTCCCAAATGTTATTTCCCCATTACTACGTTATCAAAATTTATTATGAAACTGCCAGAGTATTTTTGAATCCCTTTCAAAGAAATTGAGTATCCGCCGTCCACGTAAATCTCTGCACCTGCCTTTATTTTTGATTATCTTATTCTGTCGTTTAACATTCTCTTAGCTTAGTAAACTGCTGCGATGTTTTTCTCTCCTCGTAGCTAAGAATTGAATTCAATTTTCCTCACTCAATTGATCCTCATATTTCCTCATATTTAGAGAGTAAAAAACTCTATAGCGGGAGAAATTTTCATAAAATTACGTGGGTTTCCCTTTTTCGATGTTTGCCTGGATGAGCCGTAGCCAATATTCGTATCATGCGACATATTCATTTGTAGGATCTCGTGCCTTAAGAGGAGAAGTAAAACGTTAAAAACTGAGGAGCAGGATATCAGAACAATTATCGCAACTTTCTTTTAAAACTACCACTAACTGAAAATAACCTGAAAGTAGGATTAATTAAACTATATGACGAAGAAATGAAAATCTCAATTTTTTTACATACTACGATAAAATAAATTCAACAGCACAAATCATCGGGAATTATTTTACTTTCCGGAAATTCAACAATATTATAATAGCTATAATGGGAAATGTTGGCATTATACGATTTGACTAACGATTCAATGGGCTCCCATATAGCCAAGTGGGTAGCGCGTTCGTCTTTGATGAAAGCGGTCAAGGGCTCGATTCCCGGTGGGAGGCCATCCGACCATAACTGTTGCTATACTTTTAATAATACAAAACTATTGAGAGAATCTTTATTTAGAGTTAATTTACCTTCTCTGTGGTTGGGTAGGCAAATGATCAATATTATTTCGGTTTTTACTACAGTACATTCACCAAATATAACACAGTTTGCTATAAAAACAAATACAGCAGTAATGAAAGTATTTATTTCAATACGTGTACAGGTAAGTCCACAAATGGTAAAAAGTAAGTAAATTATCTACCTGTTCTAGTTTTTCATCATCTACTCCAGTGTATCCCAAAGTTTTTCACTACCGTCTACGCTACCGTCCCCTTGGATCCATACCACAACCCCTCAAATATGAAAACCTACGAAAATTAATATTTTTATGGCCATAACTGAAGAAAAATAAAAGGAAATTAAACACTACAAAGATAAAAATAGCCACCAAATCACTGTATAACAACCTTCTGATGTTGAATTGAAAAGGAAAATAAATCCAGTAAAACTCCATTGAGGAAGAAAGATGAGAGGCAATGGGATAAAATTCTTTTTCGTGTAGCGCCCCCCTAGATTAGACCAGCGCCCTTAGAGAGGCGGCATCGGGTATTTTTGGAATCACTGATCTACTATGATAGTTAATTGCAGACATATATTCTGATTTATTAGTCTGTAAAGGAGATATAGAATATTAATGTCTCAATTTCTGTTTGTTACACATTTTGCATTTCCAAATTTTACCCTCCAGTTCGCACGATGGAACCAATACTCCGCCAATCGTACGGATAAAAAAGATGCTGGAGCATAATTAAAAAATGTAAATAAATAACTGCGTCGAATGGGATTTCCGTTCTATTTTCAACCTATCTTAGGTTTCCTTTTTCCTTTTAGCCGATTGTTTACTTCCAATACGAAGAAATGATTACGTCGACGAAACTGTCGAGCGAATTTATATACGCAAGAGAGAGGAGAGTTCCTTGCGAATGGGTTCAATAGGATCCATGCGAATGTTTACGAAAAAAGTATGAAAAATCTTAGGTCAAGGGATTCCTTTTTGGTGCCCTTCTGGGCCTGCCTTTTCCTTTGATTATTTGTGTATTTGAGAAGAAGATAAATCTGGATCTGGTAAATAATGAAACTGAAAAAGAAGCCTATCTCTTAAAAGGCTGAATAGACGAGATACGGATTTGGCAGACACTATTTCGGGCTATGAGCGCCGTCTATCTAAACGGGAATAATAACGGCGAGGAAGTACAATATTCTACTTTCGAGGAAAACGGGTAAGGGTGACTTTGCGCAAGATGGTGCGCACCCAGGAAAAATCCCAAGGAAGAATGGACTTGAAAAAAGTCTGACGGGACCGGGAATCGAACCCGGGTCTCCCAATTGCCGATCGGGTACTCTATAAACGATTATGTTTAGTAATTTAAGAAGCAGCAAATTCCCTGTTAGTGATGGGTCTCTTCAAGGTCTCTTTAATAAACCAATCGTTTTAATCGTAAAATCTGAAATAAACATTTTCACTGCTTGCGCATCCGCGATATCGTACGACAACCATTTTTGAGTGAATTAATACCTTTTATTAAGAGAAATAAGGCCAAAGTTTACCCCTGTTCCCGCTATTATTATATCAGACTTTTTATAAACTTGTTGGCCTTCCTTTGTTTGGATACCGATAGAATTTCTCAACGATAACGGGTACTAAATATCTACATTATATACGGATGTCTTATACAAAGATACAGGTTCCTTTATAGAAAAAGCTGTCTTAAAATGTCAACAAACTTCGGTATTTACAAGAGGTTGAGAAATGATTAAATAACTCTGAAACAATATTATCGCTAGCTGTTGTTTTCGGACGACAAAATTTAGATTAACGCCCCTCAGCAAACAGGGAAATTGCCTCCTAGGTGACAGCAATTGTAAACCTAGGCACCACTTCGGAAAGTAATTTTCCGTTTATTTCATCAAAATTCCCGTATTCTCGAATCAGATAGGTTTTGCAGGGATTACAAAGTGGCAGATACATAATTCATATCTCTACTTAAAGCCATTTCTGAGATGAGAAAGGGACGGACTGACGGACAAACGGATATTTCGCTCTTTATATATGATAGTTGCAACTAAAAAAAGTAAACAAAAATATGACATACATGTTTACGTATATCAATAGAATAAATTTATTGAATACTACACCTAAGAGTTTTAGATTATGGGGACGCCAGAATGAAGCGTTACACAAAGAACCCTTTTACCCGCACAGCATCTGACATTCCTTTTCATTTTCTGCATCTTAAAGCAACCATTTTACCATTCCATGGAGTAATGAAATAAACTTGCTTTGGACACAAGAAAGTGATTACGAATGATTTATCGACATTAGCACTTGTGTTATTCGGTTTTGTATAAAATAATTTCAAATGTATAAAGCAATACTCCCTAGAAGTTAATACTTGGTTATAAAACATAAAATATTAAGAGTGGAAGGATCCTTACTGAGTAAACTTCCAAGTTTGGGAGTTTCATCACCGCCATTGACGTTCTGGCACGGAAAACAGGTGTTGTGTCATAAATATCCCAACTTTTAACAAAGCTATCTCAGTTGATCTCGAAGAGAGACCTGAAAAAGGGCGGCCATTTTCTCGAGCGCATTGTGTTTTTTATTGATCCGCGCCAAATGGTATCCATACAAGAGATCTATAAGAAATAAAAGCAATCGAAAGGATCTTTTTTATGGCTTTATTCGCTAATAACCAAGCCTTTAAGTAAAATTAGGCTCAAATCGCCGCTGATTGATCGAGCAATATATTTCGACATAAAATGGCCTCCCGGTTTTTCCCGCCCTTTTAACGTAACGCATTCTTTTATTTTCTACCCGCGCTTCCTCGGAACGGATTGAATGATCAACGGCGGCATCTCGTCATAAAAGGGCGATGCGATCGATCCGTAGATATCTTTTTAAAAGTAAAGGATTTGGAATGCAAGAATTAGAGACGGAATAGGATTTTGCCGCCAAAAGTTGGCGAGTTTCTACGTTAACGGATGTGGAGAGAACAAATCTAGGTTTGAGTTGAGTATCGGAATCCGTTAATTGTCCGCCCTGACGAAACCACTGAGGTCACCTTAACTGTTGAGTCCTTTTATGGACTATTTTACAAAAGAATATCAATTTCGATCACAGTTACGTAATGCAATAGCCTTCAGTAAAGAGAAGTATTATTTATCCAAAGTGTTGCATAATTAATGGATATCCAGAGTGCTTTGAAGTTAATAAATTAATGTATTATATTCTCATTGTTGAGTACGATGTATACAAGTTTCCGAGAGCTCATACAAGTTTCCGAGAAGGAAGTATTTAGACACACATTTGAGAATATTAATTCCAACGCCGGCCGTCGACTACCGGAATAGAATAACAGTTAATTACACTACGTAATTCACTATGTAAGTAAATAAAAACCTTACTGACTTATCTCGAAAGCTGAAAGTATTTAATCCAAGTCCTATGTGACCGCTAGCCAATATTTCATTGCTCAGACAAACCAGGTCTATCGGAAACGATACTTTTATTACAGATAGAATTGTATCTTATTTACGTCCTTGGTGTTTTCATAAACTTCTATCAGCTTTAATCTGTTTGACCGGTATATTGCTTAATTGAAAGTTACTATGACAATACAGGGCGAATAGCGATAGATTTTTAGGAAGATTTGCTTCGTTCCATTTCATTTTTAATGTTTTAAGATTCTAGTGTAGAATTAGTAGCTGGATCGTCGAATAATTGTGAAAACAATTAATTCCATCCGTTGGCTGAGGATTTGAAATCTTTACTAAAAACGGTTAAGTTGAAGTAATATTATTCTGCATCTAATTTTAACCTAGAGTACAATTTTTTTGAAAATATTTCATCAATACTCACTGAATTTTCATGGCTAAGAATATTCCACTTTTAAATGAACCAAAATACTACTTTTTTTCTCTCCTGGCCATCATCAACATCAAAAATATCAAGTAAATCAGAGATGATACTAAATTACAAACTCCCAAATAATGAATTTCAATGAGCATAAATTGCATCAATGGGATATATGAGCTTGTTTCTCAAACCCTTCTCACCGCCGATTCAGTCTGTGCAGTCCAACGGTCTGTTGGAACTCATTTCTTCACCATGAGTTGCCAAAAGAGAATGATTCTAAAGAGGGAATGAGGTAGTTCGCTATTCATCGCCAATATAGGTGTATAGAAAACAGCCAAGTGCAGCATAACAGTAGTTTTCATAGCATTAAAATTTATTAAAATGAATAGCATTATTCGTTTTAATAAATAGAAGCATTCGTGACTTTTTAGTTTCCATAGTTCTGCAGGAATGGACAACACTGAGACATTATCCTATAAGAAAAGAAAAACAATAAATCTTCCCTTCATCCAAATTTGAGAGCAGGAACTTAAATCATACATCACTTCCAATAGCCATAACTAGTCGTTACAAATTTAAAATTGTCTCTTCCACTCTGAGAGGGCTTTGACAACTGAAAAGATAACGTGCACATAAGTGTGAGGGTGCATATGATTCAAGGTGGGAGTGGGTATAGGGGAGGGTAACGCCAAGAACACCTGCGAAATGGAATGGACGATGCTTTGGCAATGATCCCAATCGATAGTTATACGGGGTTCGGAGGAGTGAAAGGGACGAGTAAAAGAATTAGAAGAGGAGGAAAGGAAAATGGTGAATGGGAGGGAAAATAGACCAAATTCAAATGAGTTCAAATAAGGAAAATGGACTTTCAGGAGAAACATTCTGCGTTTCAGCATTAATGTAAAGGTAAGTCTATTTTCGAAATTTACTCTTTTCCGCTTTCAATAATGATGATGAAAGCTAGGGAAAACTACCTCATTCCACATTTTGCCACTCCTGAGCATCATTCCTTCACCAAAGATCGGATGATGATGTAACCAGCCTCTGGGTACTTTCCTGAGTTGAGGATTTAACCAGTGATATTGCTTACTCAGGAAGAATAACTGCACTTCTCATTTGAAATTGATGTGTTATTACTGAATTGAGTTATTAACAATGAAAAAGATTAGACTCCCGTTTGTGTTGATTTTTCTTTATTTAGGAAAGATGCAAATTGTAAATGAGAAGTTAAAAAATAATACTTGTAAGGAATGAGGAAAAAAACACTTCTACCGTTATCACAATAATTTTTATAACACGCCCATGATTTCGACCCTTCAAGTCATCACACCCGATGATGACGTAAATGGTCGAATCCATGGTCGAGTAAAAATTAAAATTTTTGTGATAACGGTAGAAGTGTTCTTTTCCTCGTGTTTTATAATAGAGAACTACCACAAAGTGGAGAACGAATATGGGATTGCCATTTTTCCTATAATTTTATAATTATAAATGCATTTGAAATATTTTCCCAACTTTTAATATGTGCGAGTAAGAGGGGAACTTAATGACTATATTTGAAAGAATGCGCCGTACCTAAATAATGCGTTTTACTGAAATATAGACGAATTTCTTAGTAATTGCTCTCAGGGCATTCATGTCCACGATTAGAAAGGGTAATCGAAAGATGAGAGAGAATGGTGCGAACAGCTAATAACTCAGAAATCAAGCATTTTCCAATAATTTTAACACAAATTTGCAATCTCATGGAAAACGTAGCTGGATTTATATAAGTATTACTTTTTATAGTTTCCTGTGCTGGAATCGACGTCTTCGGATCGCTCGGTAAACTAATCAGACAACAATTATTGAGATTCGTTGCGAGATTAAGAAGCGGAGCGTAAATGACATAGGAATTCAATTGCGTATGAAATACGAGGAGAATCTTTCCCGTACCATAACATCTCTAAGTGATATTGTTTATAAACACCTGACACCTTTTTCCGGTGAGACACGCGCAAATGACAACTTTTGGCTAAGGTATTTCGTTATTTCATTCCGTACAATAATTTACTTCATAACAAACCTGCGCGAAAATACGTTTGTTGTTGGTCATAATTATGGTATTTACTGTCTGTAAAGAAGAGACAAATATTTACGAAATTCTTCTAAAAACTTAAAGTACTTAAAAGCCGTACAAGATATCGAGTTAATTCCTATCTTGCGTGATTACTGCTAAAGAAATGTATCTACCTCAATATAACTAAATAAAACGATATGCGGTTAACAATCAAGTTAATTATAATGAACGTTTTTGCACATTTTTAATTTCCACAGATAGCTTAAGTAATCCGCTTACATATATTGCAATACACAATGTTTCACATGAATAATTTCCTTAGGCATATATCAGTAATGGTCGTTGCAATTTAAAACTCAATTTATAATTGTAGCACCAGATATTATCTCTACTTTGTATCACCTTAAATTACCGAAGATTAAAGAAATTAAAAGAAACCCCTTCCGATAAGAAATTCAACGGATGCAAAAATAATCTGACATGATACAGTCTCGTTTTTTCTATCAACATGATAGCTCAATAGTGAAAGCAGCCTTCCAGAAAGTGGAAGGTCCGTTTGTAAAATTGTGGAAGTAGTTGTTAATAGCAACGAACCGTTAGGTATGGATCCTTGCGATTGCGTGGCTGAAGATGGCGGTGGGAGGAAAGACGAAAGATGAATGAGATAATAAAGATCGTGATGCGAAAAGAAAGAGCGATGGCTCACAAAGAATAGAGAATTGCGCAACCAATACTTCTTATCTTTATCGGAGAATATCCTTAAGGCTTTACCAGTCGCATACGAATAGAGATCCGGCTTTTTCTCCGATAAGAGCGCCAGATTATTTATTATGGGCATAAAGCCATCGAATGAGATTAAGATTTCTTTCTTCTTGGCGGGTTTCAAAATTTTTTGATTGAGTTTTGAAAGGCTGCATCTGAATATTATAGGGTTTATAATCTGATTAAACGAATTCACATAAACACTCAGCCAATCATTTCTCAGTGTATCAAGGCGATTTCTGGAGTATTAAAATTCTTTCTCCTGCTGTATTAAAATTCTTTTGTTCATCGTGAAAAGGAAAGGTTTCGAAAAGTATAAATTTTGGTATATGGGTCCCCTCATTGGTTAAAAAATAGAAAAACGTGGATTATTTCACTGAGATTAAGTCTAAAAATCACCTTTATACATTGAGAAGTGATTGGCTCAGTGTTTGTGTGAATTCGTTCAATCAGATTATATACCCTATAATATTCAGATGCAGTCTTTACTGACAGCCAAGTCTACGAAATAAAATTATGGAACATACAAAAAAGGTAAAGCTGGCCTTGTATGCTCAGTCACGAACTTCCCAAGGAATAAACGGACATGAAATAGGGCCAAGAGTCGAACCTGGAATTTTCCACTTGACATACGAATGCTTTATTCAAAATTTTCCCTTGCCTACAAGTCTCCCAAAATTTCGTAAGAGTTTTTGGTTCGACAACTCAATTGGGTGAAGCATCCGCCCCGAATGTGCAAGATTCCAGGTTCGACTCTTGGTCCTGTCATACTTTTTCCATGTTTGTTTTTCCTCGCGAAAATTACGGAACCATGTATCCATGGATCCATGGATCTCGTGTTCACATAAACACAACGTGCAGCTAAAAACCTCAATAAAATCATTTTTTTATTAATATTGTTAAAATACGAACTGGTACATGTTTACAAATAACATCTTTTGTAATATAATATTCTCATTTTGTGCTCTACGGAACCAATATTCATTTTATCAGAAATCCATCACCAGAAAAGGAATTTTTTATTATATTACCCAATATTCAGAATCTGTGAGCCACTTATCCAGATTTTCCTGAAGCTCCTCGCGGCAAATACCTCAATATCTAAAAAAAGAAAAGCCAATGCCTTAAAATAAACAGAATGAGCTCGCATTGGGCGTCCTTCGGCAAACACTTGATTCCAAACGACCAATTGCAAGAATCCGCAATGAATCCGCACTTTGTATGCGCAATCGTTAGTTGATTGCGGACATCAATGACTTCTTCTGTGTCCACTTAAATCGACTGACGAGTTAGAGCAGAGGACGTGACGAACGGCGAGCTTCGCGACACCATATAAACAGCGCCATAATGAATATAAACTATAAATAATGTATACGAATTAATGTATAAAAAATAAGACTTTTTGATTATAGATTTAGTACATACAAGCATGTCCACTAGCCATCCATTAAGATATTTCTTGAGTTTTCCGGGGAAATATGTTCAGTTTTCCAGGGTCTACCACTTCCTCAAATAAGTTTAATTTTTCCAAACATTGGACATGTGGTGATTATGAGTCACTTAAGGTACTAGAAATGGCGACGAACAGTTCATAGCTTCATCATGATATTTTTCAAGTATCAGAGGTGGCTCTAGAAAGGGACAACCCAGAATTCGCCTGAGGCGCGAAGATTTGAGATCAAAAGACATTAAGTTTGTCAGTGAATTACTTCATCAGAATTTTTTTTTCTTTTCCACATGTCTTTTCAAAAACAATAAGATTATATAAAACTTTTGTTAAACTGTTATTTATATGAAAGGGCTCCTTACCCGGGGCACTAATATAACTCGGGCTGGTACTGATGAGTATCCAGCTATCTATTGATAGGTTCATTGAATCATACCGCTGTATGCCACACCCATATGTACGATATGAGACAACTAATAGTATTATTTCGGTACAGCGTATTCTTCCAGATTTATTCATTAAGTTCGCCGTCTTACACGCAAATATTAAAAGGTGCGAAAGTATTTCAAATTCATTTATAATTATAAAATTATAAGAAAAATGACAATACCATATTCGGTCTCGAGTTTGTGGTAGTTCGCCATTATATGGATTGAGGAAAAGAACACTTCTACCATTACCACTAACATGACCATGGATTCGACCATTTACGTCATCACCGGGTGTGATGACTTGAATGGAGGATGAAGGGCTGAAACCATGGTCGTGTAGTAAAAATTATGGTTATAACTGTAGAAATGTTCTTTTCCTTATTCTTTACAGGTATCATTTTTTAACTTCTCTCTTACAATTTTTATCTTTTCTAAATAAAGAAAAAATCGAGACAAACTGGGATCTAACCTTTATCATTGTTAATAACTCAAATGATCCTTTTCATATGAGAAGAAGAGCAGTGCTATGCACAATGTATAATGTACTACTGTAACTTTTGAATGTAAGTCTAAGGAAATCTCCTTAAAATGATGGTGTTAACGAAGAGAGAATATTAGTAAATGAGACAGCGAACTTCGTATTTTCCACACAAATTTTTATTACGACCGGTATACAGCCATCGTCAGGTTTTCAGCATACAGCCATCAAATCTTTTTCCGCCGAACCTCAGAGCTGGGTTCTATACTCCCAGGAACCGAGGGATATTTCCCGAGTGAAAGATAAAACTGACTTTAACGACCTTTCTGGAGTGTATGATTTGAGCTACGATAATTGTACCTTTTCTTATTTGGGGAAAATTGGACATTCGTTGAGGGCACAAGAACACCAACGGTGCTACCGGCTGAGGAATTCTTCTTCCACGTTTGCAGATAGTGATAATAGCACAAACCGCGCAGCTTACTTTACATACAATTTTCCAAATACGGACTCCAACGAATCTTTTTCACCTGCTTTTCCACAGGAGTAAATAAGAGAGTTGACACGAAATTCCAAATACGCGAAACGCTTCCGAGTGAGAAAAGCGGAGGCCACACCACACACTCAAAAAATTCGCCCGCATTTCCCAGAATTTATTTGATTCAAAGCCGACACGAAGCAACAGGCGAGTTGTAAAGAAACTCGACAGGTGAGGAAGTTTTTCGGGCAATTGAGACTTTAAATTGAGATGACATGGGAAAAGGAACGAGAACGGAAAGGTAGGAATTGAAGAAATAAATTGGGGCGATACAGAGGTGTGGAGCACAAGCAAACAATATTGCCGCCATATCTGCTCATGTAAAAGGTTGTTTATTACTCCATTTACATTTTACGAAGCCCATTCCTTAATCTTCGTACGAATCCCTCAGAGTTAAACACTCCCGTAAACCTTTCGTCTATTATTTCAATTGTATATTGCACCTTTATCCGCTAATAATCCTTTATGTCACATTTTGTCGACGAAATAATGATTGGAATAGTCTTTCCTTTATTAAATCTTAGGATCTCGATAAAATGAGATATGTAATCGTTCGATTAAACATTAATAAACAGTTCTTTCTTCAATGAATATTCCTATAGTGGAATAAAATCTGCGTGTGATACGGATAATTACTCCCTTCATGTTTCATCTCATTTAACATTATCAGATACATTTTTGGAAATTTGCGGAAAAATGTTTAGTCATATAAATTAAAGCGAAATAAACCGTTTCGATGCTCCATATATTCAGTACATTAATGATATTGGTTATATTAGGATTAATGGCAGTAACTAGTATTTTACGGTGGGTTTTCCGTTATTTCTGCTGTTATTACGGGAAAAGAAGAAGCAATTCCATGGGAATTAATTTTGCTTACATAATTGAATGAATTAGAAAATTGGCTTTGGAATTTGCATCAAAATCTATACAAACTTCTTGAACGAGTAAAATAGGCTTTCCTTTTTATTTATATAATGGACTGTTTGTTTTAATGTCTTCTTTCCCTCCTTCGTATCCGCCTACAGGCTCTGACCAAAATGTTATCCAATAAAAAGCATCCTTATAAGTTGTTATGTAATTGCTCATTCCTTTGAAAATTTATATTTCGAGTTAGAATGTTTAACTGTAAGAGAAAAATTTAAAAAGTACTTAGATCAATTCCGTCATATTACAAAATGTTAACAACCAAATTCCACTTCAGCTGTTTTATAAATAAAAGTATTAGCCAATTTATGATGATTGAGGCAGACAAAGGTGTATTTTGAATATGACAATTAAAATTTTGGAATGAAATAACAAAGGACAGGTAGGAGATGAAAGAGCGGCAGAGAATTCTTCCTCCTCGTGCACAAACTAAAAAAGCAAATAAATAAATCAAACATCGGGGGTTCGAATTTTTCCCATCACAACAAACTATCCGCGCGCGTCACCTATATCACAAGGTAAAATAAACTAATGAAGATGGCGAGGAGGCGTATAAAGTTGGAGGAGAGACAGATAGGAAAACAGAGGAGAGAAATTATGGGAAGGATTCAGATGGGAGCGTCGGAGGGCGTATTTTGAGGAGTTTATTGGAATTGGAAGGGAAAGGAACGTTTTTGTGTGGAGCTGAGAGGAGAATAAGTTATACGTGAGCGCTTCAAATCGTTTGAGATATGCATTTCAACGTCACTTCCCTTCATTATTCTGCACTTTATCCAAACAACGCATTCCCCTCCATTCACAAGAGCCGTATTGTTCCAGCTTCCGTCTTTGTGCTGATGACTGGCGGGATGAGGATGCCCATCATAATTCCGTCATTTTAAACGTTCCATGTGAAGTATTCAAATGATTATTCTTCAATTTTTAAGAATTAAATTTTTCTTTTTATTTCCGAGAATCCATCCATCGGTCCAGAATTTTTAGCCAAAGTAAAAGACTTCCACTTCCACTAAACAACGAGGGCGATTTTCGAGAGGCGACAGCCAAGCGTTACAATCTAATGGGGTACATATGGTAAGGTGTTAATACACCCCCTGCCATACGCCACTGGCGGCTTGCAGTGTAAAAATCTCAAAATCTAAATCTATTAATATAAAACAGTTTTAAATACTGATTTGAAATTTTTTCGTGATTTTTCTAATGGTAAATTATTACTGCGTTGAATCAACACTTAAAGGTAAAATAAAGCGACGAGAAACGCATGGTTCACATGCTTTGAATTTAGATGGAGAAATTGAAAGAGAAAAAGTCTGCCGCAGTCGGGAATCGAACCCGGGTCCCCCACTTTCCGGGCGGGTGCTCCCTACCTACTTTCTGTCGTGGTAGCTTATAGGACAGAGCACCCGCCCGGAAAGTGGGGGACCCGGGTTCGATTCCCGGCTGTGGCAGACTTTTTCTCTTTCAATTTCTCTATCTAACTTAAAGGTAAAGTTAAGTGGGGAAGTAAAATGAACATATAGAGCATTTGATATAGAAAGATAATAATATCTTAAACTTCATAATGGGTACCCTTAGGAATTTAAAAAAAGAATGTTAAAGAAGCTGCGTATAAATCATTTGCTGGATTTCTTAGAATACGGGGAATGTTCACGTCCGATCGCCGTCACCAGACAGGAGGCGGCGTAGACAGCAGCGCACGGGCGTTAGCCGCAGACTGCGCTTACTTTGTAGGCAATTGTAATAACCTACATTCTAGTGTCCCTCATAGACTAGTAGTGTGACTTTTGATTGGCTCATTGGCACTATATATCTATATGTATAAAACAGTCATTATGTGGGTTTGTGTGTTTGTCTGAGATCGGAATCCACACCGTTTGTCCGATTTGCATCAAACTTTGCATACGTGTTCTCTGATACCCGAAAGGAAATACTGTCCCCTTTTTATTCGATAACTTTGCTGGGTTTGAACCAGAATCATTCAGATTTCCATATTAAATACATTTAAAGTTAAATTTTATCGGTTACAGACTTTATTTCCTTTGCAAAATTAAATTAGATTTAGATTTTAACCCTGCAACCGCCAGTGGCGTATGGCAGGGGGTGTATTAACACGTTGCCTGATCTACCCTATTATATTCTCTGATGCTATTCGGAAAGAACGACCAGAAGTAACTATCCGTTTCAGCGATTATTTCCTTGTAACGCTTGCTCGGTCTGGGGCTGCTCTACGTTGAACCATCTCTAAATCTAAAGGAATAGTCGTATGAAATCGAAATAAATACCATAAGAAGTGAAATTGAATACAAATTTTTATTATTGCCGTGGAATACCGATTTCATTTCGCAGTGGGAAGAATTTAGTTAAAATATACCATTTTTTTGCAGAATTTTGAGGTTGTAAACAACCCTTCCTCTTGACGACCACTACGATTATTAATTCCGAGCTCATGCACCTTCTAATAAGAATACATGTATTGTATATTTAGGCCTATTTAGAAACAATCAACGATATGAAGAAAAGAAAATTTTTCAGAGACTTTAACTATTACAGTCATGAACAATTTGTAGTGATGAATCGTATGTAAGGGGAAAGCGCACACGTTTTAAATCTTCTCCAGATGGCGTCTCCTTCCCAACCTCAGTATAAGATTCATTTGTACATTTAATTTCCCTGTGACGGCTCGTTGACATGACATGTTAAGCCTAACTTATATCAGTGTCTCACTTTAAAGAAAATCCAAGTGAAAACTTCAATTTGTAATTTGGATATTTCAGTCTCATATCCGACATATAGTAAAATGTTGTTCTTTGTTTCTCGCAATATTGTACATTGCTGGGCTAAACCTTCAGAAAACATATACGACATTTAGAATTAAAACCTTAATGTAAAAGCGTTGTGGATAATGTATTCCTTATTTGCGTTCTTATAAATTGTAACTATTACTCAATGAGAATCGACCCAATGCAGAATTTTAAAACTATTCTTGAAAAAGTACACATATCTCCTAGATAACGTGAGGTAATTACCGAAACTTAACAGTGAAAATTACCTACTCAAGATACGACATTGAGAATTACCTACTCATAAGTCGCAGCCAAACATCGCATTAAACTGTATTAATTGCAACTGTGTAAATGCCTCTTAAAAAGCTCTTTAAGCATTCCTTGTGGCAAACATGGATAAAGGAACCAGTGTTATTAACAAGCTTGTACGATTAATGATTTCATCAGAATGTTACGAATGAAAGGGAAGCGATTGAAAAGCGAACTGAATGCCCTCGCACCGAGTGCCTTTTGGCGATAAATCTCTTGAAAAAATTACGAAACATGCAAAAATCGACTCCCTCAGTCCGTTTCGTGACTCAAGCAAATGAAGCTCGATGGATTGCTCGAGAGAGTGAACAAAACAAAAGCCACTCGAAAAAGATCAAGGATGATGAGTCATGCGACTAAATATTGCCTCATTCTTAATTCATAATGCAAATCTGAATTACCGCATTCGTGCGAGGCGAAATGAGAAGGGCTAAATTGGCCGAAACACACGAATCGAGAAGAATAAGGAAAGATATCAAACCTGTATGTGAATTTAGATCGATCTAAAGCGATGCCTGCTTCGTGAGAATCTGGGATTATTCTCGGATATTTTAATCCCCTCTCTTCCAGTCCCAAAAATGTTATTCGCGAAAATGCTTTCCGGGACTCGCACATATCCGGCTAATGTATTCTCCAACGTTTTCTACGTTAATACATTAATCTTGACTTTTCTTAACGCAGAAAAAAGTATAATTAGTAGGTACACTTCTTAACATGAATATATTTTCACATTAATACTTAAGCACTTCTTAATGTAGAAGTGTGCATTTGGCACGATATTGCACCATCAATCTCCGGACATCCTATTGACGAATTTTAATCTCCAGATACTTGAATATAGACAGTCTAAATCTTGAAAATGTGAAATTTCAAAAACCTGAATAATTTTCTCCTGACACAAAAGGAATAAAATATTAAACAATTAAATTTGATTATAGTTCGACCTGTTTATCTACCTCTATCCTTATTTCTTACTTAAACCGTTCAGCTCTTTGAGAAAACAGTGGCAATAATAAAAAGACAACGCGGATTGAAAAAGCGTATCTGTACATTTGCAATTTATTTCGCAGTCACGCGTATCAACACTCGAAGAGAAGACCAACTGAACTCGGATAGAGGTGAATAGAAAATAACATAACGCAGACAATATTTCAAGCATATTTAAATATATTAAGTTCCCAATGCTCTTGCTCTCTTCTTCTTTCGCGAAAGCAATTAATTGAAGTAGGAATAAAAAACACTAATTAATCGAAGGCAAACTTTTCTGTCCCTTCAGCTTCTATCGCTTCTCTGTATTTCTTTTTGGTACACTGTGCGTGGCGCTTACTGTAGGAGAAATCATATGGAACTAAAGTAAGAAAATCTCTAATTAAATTATTTCACGAAACGTGCGCAAAAACATCTGCATGGCATTCTTAGATGGCAAACCATTCTTCCACTAATTCTTTGATTAAGTTTTTCAACTTACAAATGAGTATGGTAACATAACTTGTGCAGTTAGTTATATCTTAGTTTCATGGCAAACTGACAGCTGAGCTCCATTTGCTGCCTGATTTCATTGAGCGTCAATTCATTACCCGGAAGTAATATCTCCTGAGGTATCTTTGCCAATTTTCTTCATGATTTTGGTGCCAGAACCGGGGGATTAGGTAAATTTTACAGAATTATCCTCCTTAAAGTTGGAATGAAGTGTTTCTCTTTTTTAATTTCATCATTCACTTGACATTAAATTATACTCAACCAGAAAAATCTAGTGGATTCGCACCTCGCATTTAAGAACAGAATGCCCGCCTCAATTGAAGGGTCAAAATGTAATTTTAGCGAAAATCATATGTTTCCCATTGAAGCACGTGTTATAGATTCCAAAATTGATCCTCTGCCAAAACTTCTTTCCGCTTCACCCACTCCATCACTTCAAAGTGTTACATAATGAAGATAAGAGAGATGTCATAGTTTCATTCCATTTCTTGGCCTTTCGAATAATATTTCGGGAGATAACGTTGTTGCGTGGCGCCTCTCAGCGAGAAAAACCTCAACTCAACATATACGGTTAATGAGTAATTGGAACGAAAAAGAGAACCATATCATTTTAAAGCTCAACCGCCGGTGGGTTTCCTTTGCTCCTGCGCCCGTAACATTCGTCTCTGAACCGGAAAAAAGAGCATCGGCTGCTTCAAAATCGGACCGCGAGAGGGTGTTGCCGTTCCCCATTCCTCCTATCAAGTCCACATCCTGCCCGTCAGATAAAAATTGGGAATAAAAAAAAGGGAAAACCTTTCTCTCTTCTCTTCCCTCAATTCATCTTCCTCTCTCTTTGCGAGCCTCTATACCATTACCAATATATAAGTTCATATCATCTTTCATACTTCAGAAGCACATCATCTCGTTATCTGTAATTTCCGTCCCTCTCTGATTTCATGCAAAATTCCTTTCTCTTCTAAGCTATTATCTTCCTTGACTCGATCTGAACCTCGGTCTCATCAATCCAATATTCCTATTGAGAACTTTGAAAATAATGGATTTATATTAGTGGTTCTCAAACTTTTTTATTTAGTTACAATTATTACTGATTACGTACTGAGGATATCGGTCATTACATAGATTCATAGATAAATACTACGTTGAAATTTTCTAAACAAGATAAATCTAACGTAAACTAATAAAATCTTGCATTGTTACATGAAAGACTCAATTCTTCTAGTACACAACAGATGTATCTTTCATTCTTCCCCGTTTGATATTCCAATTTAATATTATTGGAGTCCCAACAGATTAATCCAATAACATTAAATATAATTCTGGGGATAAAAAGGAAATATTTTATAATTTTTTTTTTCAAAATTTCCTCTCATAAACAAAATCCCCCATAAATTCTAATCGTTCTTTATCTCTTTCCATTGCATCGTCCATCACTCTCATTCCATATTCTTCGATTCTTTATCATATCATTCCTCTTTCATACCTCTTTCTTTCCCCTCTCTGTACTCTTAACTCTCCCAATTCTTTCCCGCCTCTTCACTCATTTTCACTGTCATTTACACAAGACGCAGTGGTTATCAAATGTATAAAGGCTCTTTCTGTTTCGAAGCTCTTTTTTTCTGCGTCATCGAGAGAGAATAATCGTCGTTAGGGTTCGCTGCCATTGCGAAGATGTTGAATTCAGAGACGTATTGTGGTCCCGAACGTACTTTTTTGCCGTTCTTCCGTTTGCCTCATTAATCGAAATGCATATCGCTCTCCTTTTTTCCTACGTACTAATAAACATGCAAATTTACCTTGAAGTTTACTTTTTTACACAACCTTTTTCTTTTTGAAATAGCAACGATGGGATAAAGTCTTAATGTCATTATGGTAATTGGGTAAGCGTATTAGGTATTATTCTGTGATATTTAAGAAATAATACATGGGCATTTTTTCCAGGGAGTGAATAACTCTAACATCAGTATGATGTAAACCTTTCGGGACTTAAAAATGTTGTATCAAAACAGCAATCTGTTAAGAATTAAAATATTTAGTTATTTAACCCTTTCGGCGAGAATAGGGCAATAGGGCTCTCTAACACCTAGCCTCTGAATTTTAAACATAAAACTCTTAAATACAAAAAACAACTTTAAAATGCAACACTTAAAAAATTAACTTTATATAAAAAATAGAATAANTCCTCGGCTGAAGGCTTACGGAGGAAAACCCACGATGCGGGAAAAACGTCCACACAAGAAGGGGGGCAGAAAAAACCCGCGAATACACAGAAATAAAAATAAATAAAAAATTTCAAGATTCGATTTGTCTGTTCAAGACGAAGGAATGCACTGATTTCTTAATTTTTATAAACATATATATAATAAAGTAATAAGATTCTGTGGACAAGAGAGACGGCATGAAGCTTGAGCCTTGCCTCGAGGGTACATGGTATTTATGATAGTCTCTGAAGTAAGGAGGTATACGATCAGACCTTTTCGAATTGAAAATGAATTTAACCGCTTGGTTGTGAGCACGTTCCAACTTAACAGCCAAAATATCATTATCAGATGAAGAAATGGCCCTATTACTGATTGACTTTAAAACAAAATTAAGACTCCCGGATAGCGAAATTGGCAACGCGTACGACTTCGGTGAAAGCGGTCCCGGGTTCGATTCCCGGTTGGGAATGACCTGACAAAACAAATAAAAATTGACGATTTATCACCAACCAAACATGACAGTTTTCATCAATAAGAAGCACCACATTTCCAGTCTATGGCAAGAATACTCGTTAAACTTGGTATAATGTTGGCTTTTAAGGTAGATGAAATATGTATCATAATCTCTTTCAGAAAGATAGATACATAAGATAGATAAAATGGAATAAAAGACCTTATAGTCCTAATTGCGCCGAAAATAAAGAAGCTATTTATAAGATCTCACATTTGATATGTAGGGATGCGATTCCAATGTATTTCTGAAGCATTTTTTTCGTTTTCGAAGAATTTTTCCTCATATTCAGATACAATCATTGTTAATAATTACTTTATGGTTTGTATCTTTTGGCTATATTATGTTCCATAAAATTAATTTTTTTGTACTATGTTTTTGTACATTGAACAGGATGTTCAAATGTCCACAAATGTCCACTTGTGTGTACAGTAATATACAATAATAATAATATTTATGGTAGTTACGCATAATACAGATGTAATAGTCGATATGAACGTCTTATATTAATTATGAACACGAATCATTCCAAAAATACTTATTTGACCAAGCACACATGTTTACGTGCGTGATAAATGGTAAACCTTAATTTACTTTATTAGGTCATTACCCACCAGGAATCGAACCCGGGACAGCTTTCACCGAAGTCAAACGTCCACTTCACTATCCGGGAGTCTTAATTTTGTTTTAAAGTCAATCAGTAATGGGGAAATTTCTTCATCCGTTAAAGAAATTTTGGAAAAATTTAAAGTAATCCTTCACTGAAACCTAGAATCACAATTTAAATCCGTTGTGACGACTTTACAGCTGTTAAAATCTGTAATCTCATTTAAAAATATAGAGAAGGAAATGGGAAAGAAAATGTACGTAATAAAAAGCTTAATAATTCTTCTCTTTAGATATTTGGCATTCTTATCTTCTTAGAGAAAAAACAAAGAAGGTTTACTATGACATTTCTTTAAATAGCCAATATTAGAGAAAGAAAACCTCAAAAAGTGCCACTATTCCCTTTTCAAAAAAAGAGAGAGCGAGGATGCTTCCATTTCATTACATCAGTCGAGCGTAAAATATTCAATTTTTTCCACGTTAGCAAAAAAACAGATGTGGGACATCTTCCAAAAGGAAATCACGAACGACACGCGAGAGAGTAGGGCGCGCGTGAGGCGGAAGGCACGTCTGGACGTAGGCGCATGCGCCTCATATCGGAATCATTACAACGAAGAGAAAAAAATTAGTCGATATTCGGAAAAAAAGAGCCGACCAGAACCCGAAGGGAATTTCCGAGGGATATTTTAAAAGTGGAATAGACGGAGTCGAAGACTGTTTGCCTCCCACGAAAATTTTATTTTTTCGACTAAATCTTTTTCACGCCTGGCATGGTTCCGTGTTTCTCCGGCAGACGGCCCTCTATTCGCGTTCTCCCTCCTCCTCCCCCCGTATCCCGCCTTTGGCTCCCCTAATCCAGTAAATCTCCATTAAAGGCAGGAACTGAATGGGAATGCTTCATCCTTTCATTCAAAGGGAGAGCCTTAATTGTCCATGAACCCATTTTTTTTCTCTTCACCACGCGGTGAAAATGACGATAAAAGGAAAATATGGCGGTGGGTGCGAGTAAGGAGTAATTAAAAACAGAAATACAGGATTTTTAAGCTTGAAATTTGCTAAGCTACTCTCAGTGCGCCAACCGAAAATGAATTTCTTACAGTAATCATCCATTCTGAGTGTAATGTGCAAGTAATTTTAAATTAAAAGCTCTGCGTGATTGAAAAATATGACAGCATCTCTAAACAATGTCTTCAATTCCATCCTCTTCAGGATGACACATTTTACGTATCTATCTCTAGATTTGTCCAAAAATTACAGAAATCGTGATCTGAAAACCTCAAGAATAAACATCTAATTCATCCTTTGAAAAGAAGCTGCAAATGATTTTCTCTGCTATTTTTCGGCACGCTATTGAAGCAGTAAGGATCGTATATAAAGATCATATCATACATCAAAGTCTTAATAAGTTTATTGAGCAGTTGATGAGATTTTCCGAGTACATCTCTTGTCGATGAAATCATAAAGAAACGTAATTCATAATCTTCTTTGCAAAAGGAGCAGTTATAAAATAATGGTATAAATAAAACTACAATTACTCTTTTCCACAGGTGTAATGCACCTGTGGAAAAGAATAATTGTACTTTTATTTATACCATCCTTTCATATAGATTTCCACAAGAT
This sequence comes from Ladona fulva, assembly GCA_000376725.2. NCBI lineage: Eukaryota > Metazoa > Arthropoda > Insecta > Odonata > Libellulidae > Ladona > Ladona fulva. Next base: position 411,644 of record KZ308324.1, on the reverse strand, counting down.
TAAGGCTGCCACAATCGATTTTATTTTTATGAGCAGTTATAAGAAAATGATAGTAAATAACTAGTACATAGTTAAAAATATTTCTTTTAAAAGGCAAAGTAAACGACTTCATTTAACGACAAAAAATACGGAGTTATAAGAAAGGAACGGAAGTATCTAAACATTTATTAATTTTCAGAGTTTTCATAATACAATAGGCCGTCGTATTGATAATAAACTTCAAGCGAATAAAGGATGAACGCAAGGAAAATATAAACTTAAAGATATTCGGTATTGAATATGGTGTTACACGTCACAGTTTTCCCCTAAAATAAGTCGTCGATTAGTCAGTTTTACTGAGGAAAAATATACTGAATACTATGCGCCAATGAGTAAAATATTTGTCTAGCTTATCGGCCGTAATCCACCGGAATATATATATAGATTTGATAGATATACAGATAGAAATAAGTATGTAAGATGATTTTGGAGAGAATTTACATGAAATGAACATTTTGAAAGCTTTGGAGGAGAGGAAAGATTTCTTCGCAATCCAGTGTGCTTTGGTCACCAAAAGAAACGACAGTTATATGAAGGGTGAGTGAAAAAGGACTTCAACATTGGATATCTAGAACAACAGAACAACAAAAGTGAATCGAATCGCAGTGAATGAAACTGTTTTGGAAAAATTATATTATTGGTCAAATCTGCGGAAACAAAGCAAAGTATTCTGTATAATAATAACAATGTATTTAGGCGAATGTTGGTCTATTGAGACCATTCTTACAATTAACCTAGACGAACACTAAGAACTATGCCCTAACCAGGATTCGAACCCGGGACCTCTGCTAGGCTGGCACGCTAACCACTACGCCACCGAGGCTGGCAAAATAAACAAGCTACGAGACGAATGAACGGTCAAAACAATGGACTGCAAGGAGAGAATAGGCTCTAAAGAAAGCGAAGACAGTTCCATCTGCTGGCAAGGTTATGGTTAGTCAGTTTTTGGGATGCGCCTGGGATAATTTTCGTTGATTATCTTCAAAAAGAAAAAATAATCAACGACGAGTATTATCCAAACATATTAGAGCGTTTGAGTGATGAAATCAAGAAAAAGCAGCCGAAGATGGAGAAAAAGAAAGAGTTGTTTCACCAAAACAATGCACCAGTTAACACATCCGTAATCGCGATCGCCAACATTAATGAATTGAAGTTCAAATTATTTCCTTTTGCACCCTATTTGCCAGATTTAGCCTCCTCGGGTTATTTTCTCTTTCCAAACTTGAAAAAATGGCTCGGTGGTAAAATATTTGCCAAGAATAAAGAGGTGGAGTCTGCGGTCAATGGCTATTTTGAGGAGTTCGACGGTTCTCAGTTTAATTAGGGTATCGAAGTTATTGAACTTCGCTGGGAAAAGTGTGCTGAGCTAAAAGGAGATTATGTTGATGAATAAGGATATTTTTCCCATATTTGTGTTTTTTTTGTTAGGTCGGGTACTTCTACGTTCGTATGATTCAAGCCCATAAGAATTGAAAATTTTAACTTCAATTGCAACATAATATTACCGGGAATATTTTGGCCTCTGGATGATCGAATATTTCAATGATTACATTCAAGTATTCAGGTTAACAGGAAAGGAGTAAACATGATGAATAACAGTTATTTTCGAGAACGCCATCAGTCATTCCTGATTCATGTTTCAATTGGAACCATTACAAGGCTTTCATCTAAAAGAAAAGTTAAACTGAGTGAACGAGTAAATCCAAGGAATTTTTTTTATACTAAATAATTTCACTAAGCCATCTCTGCATAGAAAATTCCTCATTAAAATTGTTTTTCGTGAGGAAATGAATTTACTTTGTAAATTGGATACTTTGTAAATTGGCTACTATATTTTCTAGTTAAATTGCGTATATTTTCTGTTAATTCGAATCTCGAGTTCTCAGAAAATATTCGCAAGCAACGGAAACGCAGTAGGAATGCTTAAAAGCGTGAGAACCCAAAGTATTGGTTGCTCAAGTCCCAGTTTTAGGGATAATGTCCTAGGTTTCATTGAAATATGTTTATAAACAACTTTCCGAAGCCCCCAATTGCCGTGTTGTGTATACGTCAGTGTTACTTAGAAATACTTCGCAATGGATTGGTGGCTCGTAGGATTTATAAATTGTTGATACATAAAAGTATCTGGCGTCATCCACAACGGAACGTAGCTGTGATATAATATTACAATGCTTCTATGTATTCTAATGACTCCGTCTCACCTTCGTAGAATATTCTAAATACCACGGTTTCGCTGCTTTTATACCTTTGGATTGCATAAGAAAAACCACGGATATCTGCCAATTAGCTAATAAATTGATATAAATGAGCAAAATATTATATTAAGAAACAGAATTAGTCTTGAGAGCAAGAGGGTTATGGAAGTATGCAAATGGCAATGAAACGTGGCAATTGATGCTGGAGTTGCGAGCGACATAGAGCTGCGTAACGAGATGCTGCATTAGGCGCCATATCGAACAAACGATCTTTCCGATGCAGCAGTGATAAAATGGAAACACGCTTTCATTGCCTTTTAAAATCATATTTCCCTGTATTGGTGGGCGGAGGAAATGAAGCTTTGTGTGAAAATGTTACATCAGCGGTGGAAAAAAGACACGCACGTGGTTAACGATTTCTTTGATCGTTGAATAGGCCCGCCAACACTCATTTTCTTCCGATAAATCAAGCCACTTTTGATTAAAAGGGATGAAATTCAAGTGGATAAGAAGTCCGCTATATATTCTAGATAATATGAACATGATTTCAACTCTATTTACGATACTCAAAACCCTTGAAAGTATTCTATGAAAGATTAAATAGTTTGCGACAAATACAAGTTCCCTTTCTAGAGAAAAGGGCTAGTACATTACCAACTGTTTCTTGCAAATATATATTGATGTATATAAAATGTTTTAAGCCTCTATCGATAGAAAACGCATGTCTCCTTTACATTTGTGTCAGTGTTATTCATGACTGTGAGCTGAAATGACTAATGTCATTCACTTTGGAAATACCTTATCGAGTACCTACTATAAAAGCGTTCATTGGGACCGTATTGCTCCTCATATATAAGTAAACCCACTCATAGCTCAATGGAGAAAGAAAGCTAAAACTACATATTTTTTAAAATGCTTCATTGCCTTTCCAAAGCTTTAGTAGTTTCTAAGATACGTTGTTGGGCTGAAATCTTACTATACAGAGTTTCGATTGATTGAGAGATTAGCATTTCGATAGATCGATATGTTAATGTCACCATATTTAATCGCACAACAACTAAATGCATGCATTAAAATTTACAATTCATAACGTTTTGGTTAACTGTTAACAGTCAAATTAAATAATGTATACCAGAATATTATTACTGGGAATTAAGGAAAATAATTAATTAATGACATTAACACGCTCCATCAGAGTGAACTTTTTACTATACCACACAAAAACAACCTACACACGACCATGGTTTCGTAGCATGGCTACATCATCATCGTGTGTAGGTTGTTTTGTGTGGTATAGTAAAAAGTTCACTCAAATGGAGCGTTTTAATATGTTTAATATTAATAATTACCACAAGGTTAGCCCTGAGTCTGTATCGTTTAATTAATGAATGATAAAGAATAATAGCAACGACCTGTTCCCAAGTTTCGGGTTGGCAACATCTTCCGTGGAAAATTTAATTCCATCGTTTTTAAGTTCATCTCGACGAAGTATCTGCTTTTCCGCTTTAACATTCATTGGATTTCTTTCCGACACATTACATACTTATAAAAAATATCATTCAATTCAGAAGATTTAAGGAACTACTGGAATCAAATTCAATCTTATCTTTGGCAATATTCCCGGTAAAAAAAAATTACCACACGCATTCTCCCGAAGAAATGGATTATTTTTCTTTCCGAGACGGGAGCCTTATCGCGAAACGAAAAATAGGTCTCGAGAAATAGGACAAAGAATTTGACGACGAACAATATTACTTATTTAAGTGATGTTTTTGTTTCTCTTCATTCGAGTACTTCCCAAAAACATCCGGAGAAAATGCAAGTATTCGCATCCGACGGAATTAGTTGGAGCGAATCGCTCCTTTCACTTCTTGAAACGATTCCAACTCCTTAGACGAGCGGAATGTATAAATAAATGAAATGTTGAGTGATTTTTACCTCAGAACTGAATTCGAGCCTCGTTATCGTACGTGCAATAAAATAAATCATATTTATCTCAAGTATATCCCAAATTATCAGATGAGATTTGTAGGAAGATTTCAGGTGTACCTTATTTCTGGATATTACATATATCTCATTCACCGAAATAAATTTATAATTCCTTAAAAACATCCAAAATATAACCAATCTGGCGTCCATCCCTTTTGTTTGCTTTTCATACCAAATTAATGAATATTGAGTATTATATTTGTCACGCCAACAGTTACCAAAACTTAAACAAAATTACTACTATCTTTAGAAGATTGTATATACAAAAAGATTATTTGCTGCGGGTGAATATATTGTCGAAACGCACTCTTAAAAACAAATTTATATATCACTCATATGAATAAGTGAGCAGTTCAAAGATCGACAATGAATACCCAGATTCATTGCATAACACAACGTTGACACAATACAGTCGTACCACAGCTAGCGAAGATGATTCTACATCTACATACGTACCGTGCAAGCCGTTTTTCGGCGTGTGGCAGGGGGTGCAAGCACCATGACTCTACTTCTCTAATCGATTACTTTAAAAATGAATTCTGGAAATAACTTGTTCCGGCATCTATCTCCCTGATCTTTCTCGCAGTATCAGAACGGCCTGTGTAACATGGTGTACGCATAATATCAGCTACATCATCTCGGAAAATGCTTTCCCTTAACTTATTAAGTAAATGTAGACATTGCTAAAATCTTTTATCTTCTAGAGATTCCCATCCTGCGACCCAAAGTATCTCTTTAACGCTCACTGATTTATCGTAGCAACTCTTCACGAAACGTATCGCCTTTTCTAATTCCTGAATACAACACTTTTCGGCAGGGTCCCTTACACTACACGCATACTCAAGATGAGGCCTAATCGTGACATCGTGAACTAACAACGCCAGCTGAGACTCGCAGGATCGTGTCTTACGAAAACCGTATTGGTTTCTCTCTATGAATTTGGACGTGTCGAGAAAGACCTTTGAAAAGCTATCTGTTATATGTTCCATTATTTTGCCGTTCAATGACGTTAAAGAGATAGGCCTCTAATCCGCTGGATCCTCCTTAAGCTGCTTTTAAATATTGGACTAACATTCGTATGTTTTTAATATTTCGAGACCTTGCCTTTGCTTTTAATTTCGTACGCAAACTCCTCTGTTTCTATACAGCTTTTCTAGTCTATTGATTATACTACCTAGGAAAGTTATTTTGTTTTGAAAATTAAAAGGCTAAAAATGTATCCATAAGGTCACGAGTTTTTCGTACAAATAAATTCCAGGCCTCCTCGGTATTTGGACAACGCATTCGCTTCATGTATCCTTAAAAATCAGTTTTCGAGCTCACATACATTTTGCGCTTAGGTTTTCGGTGCCTTGGCAAGTTAATAACCAAATCTATAACAACGGCATTGTTACCTATTAAAGAAATTTAGTTGTAAATTTCTTTAATATGATCAAGGATTAAGGAAAAGGTGTTAACTCTGCACGGAGAAGCCGTGCGGCTGAATCCCAAGGAATAACAAGTGTGAAAAATAGCGGCAGACCAGGGTTCGAGTCCCAGTTATGTCGCTATTTTTCACACTTGTTATTCCTTTTAATAGGTTCATTCCTTACCCAAGATATCGATTTGCTAGAAAAGAATTTACTTTAAAATACTCGAAATTTACGCTGGGTATCCCGAAATAATAACATTTACTCCACACCTACGAAATTTATTATAAAGTCCAATGGATGGAAGAGGTATCGCGTCAGTATAATACACGTAAGAGTCCCAAACCGAACGAACTGTTACATGATTTACGACGCTTCTTCCACATCCTCTAAATACGTCACTAACAATCGCAGCCTAATGGTTTACACACCACGTTATCACTAATAGGTGCTAAAGTGGTGGCAAAAATGTCGAATGGAAGCAAATTGGACGTTAAAAAGGTCTAATTTCATGAGCCACGTGTGTCTGGAATTCGTGCATCACGTTGCGGTCCGAGCCGAAATTTATAACGAGGCCAATATTGCGGCCATTGTCCAGTGGATGGGGCGATTTACAGGACACTCGTTTTCTTGGGCGGACAGATTTGCGATAAGTATTGAAGAGATCCCCTTTAAGGGAGAAACAGATCTCCAAACGAACAAGCACATGAATGGACATATGATGATCAAATAAAAATATTTGAAGGGGACAATTCTTCCAATTAGAATTCATCAATACTCACGGTTTATTTTCTACTGTAATGCGACGATGAAAGAAGTAATGATATAAGAGAACAGTTCATTTTTGGCATTGTATGCATCATCGGTCCTCTAGAATATTAGGAGTTGCGTTCTTATTTCATTAATGTCTCTAAAGAATATGCAACAAGAATAGCAAATAAAAATCTTCTGAGGAGACTGTTCGTTTACTAGATGGGTGGACAGTAAATATCGTAACCGAAAATAAATGTATAATTAGATAGTTTGGCTTTTGGATATTCTCGTTAAAGTAAAAATCGAAATTTATAACTTAGATCATCATTTTAGTTTAATGTCCTCCTATTCTAATAATTACACGATTTTCGATTTCGTATAAGAGAAGATGAGAGGGGGTTTTCAAATGGAGGACTCATTCCTAATGTAGACTAAATAAGAATTTTTGTATAAAATTACAATTTGGATTAATATGACATAATGATAGTACTAGCCTGATAAATTTCACAGAAAATTACACATGTGAACTTATCTCGTACGCGAAAACGTTTTCGTTTCGATTCGCAATTATCTAACTTTTCGAATGGATATGCTTCGGGAAGTCATATATTTCAAGTATTACCTGACGAACTTTAATTGGGTACACATCGCCCGCCATGTATCATCGACCAAATTTATTTAATTGCTCTCCGTTCGATTGAAAATAAATCAAAGAGATTTTCATTAACGATAAGCTCTGAAATCGCATCGGAAACGCTGTTTGCTTCGTAACACGTCTTGCGCAGAAGGGAGGAAACTATTAATTAAAACTCCGATAAGGGTGGTAATCAAACTCGGGGAGGCGCTAAAACATATCCACCTCATCCTCGACATGAATCATACTCAACATCCGGGAGACATAAATCCGCAAGATGTCAGGATTATCGGCGAATTTGCGCTTTTCGCTGCAGCGTTCACGGCTGCGATGGAGTGGATTGGCCAACCTTTCAAAGTGATTTCCGGGCGCTAGCTCAGAAACATGAAGTCCTTAAAAAAGCTAAGATGGATCGTTCTTTCAGTTTTCGCTAAAATTGTTGCCCTTTCTTGGTTAGCACATTTCCTGTATCACTCATGTTCCAATTTTTCAATATCGAATTAAAGATAACTGATGTAAGCATGGATTGAGAAGGAAGGAAAATTACTCGGCAAAAACCTGATAAAGTTATATGATTCAGACCCCTCCTATCTAATTTAATATAAATGTTTTCCCTGGAGAGAATTCCATTTTGAAGCATCGCTGTCGAACTACAAATCGTGATGCTCTTCGTTCTAAATCGGAGTAAACGCATTCTAGGTGAGGTGGTACTTTTTTAAGTGCGCTAATTTTTGAGTCTCGATAAAAAAACTACATTCAATTGATATATCCGCCTTCACTATTTCATTACTAATCCGCTGTTTCAACCGCCATATAGTTCAATTCCCCGTTACCAATGAGAAGACTTCCAAGGATATCCTTAAGAATGCGTGTAACTTGCACTATTAATATGTTACTGCAAATGCATACATTCGTAACCAAATTTATCCTTAATGGGAGTGGTGTCGCCAAACAGAAGGAACACACAAAGCAACACACTCAAAGTAATTGAGCGTTAGCATTGAATATCCATTTTTCTACATTTTCCCATCAAAGAAGTCAAATTAAGCGAATCGGAACATGCATTTATCTCTCTGTGATCTCCGTAATATATATTGTAAAATCTTAAAGCCTCAGTTATTGCCTAATATTGTAATCAATAAGCAATGATGAGCATATTGAATCTGCTTTCCGAAGTAGCAGAGGAAGTTCTGTCCTGACCGGACTGTTTCAACGTACTTTAAAGAGAATTAAAATGTCAAATAGACATCGCTTCTCACATGAAGTGTACTAAGGAGTTTGACTTTGACAATTTACTGACAGTTTCACAAATCTATCGTAAAAGAAAAGATGCAATATCGGTGATCACAATTTGCTAACTTAGCAAATTCGAATCTTAACGATTCACATCAAACATTCAAAAGAAGTTATTTACAATTCTCGCAGGGGTATAATTACTAACGGTGAACTTTCCTACATTTGAAGATTTCTTCATGGAAAACCCAAAAAATATATAAATTCCGACAACAGTATCAAATGATAAAGGTGTCCATCGTAACTTCATAGAATCGTTCATTCGAAATATTCTAATTTAATAAGAATGGACTTCGACGAATAAAATTTAGTCAAATTCTGATACCATTTAATCTCCTGTTTACAAATATACTAAATCAATACTTGATCATCAATCTATTTGATTCGCATCGTCTGGTGTCAGCCTAACGCCATAAACGGGGACAGAGAATGCGGTGACATTTTCCGATAGATCTTTAATCATCAATATTGCGAGCTCAGGATCTCAGGGTCACCCTGAGAAATACAGCTTACTCTCAGTGGAGTGTTTTGCGGCAAGCACAATATGGGAATAAGCTGAAATCTGTGAAGTATGGTATAACATCATGGGGCACATCTATCAGGAGTTCTCGCAAGGAGGAAGTCGCAGTTACTCGCCTCAGGATCGGGCACTGATCTCTCACACACTCATATTTATTCACAAAGATGAAGGAACCTCCTGTGTGCCATACCTGAAGAGAGCCGCTAACAGTCATACATATCTTGATAGAATGCGAGAAACATCAGGCTTCACGAGAGAAGAGACTAAACATTCAGGGGAGCCTGAAGAACATTTTTTATGATGACGAAAGCTCTACAGGGAAAATAATCAAGTTTATAAAAGAGACTAAACTTATAAACCAAATCCAACTATCTTAATGGAACCTCTAGTTGCTGTAGCTATTTCACTTGACATTCAACAAATAATACCTGCATAAATAAAGCCAAGTCTTTTCTCATTCTGCTCGTGGATCACAATTTCTGTTTGCGGTGCAAATAGCCAATGATGTCGACGCATCCTCAAACTTAAACACTATACGGATAGTAGCGATCTATCAGAAGTAGCGATCTATCGTAGCTGTCCTAAAACATTTATCAACAAGAGTTCTTTTAATAATTTCTGCAAACTAAATCCGCTATTCCTAATTTATTTGTTTACAAAATAAGACACCGATTTCGCGAATTTTGCTGTCCAACAATTACTTTAAATTTAAAGTCAATAAAATGGTATTTTCCTTAATTCGTCAGTTTCGATAGTGATTACATACCTATGATTGAGCTTCCTTGCTTTATTTATACGTTGATTCAACGCATGGCATGTTCTGAGGCTAACCAAACTTGGAATCTTTTTAATTCGGTAATCAGCAAACAAAATTACCACACAAAATAAGGGTAATTTAGGTTTTATTTTCCCATAAGATATATATTACCGATATAACTATTAAGTACCGAAATAAATATTAATAATGTAATGAAAACATTTTTTTTAATATTCTCAAAAAAATTCTATAAAATAGTTCTAAAAAAATTCCATCCAAATTTCAGAATTATTCATCAATTTTAACTTGATATCATCACCTGGCCAGAAGGAAAAATTGCAACTTAACGCAATAATTAAAAATTAAATAAATATTCCACAATTTTAATGAACTAATCAAATGAGACAGTCCAATTAAGCGTTATGAAATTGGATAGCAAATTTTATGAGAAACATTGTTAACGAGTAACCATATTTAGAGATAAATGAAAACTTGTCAAAAGAGTTCGTTGAAGAGGGCACTTATTAATGAACGTTAATGAACGTGTTTATAAGAAATTGATTAAAAATTAAATATCTCGCAGTAAATTCTTGATGGCAAAGTGATTAAAAATGGGCGCGTTCAAATAAAAATATATCCGTAATTACCTTTCTTCGCCAAATATAACTCGGAAAATATTTAGTTAATTAACGGCAGAGTGCATCATTGAATTGCCGGAATTCCAAAAAGTGAAAATTCATCGTCGAAATTCAATTTAATGGGTTTTAATATTTCCTTAGAAATTTAGAGATTGAAAATTCTAGGCGGATAAATTGGATTTTCTTTGAATATTAATTTTATCATTTTTTAATAATTTATCAATCGGCAACCGAGCGAGGGACGACCAAAAGACGTTGAGTGACACTTTTCCAGCGATTGCCTGAGAAGGCAATTTATTCCAAAGCACATTGAAATTTTATATTTAAGGAGAGAATATTTCTTAGCATGGAACCCAATAAGATTAAATTCATTTTAGTTGGGTTGGGTTGTTTATATGTGCTTTGCCGCTCAGGACGCAGAGTATTCACGATAACATTCACGATGAGACTCCAAAATAGCGATAGATCTTAGAAATGAGTTGAATCATTAATATTCTTAAATAATACTATCAATTCCCTCCGATTAGACTTCGTGAAAGGTTTCCATGACGACGAGAACGATAAAGGACACAACTTTTGTGGCGTAGCGTTGGAGGAAAAAGGTATTATATTTGAAATAATATTTGTTAATCGTTGAAACGAGAATCAAAACTCTCGGTGGTAAAAATTTTGCCCTTTATTATTCTCGTTGTCATAAAATAAGTCTTGAAGATAGGTATTAGACTGCTAATTTCGTCAATACGCTCGCTGTTAATTATTCACTCTAAATTCTGTTAATATGAACGCTTTTGACTTTTTAGTCGCTTAATCGATGAAAAAGACTTAATAATCACATCAATCGACGCCAAGCACACCGCTTTATCAATATCTTCTGCAAGAACACCTTAATTACTATTAAATATACAATTTTTAAACACATAACTGAGTGAAAAAACCATTTACCTTATTTCTCTTTAGTGGAAGAGTTTTAAATAATTCCATTTGATACGTCAAATAATTATAATCGATTAAGGTAAAAATAACTATTTCCGAACTGAATTTTGTGTAGCGTGTGGGTCGAATAATCATTTAATCATTTTTGGTAGATATTAAAAACGCGCTAATTAGAAAGATTCGCTCAAAATGGGAAACAAAATTAAAGAAAGAGGAGGAACAAAGGCTGTACCAAAAATAATATATTAGAAGAAAATTTAATGAGGAAATTTTCAAAATTGAGATCGTAAGCTTTAGAATTTTTCTCCCTTTTCTGATGAAAAGAGAAGTTATCATTCAAAACAAATTCCTTTTCCGCACGAAAGGCGAACATTCCCGAGACTAAAAAGAACTCGGTCGCTTGCTTCTCCTTGCAATTGAGTTCACTCACTGCAATTAACTCCTTGCTTTTATTCAGATTGGAGCCCTGTCGTGACGAAAACACTGACCATTCTAAGAACAATTTTAATGACGTTTAAGTCGCTGTTTTATTCATACGATAAGCTGTCTTACATTATTCAGCGCTATATAGTCGGCATTGGTGGCGTAGTGGTTAGCGTATTAACCTTACAACACTGAGGTTTCGAGTTTGTATCCTGGTCAGGGCATGGTTGTTTGTGTGTGTATCTTTGTGTTTATAAAGGGTTTATTGTAAGAATAGCCAACCTTCACTGAAATGCGCCCCATCGATAAAGCCGAAATTATTATTGTTATAATAATTCCGGTTTCATTGCATATTGTAATTTTTATGCTTCCATTTATGGAAATTATTTTATGTTCCGAAGAAGTTTTAAATGAAATGGACATTTATTTTATATTTTCATTTCACAAAGCAACCAGAAATTCTTAGGATCAGCTGCACTGCTAAGTAGCTAAGTACTGCACTGACGATTTAATCGAGATTGTTTGGATTTGATCCCATATTTATTCTATTAGAAAACATATTTTCCAATGTAGGGAGACAGAGAATTTAAAAAGACTTCATTTTAAAAATAAAATATTTTTCCATTTGAATCTGTGACCTCTTTCGTCCAGAAGCAACCCTAATTTGAAGAAGTTATCAAAAACAAGGCGATAAGTACTCCTCGCTCTTCCGACGACAACTCCTCAATCAGTCACATATAGTGCGGAATTCATATCGAAATCTTTGTCTTTTCCTCCTCAAGAAAAACTAATACTTTTCGGGAAACCGACCCCAAATGGTGATTCGCTGTTCGTTTTTGGTATCTCGTCCGTTGAAGTCGGACGGGGAAGAAAGATAAAACCATTCGCGCAATTTCTTTTTGTAATTATTAAACGGAAAAATCAGTGTAAAACTCATTCAACTCAAGTCCTATTATTGTTTACCATTCGAAATGTAATTCATATTCGCACGCGGCGGTTTACTCCTCCCTTTAAACGAAATTCGTTACAAATTGTTCACGCAATTCCGTGACATAATGTTTGAAATATTTTTATTTGTTTCTATTCTCTGCCTTTCTCGAAATTTCTCGATCGAAGTTAAGTGAAATCTGAATGCAAAACTGCTGGAATATTTCTCTTCTCTGTTTTTCAGTCTATCAATTCCAGTATTTTCAACATCATTGTTTAGATGCCTGAATTACATTATCTATATTTCTAATTTGACTATTTCAGAATCAGTTATTTCATTACGTTACTTCAATATTGTAAGGACTGTTTCCTTGAATTTATACCATCATATTTTCCTCTAATGTTCTGGGATGTGTATATTTATTGTAATTAATATTATTATGGAATGATTCTTTTCTAAATGTTGGAACATTGTTACTGCATACTCGAGAGAACAGCACAAAGGATAAATACAATTGGCAATGACAAATAACTATACAAAGAGGGGCACAGCATGTCGATTGCTTAGCATTTGTTCGAGATTAAAGGGGAAGCCCTTCGGAAATCTCCTTGAGGTCGTTGCCTTCTGGAGTGTGAATAGTTGCAATAACACATTTAAACTTAATTATGAAGTAAAATATAATACAAAACCCATAAAAGCAAAATCTGGAAAAAGCCAATCGATAATCAAATTACAGTCATTTGCAACATGTCCAATATCATCAATACATCACACATCCAAAATTCAAATTCATCCACAGTTAACATTCTAGTTTATTGTATGAGTCTTGTTGAACTGTGAACAACGAGTTAAATATTCATTATTCCTACCGTAACTCTTCGGAAAGTACCTCTGCATAAGAATGTTTTCCAAAGTAATTGGACTAAGAGAAATAGAACCTCCACTCTTCCTTCCACGAACCGATGACCTGAGACACCAGATTGACAGAAATGTGAGGGCGTTTGTGGAAGACTCGGTAATATGTAGAGAAATATCAAGCGACGAAGGTAGTATATTACATTTCAAAGTATATTTCACCTTCAAACTATTTAGTTCATATTAAAAGTTGGCAACAAGCGCTACTTTAAGTAAGTGCTCCAAAGTTCATTCATTCCGAAGGAAACAGTTGCGTCACTACTAACTTAATTAGTGAAATGAATACAAATGCAGTTGACTCAGTTGAATATCTCGGAATCACTCTTACAGATAACATAACCTGGAGCACACGTATCCAAAATATAAGCGATAGCGCAACTAAAAAGCTCGGTTTTACAAAGCGCATTGTAGGTAGATGCGATGAAAAGGTTAGAGAGCGACGTTATTTCACCTTGGTAGTGCCCCATCTGGAATATGCGGCTGCGGTAAATAAACAAGAGTTCTAAATAGGCTTTCAGATGCATATTTGAAATCCTTGAAAAAAAGGAGATTAGACTGCGACTTCATGCTAAATTCAAAGAAAGTACATCTGTGGAAGACGTTATCGGTATTATCGACCCCCTTCTGCCGACTTCGGCCGATCGGACAATCAGCATCAAATAAGAGAAATAGATGCGAGCACTTATAACGCATGGTGCTTACACCCCCTGCCACACGCCGAAATGCGGCTTGCTGGAATTTATTTACATTTAGATGTAAAAATATATTTTTAGAGTCGCACATATTGTTCTCACCACTAATAAATTTCTGCGATTTGCATATTTAACGAGGCTTTTAATTTGCGTAAATCTGAATTGTTTCTCGAGGAAAAAAATAGTACCGTCTTTTACGTGTTATGTTGCGTAATATCAGAGCGTTGCTAAATACCCCACGGATAACGAGTAACCAGTTTAATTGGTTTCTACTCCTTTAAATTTTTATTTATTTATTTAGGTAAAGTCATATGCACGAACGCAATTCTAAACGAAGTATAGCAAAATGTATTAAATTCTCGCGATAGCCAAAAGATTAGTGCGATTTTGTACTTTAAGATAATACTTCAAAAATGGTTCAATTTAAGTTATAATAAATCAAATATACATTTTAATACATTATGAATATCATATTAAAATAAGGTGATAATATTCGAATATATAATAAATATACCATAATATCTCAGTAAATGTATAACATCTCAAAATGTCCATAATCAAATTCAATGAAAGCGTTTACTTCCCTCCGTATCGTAAAAGTCTTTGGTCTAAACTACATTTGCGTAAACATTTCACTTAAAAAATAAATGAGCACTTTATGAGCAAAATAACTGAATAATGTTTGCTACCTACATTTATAAGATAGAAACTTCTTTCAGAAGCCATCTTAAGAGTGGGGAATGAGGGCCTCTTTTTCTGCGGATTTTGCATATAGGCTAAGAAAGACGAACAGAAGATATTTGATTCATTTCTCTAATCACATGTAATTCCGGAAATTGTCCGACGAAGTAATATTACGTTTTATTAGAGCTCAAATATACGAGTAATAGAGAGTTTACAACTTGAAAGGTGGCTTAAAGAAGTCTTTGATTTTTTTAAGCGGGCCCTTTAGTTGAATACGCCTCATTCAAGTACTTTTCGATAATAGAATGGAGACTTAGATATGCTGAAATATTTCAAAGCGGCCATTTTATTTTTCGGAGGCGAATACCCCGCGATATCTCCCAATCGCTATAGCGCTCGTATTTTCGTTACCCTCGGACGTCTGCCGCCCCATAAAGTTTGGGACCCCTGGGCAGTTGCCCGATTCGCCTTAATTTTGATAGGCCCCCACCTGAAATATGTTGGCCAACCTCCATATTTTTTGTAGATAATTTCCACCACTTTCCATTTCTTTATTACCATTTGCTACGTCCATTTTCTTTATTTCCTCCCTCCCCCTCTCACAAAATGGCCGATTCTCCGATGATAAGTTGCGAAATGAGGTAACGTACGCCAATAAATCGAGATATTGCTTTCGATAAGAAGTTTATGTTCCGAGAACAATTATAGAGCAATCCGAACTTCATTTTTTTCTTAGCGGTTTCGCCACGGTCTCGTTACCGGATGAGTAACACAGGCCGTGTACTTAATCAATGGCCTTTTCGATGTTATCAATAAGTCACGAATCGACCCCAATAAACACGCGATGGATGCTACCTGAGTGCATGAGATAAAAAAGAAAAGGTTTGTGTACCAAAACCATCGGATTGCCCACGATAGGCAATTTATTGATCTGCGATAAAGGCGGACGAGAATTATGCGTACGGCTTAATAACGAAACTGCGGCCGCCGAAAGGAGGGCTTAACGATGTCTTCAGAATCGGATGGTATCAGAACGGCGCCATTGCTGACATTTATATATGGGCTTACAGGGGACCGCGTATACGCATTCTCATGTTTTCATTTCCATGGCTACGATTTTCATCCGCTCCAAGAAGATAATAATAGCGTAATTGTCAGGGCCATAAGTCTTCGGTTGGACAACTCGATTATAATTGCATCCCAAAGGAAATGCGAATTTCACACAGGTATGGACTTCCTCCTCAACGATTTCTCCAACAGTTCAGTGAGGATTAACATGATTATTAATGATGCGAAGACACATTTGTGAACAAAATAAACGTTTTCTATTTATACGAGTATATTTTGGGCTCAGTTATGGAGGATTTCCTCTACCAGTTATTTACAAATTAAATAACTGAATGGCATTATTCATTCCATTTTGCAAATACTTTCGTATATGATTTGAATCTCAGTAATAAGTTATACTTATTAAACCCGGCGCATTCATTTGCGGAAGTACGTTATGTTATTTACATTCGATTAAAAGAGCAAACAGTTGCTAAAAGTGTCGTTTTCATGCAGAAAAGATGTGTACATGTTATTTTTTAGTGATGAAATGAATGACTCATAAGTTAATGCTCAAATAAATAAAGTGTAGCTGTTGCGCATTTTACGCCTCGTTTTTCGTGATTTCACTATTGCTCCGAATTCTCATCATTCTCATTAAATTTTCTTCCAAAATGTTCCATCTCTTTGAGATAAGGAACAATGATGGAATACGTTTAACAATATCTTAAAATTTGCCATTGTCAGAATATGCCAAAAATTCAAATTCCTTATTCACATCCAGATATTGTTTGAGTTTGAACAGGTTTCAATTTTAAGAAAGAATGATAGAAGCAAATTAATCAATATTCCTTAATTGCATAGTTATGAGATTATTTATTAGACAAGCGTAGGCCCGAAACGTTGAAAGGCTTCATGTAAGCTCTGTATATTCATTCACTAAAACTTACAAGTTACTTGTTAGTATTCTTACTTTGGCCTTATCTTGGATTTTTCCTATTTTATTTGCTCGCACTTTCTTCTTTAATACCCTCTTTCTATCGCAGAATCTTGTTTCATTTTATGAAGACGCTCTCTGATCCCATCTCGAAGCGGAGCCCGTTATTCTATTGTTTTTACAACTTTCCTCACCAGGAGCTTTGTGGTACCTTTCGTTTATTTTGATTGATTCCCTTAACGACACGTGTATCCGTTAGCCTTCCACTTTAAGTGCCTCGAGTGATATTATGCCGTGAGGTGAGTCGCTAACAATAGTCAATCAAGGTCTGAGAAAATACTCGTTTAAATCCCTTCGAATTCTCGCCTTGATTTCAGAGAAGTTCATTCTGATTTTGTTACGAAGCAAAGACATTTGTGGTAATTGACTCCACAATACATTACACGTTATTATAATTAACAGTATTTATTAAAAGACGCAAAGGAAGGAAAGAGAAAAGAAACTAACAAACTCGAAGGAAATGCGTAATTTTCTAACAGAGATTCCACATAATCAAAGCTCTATGGAGATACCAAATTGAAAAACGAAAAATATTGACACACATTCTAAGAAAGCAGATTTATACCCACAAATAATTGAAATTTGAAAAAGAATTACTTGTGACAAGAATTTGACCAATAATTAATTTGTAAGTAAGGAAATACAAAATTTTGAGGCTTACTGAAATTTTTCCATCAAAATGTCTCAAAGTTTTCATTACGACAATTTTAAAATACAAGAAATAGAACTCACTTTAAATTTCCACTGCGAAGCAGAGCAAAACTTACATTTTTCCGATTGTTATGAGTTATACTCTTAGCTAAAATTTAATAAACACATAATCCAATAAAATTTTATAGGCAATATAATCCATCAAGAAATATTTTCTCTCTTGCGAATAATAGATATACAGAAAGGGACATCTAAAGAAGAGGGAAAAACAAAGGGAGGGAAAATAGAAAACGTTCAAATCAAAAGAGATAAACTTTGCTCTCTAAAACGAAAAAAAAAAACACGCGACAAAGGCTTCGTAGATAAATGGCGGTGCCTTCTACAAGCAGTAGCATCGTTGTTTAAAGCAGAAAAACCACCGATCGAGAACGAAAGCGGAAAAGCCATAGTTGTTTAATAAACAGAGAAAAACAATGAAGATGTCTCAGGAAAGGAAAGGAAGAGCCAATCAACATTCAGAACTTCGAGTTATGGGAGAAATTAGAAATGGAATTGAACCAAAGTGTTACTTTTGTTAAGAAATACTTAAGACAAGCTGACTCAGAAAGTTAAATATTTCTCAGAAACCAAAAAAGAAACAAAAAGCCTCTAGAATGTTATTGTACCGAGAATATCTCGATGATCAAATTGCTATATTATAAATTAACATTTACTATACGTATCAAAATAGTTATGCATCATCTGAGAAATAACTTCATTCGATTTAAGATTCCTGAAAGAGCCTTCTAGTTCGAAGGACTTGAGAGAATATGGCAGGTATGGCTTTGAAACTATAGAGATACCTTTTCTGCTCAGGATAAATATCATTTTACTACATATATTTTTCTATAAAAACAATTAGGTACTCCAGCGTGTACTCTTAATAGATAAAGAGTTACATTTCATTATTAAAATGTCGTACTTCGTGCACGAGTAAATGACTTGCACTGTACATGCTTAATTATCATTATGAAAAGTTGTAAAATGTATGTAAACATAATAACAGCGTGTATTTCCGTAGGACTGGAGGAAGACGGAGAGGAAATAAGCTTGAGATGTAAGTTGAAAAGCAAATCGCCTTCGGATTTAGGAAAAGTCGAACAAAAGTACTTTGGAAATCTGCGTGAGGCCGAAACGAATGAAAGCGGTAGGAATGGTTGAGTGACAGCTGCTATTATCATAATGATGAGGAGATCGGATTGCCATTAGTCACGATTTCTTCGGATTTTCGTCGTTTCTTCACGCTCCAAGTGAAATTCAAGCGAGCGATTTCTGTTCTAAGGTATAACCGAATAATGATAAATTAGCAAAATGTATGTAAAGTAGAATTTCCTGGGACCACTGAAATTAGCGCGTGAAAATCTCATATCTCATATCTAGATTCCCATACACTCATTATTCTGAGTATTCCAAGGAGTTTAATAACAAAAGAACAAGGAAAGGTAATTCTACGGAACATCCATCGATTAAGTAACAATAAAATTTTATAATTAACGAACAAATCTCAGAATTATGACACCAAGCAATTTGGATCTATGAGAAAGTCTTCTGCGAATTACAGTGTTTACCTTGAGTCTAATGATATGAAGATTGTTTATACACAGCTGATAATAAATAGATTATCATTATCACCCATTATTGTCTACAAAAAGATGAAATCTAACACAGAGAAAAGAGGGGAAAATTTTCCTACTATATTCTCGTAGTGCAAGGAATAATAAATGTGAAAAACAACGACATGACTGGAACTCAAACCCAGGTCTCTCACTTTCCGAGCAGGTATTCTAACCACTGAACTACCATGCCGCGTCTCTTTCACACAGGAGGCTGTCTACTTTCGTCCCAAAAGCATTTCCCATACAGTGCGGAAGAGACGTGGCATGGTAGTTCAGTGGTTAGAATACCTGCTCGGAAAGTGAGAGACCTGGGTTTGAGTTCCAGTCATGTCACCATTTTTCACACTTGTTATTCCTTGGGATCAGCCGCACGGCTAACCGTGCAATGTTAACAACACCTTTCCTTATCCTTCATAGTGCAAGTATTTTTAAGGAGCCTGTTTAAGTATTAATTAATATAACTTTTATTCGAAATGCAAGAACCCAACTCATTGGCATCTGAGACAAAGAATGCAACCAACTAACAAAAATAAGTGGGAAAAACACAGTTTAAGCACTTAACAATATCACTGATTTACTTAAATTATTATATAATAATAAAATGAAATGAAATATTCGCCGATTTGGCGCAATGTTCCGCAATAATAACGCCTCGATAAGGCACTTCAAATACATATAATTTCTTTTTAGATCCTTCACGCATCTGCGAATATTGCTAATTAAATCCCTGAGGGTTACTTAAGTAATTACATTAATCACGAGATAAAAAACAAATTGGAAGGATTCCCGTATAACCAAGTGGGTAGCGCGTTCGCCACATGTAAGAGAGATCCCGGGTTCGATTCCGGATGGGAGCCCATATCTGCAAATATTGTTTAGCAGTCGGATACTTGTGTATTTAATTATTAATAATACATCAACATACAGCATTAGGCCAATTACGGTTGTCAATCAACAATAATGATAACAGGGGATTCAACCTTGTTGTTGATAATATTATATAGGTAAGCAATGTCGGAAAAAGTATGAGAGGTTTTAATAGAAATAAGATTAAGGTATTTTAGAAGATTAATCTTTGACATATTCCTCTAACACGGCACTCTGAAACAGACTATCTTAAAAATGAAATCGAAGACTATATTAAGAGTAGAGAGGTTAGATTCGGAATACATGGTCCATATAGGGGAGCGATAAGTAAATAAATAAATAACGTCTTTCTTTTGGGCGAAATATAATAATAATAAGTAAGAAGTGGAAGAACACAGCTTGAGAAATAGGTGCGGAGAGAGATTTTTCACAACACTAAAAACTTATTTTACCGAGTTAAGGCCCATACAGTTATTTATTGGTTACAATTTGAACATTTCTCTTGCATTCTTGAGAAGTGCACGTAGTTTTGGATTCGCAGAAAGAAGTAAAAATAAGAAATATTATTTAAAAGCAGCTAGTCCTACAGTTACAGGTCATAAAGGCTCGTCTGAGCGAATATCCTTGATCAATTTTTTGCGGTCGAATACGAGTAGAGCTAATGCCGTTTCTTCCTTCTTTTGTTTTCACTTCTTTCCCATCATGCAGCCGTTACTACCAAGCGGTCGACCTCAGCTTTCATTTCCTTAAATCTGCCTATAGCCTCGTGCATTACAATGAGATACGGAGAACGGGAGCACTTATCTAGTTTTCACTAGTTTTTATGGGGTTTCCCACGGTGACTGTAAATTTCTGTTTCTTTATGGTGATCCTCCGTTTAAAACGCCACGGTGCCGTGCGTTTTCTGCATACACATACGTCACCGTTTCTTTCGAAAAGCGCTCTTTTTATCGTGGATTTTCTGTCACGAAATATTCTGGATCGCTAGCGTGGAAGATTGTGAAGGTAACGCTGAAACGTTTGCTCATTTGATAATTTCATTGCTTACAATACGTTTTTTGACTAATAATGAGGCTCTTTCCGATCACATACTCTCTCGAGAAATCAGCGAACGAATTAAATCGTTAAAATTGAGTTTTTGCTGCAGTTATAGAGAAAAGATTACCTGAGTGTTAACAAAAACAAGGGAGATTACTTAAAGGAAAAGTCCAACTTAATTCTCTAAACAATATTCTCCTGGTAAGAAATGTAGGAATTATATTAAGAAAAAGAAAACAAAAGAATAGGTTGGTTTATGAGCAACACATGGCATATCAAGTGGCAACAAGAATGGCAATGTCCCATATACAGTCCCATCTATATCAGAGAAATTTCTTTTGGACACAAATTATTATAATTAATTGACAAGATAAGTGAATATAAAAAATTACATATTCGGGACATGTCAATTATTTTTCCAGTAATGTATGTATGAATTTAATGAATATCGCCATTTTCCCAAAAGAATGTTTTCATTAATACTCATGTAAATAATTTTGTACTTTAAAGTTTAAATTCACTCTGAAACGATGGTATTATTGTACATAAAAATCTGTTAAATAAAGAAATGATCGATACGAAGCTCGAATTTCAGACTTGGTCGTGTGTTGTTTAACTCTACAGGAAGGAACTCCCGTTATATCACAGGTTATGTTTTATGTGAAATAAATCAATGCAATTGTATATCTAATAATCTATATGGTGTGATAATATTTTCCCTTTTCCTTAAGCTAAGTTTTCAAAGACAGGATGACAAAAAGAATAGTTGGGAAATGAGATAGCTGAAACTCAAAAGTGGATTCTGCGGGAAGAGTTCATCTTGTCGACGATACTGCAGAAACCACGAACTAGAAGATTCAAAGTTTAGTGGTAAAATCAACTTAAGCTCCGAGAGCCGCATTATTTGCTTAGAGACGTCTCAAATCTGATGTTAACCATTATTTACGAGCCTGAAAATTTCAAGAGCCATGACGTATGAATCTAGTGACGCGGGTTTCGACAGGGAAGTAATTAGCTTCTAAAAAACTCGCCTCGTCTAACGGAACATGAGCTATCATTTCTCAATTCAGTCCCAACTGGAGGAAAGAATCATGTTTTAGCATACGTGAAGTTTGCAAGATGATAAATGTCTTCAGTTCCTAAGTTTGCGTTTATTTACGAGTCTGTGTGTATTTCTTGAGATAATTTTGCGTTTGATTGCAATCAAAATTAACTTTTCACTTTAAACTCAATTTTCAATATAGCATTCTAATAAAAGTTTAAAATTTCACAAATGCTGCATTGAGCAATAGAATTCCTTGAAAAGCAAAAAAAATGGACACCAGTAAATTAGTTCCATTTATCTGTGACAGAAATCAATCAGAAATAATAAAGCTCTGCTAAAACGTAAATGCCTTTTAAAAGAAGAAAAAAAAATATGACTTGAGTTAAAAATTTATGTTTGTTTTTATTTGAGAATTTCATCAATAGATACTTTCAATCTGTAATTTCACTATTGTACCCAAGCATTCCTTAACTAATTTTATTTGAAACAATTGTATAATGTTTTAGTATCTCTATGTGCGATACATATGCTTTGAATGCGATAAATATGCGTTACCCGTCGATGTGTAACAGATAACTCAAGTCGTGGTTCTTCAAATATGCATCGGACTGGTTATTTGGGCGAAATTTCGAAATCCCTCGCCGAATTGATGACTCGGACGATTTGAATCTCGTTAGAGAAGGTTTGCGCAGTAATGCATCGCTTAACTGACCGCAGAGAATTCGAAACGGCCGATTAAATTCCTTTTAACTGCTGATGAACATCGCTGAATACCACGAAATAGAGGCTTTTTCGCGCATCTCTGCTCTTTTATTTAAAGACAACGATTGGTCCTTTATGCCAAATCCTATTCACCCAATAACATGAGTACTTTTTATTTAAAATATTTCTTTGTCTCATATTTAATTGATCATAGTCTTCCACGTTGTTTCCGATTATACCTTAAATCTTTAAAATACTGAATCTTAGAAGTGATCGTACAAGATATCTGATTCAGCAATATTTCCTTTTTATATCTGATTAACTAGACTGTCGATGGCATTAGAAAGTTACGATACTACGTTCATATACATCATTGCTTTCCACATTATTGTGTAATCGGTGAAGTCTTCATTCCCGCCTGGTGCGGTATAATTTGCCGCTCCTAGGAATTAGATACCAAAACCATACATTTCCCGATTTACTGGTAAAAATTATTTCTTTTACTATTAAAGTCTTTCAAAAACCAGATTTTTATGACTTCGTTCCGTAGCTTACATTTGTCACAGAACATCAGTAATATTATGCATGTTCCTTATGCTGACATAGTAAATGGTCATTAAGTGTTAATAGCTCACACTGCTTTCAAGTATCATTATCTTAGGAGCAACAGTTTCCGGAAGTATCAATAAAACAAGCAAAGCTATAAAAAATTAGAAAAGAGTCTAAGAATATCTCTCGTGAAGATATATTCCAAAATCTGAAGAGGATTAATTCTTGGTACCAGAAAATCTTTTATTGATTGCAAATCTTTGATCGAATCCATGGCACAAATATTTCTATCTCGTCTTCAGTTATCTGTTATTCTTTCTTCTAAATATTTGCCAATCTTAAATTTCACATTATAAACTTTTCTAGATAAGTCGTGTGTATCACAGAGAAAATCACAAATGATGTTGTTGCAATAATAATGGTTGGCTACACTTCAGTTGTCGCCCTTTAGATGATGGGTGCGATGCACCTCTTGTACCCATAGATGTACCCATAAAGTTTCTTTTCACCAACTAGGAGTACACTTAAGTATTGGTGAAATTCGAAATTGTTGAGCTTAGTTGCTTGACTAAAGGGTTTTGTAGCATTTATTTAGAGCGACTTTGAATAAAATAGAGAAATACTTTTTCTGTTCTTTTGTTTTCTTTAATTATCAGTATCAATTAAATTTCAAAAGATTCAGTTCCTTGAAATTGATTATTTAAGAAGACGAAAAAAGATTTCAGGGCATCATTTAAATTTTGATAAATATGTTTGCAAGCGCACTTCTGCCTTTTTTAATTAGCGGATTACATTTATTTCAGTTCTTAGATTGAGAAAGTTAATGATAGTAGAGTGAAAAACTTTTCTGGTTTCAGAAAAGGTTAGAGAATTCACCTTTTGATCGGTTATTTAACGTATCTGAGCAATGGAACAATCATCTTCATCTCGCACTGTAGTATTCTCTTCAATTCCATGACACTCGACATAATTCTACTCATAAAAAGCTTTCAGACTTACTAACACGCAATTCATGGCTTCAGATATCAAAACCGAGTGCATAACAACCAATGAGAGAATAATTAGACCGCTCGAAAAAAATTAACTCTTCCAGATGAAGTACGTTGCTGTGCCATCGCGTGTCTTTAATGACCACTGGGTTTTTAAGAGAAGATCATTTGAAAGGGAATCGGGTAATCATGTCAGCAGACGTGTTTATTTTTTGAGATTTATGGTTTTTTAAGATGGATCTTTTCAACTCATTCCTCGGGCCACTATTCCAGTGTTTTCGATGATTTTTTTGTTTGTGTAAAAGGCCTCGTTTAACGATTCGGTTACGGGGAAATAAAAACAAATTTCGGAGTAATTTTACGAGGATGCTAATTTTCTTCCTCTTTGACTGACTTAGTATTTCAGACTTTTTCCAAATAATTTCATTAAGAATTTGTTCTCTAGTTTTCGTGGTTGATCGTTTACTTTAGCGTCTTTACGATCAAGTTAGCTGCGTGCTATACAATAGTAGCCTGGAATATCTGGGGGATTAACAGTAGTCTCCGTATCTTAGTATTCTTGTATTAGTTAAATGCTCGCAATGGATATCCTCGAGGTAGCAAAGATAGCAGACATTAACTTCCTAATAATCACATAATATTTTTCTCACGAATTTACTGAATCCTGTTTAACGAATCATAAATTTGAAAGGTACGATTTAAAAGTAGCTATTCGCATCAGACATCCTTAAATTCTCGTATCTAAAAAATCGTCAGGAACCATTTTTGAAAATTTCTTTCACTTTGCAGATCTGGTTATTCGATTATATGCAGAATTCATCGCCGAAATTATCCGGGTAATTAGGAAGCCATCGAATTTTTCTTATCGGCATCACACGCAAACTCATTAAGTATTTGAGATATGACGTTAAAGCAATCAATTATACAGAAACGCGTTAAAGCAATCAATTATGTTCATATGTTGCACGAAAACGACTTTACGGAAATCAGCGGAAGGAAAGTATATATTTTTATTTCGCTATTCACATCCTAACGGTACCTCAAAACTCGCTAAACAAAGATAAAAAGGGCAAAAAAAGAAGTTGGAACGGCTTATTTATGCTTAAATAAATATGACATAAGTTCAGATGTTAAAAGCATTGAACATATAATATGCAAATCAAATCTTTCGTCAAATAAACATCATGTTATTTATATTTGTATAAAGTTTAAACGTAATGTTTGAAGCGAGTGAAGGTGGCTCTAGCATACAAAACATGCTACACAAAGTGCAAAGCAAAAAAAAGGCGCTAAAAGAAAAAGAATAGAGAAAAAAAACAAAACCTACTAGATCGAGTGACTAAATTTGCTATACTGGTACTGATGGTCACGGGTCGTGTATTGGATAAGCCTTAACGTTCACGCGCCCTAAAAATGAAATTGAAGAAGAATGGATTTTCCAGGTAAGCGGAAATATATCCTAAATAGGTCGCAAGATAAAATGTTATGGGAGATATTCCGGAAGTACATTGACTCATTGTTTCTCCTAACCGGAATCCAACTTATCATGCCATAAACGTAAGTTCGCAACATTATGTCTCAGAACTCTTGTCTTGGAATTCCTGTTGGATATTATTGTCCTTGTTCACGTTTTCCCGCAGTAAAGTAAGAAGGAGAATCGCGTGTACGGAATCCGTCTCTCTTTTTGCGACAAACGGTGAGCTTTTAAATAGCTGCGCTAAAATGAGTCTAGTTAGACCCGTGACTGGAACCTCATATACTTTTTCTTCAGTGACTTAGTATATTCAAAAATGTCTGTCTATAAGCTTGATAAGTTTTATCTATTATTTTCCGACATTTTTCTTGAAATTATATCTCGAAAATATACCCCAGGCAGTTATCTGTCCTAGGATGAAATATTCTTCCTTGACGGACAATTTTCATTTAAAAAATACTTCATTTTGTTCTTAATAATGGTCTATATTTACACAAATACCTATATAATTAGAGGAAATAGTTGAAAAAATCGTCAGAGCGGTCTCTGAAGAAAGTAGAATTCCAATATCCACAAGATCGTTGCTAAAATGAACATGATAAATCTGTGTCGCACATATTATCTTCATAATGAAGCTTTCTATCGCACAACTACTGGAAGAGAAGAGTTGCATGATTGTGACAAGAAATTATTGCGGGCTACAGATTAAGGATTTGAGGAAAATGAAGATTATATTTGTATTTTGCGAGGAATATTATGCAACGTAAGAATTCGAAAACATAATCAACGAGATACTTCGTTGTTTTCCAGAATCGCGCATTTAATAATTTGGAGTTTAATTTGAAGATGAATAATTCAAATGTAATTCAAATGTCTCTCGAGAAGCTAGGCTTGATTGTTGTTTTTCATTCTTAGTTTTTAGATATTACGTTTTTTAATAAATAAGTACCATTTTTAAAACCCTTTGCGGGTGTATGTTGCCTGGATTCGATCAGATTACACTCACGTTTTTGAAGAACAATCTCGAACATTCTCGAAGACTGAACTTTTGAAGGATTTCCTTTGAATCCCGAGAAAAATTTACTTCGCGTTATCGAATCGTGAAAGAAAGAAATACGTTTTCCTCCTCAAAAAGTGATCTTAGAAAGGTTATTTTCGTTCGCGATGTCCTCGAGAATGAGATACTTCTCCCATAAAAAAATCAGATTTTTATTTATTGAAACTGATTATTGCTAGAGATGACAGACGTTACAGCTGAAGAGTTAAGACATCTTTTATTTTATTACAGCATTCCAAATCTATACCACAATTACACTAAATGAACTCATGTACCCTAACTATTACTCACATCACGACCTTTCTTTAACTTACGCCAAAAAATGTCAAATTTTCAGGTTTTTCTTTTCCTTTGCATCCTATCTTCAATTATTCTCTTCCGCAATTCATCCCTCAATAACGCACCCAATTCTTGTCCCCGTTTTATTTCTATAGTCAAAACCCCGTCCTTTCACGGCCATTCTCCTATATTTTACTGTCATTTTGGAAAGTAAAGGAGGAGATATTGATATAAGAAATTTAACAATTTCTTTCTTCGACAGAAAATTACGTACAGATCTTGCATCTGTTACTGAAACCACACCATAAGGGCTCCACAAATCAATGCATCGATATAATATCATACAAAGCCACTCGGCAAGACTCGTAGAGTTTCCATATGATACAGTACATTATATGTTAAACTGGTATTTTCTGTCCAATTAGTCACCCGTTAACGAGGATTCTATCTCCTCGACGCCTCTCAACACTAAACCGACGAAACTCTCCAGCGATGGGATTTTTTGGTGAATTGCTAAGTATAAAATGGTGCATTTGAGCCTATAATTTTGTAAGATCAATTTCTATCCGAGCCCTACCAGTGAACTGCATTTGAAACAAACTTCCATTCAAATTCCTCTCATTGTATTCACAGTTCCCTTAATCACATACGATTTGAAGGTATCATAAAACAACTTTAAATTAACGAAGTATGTACATACCGGTTAGAAGGGCTTTCTGAAAAATCATAATTGCGAAGTATTAGATCCAACAGCTTTCCGAAGTAAGAATATTCCAGATAGACCGAATTAGCACCTGTTAGATTCGGATTTGAATGAAACAAGAAAAGATAAAAAGACCGTAAATAAGTCTTCCGAGACCAAGATCTTTCACTTGCCTGTCTCTTACTGTTCTACTCAAGTCCATTTAAAATATCTCTATTCCGCATCGCTCGAGGTACTTTTCATCGAGACCAGGAATCGACTCTTTTCTAAATTCTCAGAGAAAGTTCTGTGATCTTAATCCGGGGCACACGAATTATCAAAATTTTCACCTTTTGAATAAAAAAATACGGTGAAATATCTTAATGTTACGGAACGTCTGTGATTTATGTTTTTGCGCCTTTGAATTCGGGATGAACAGGCCCGATTTCATATAATCATCTCAATGATGACATCAGCGTATTCATCAAAATCCTAATTTTTGTGTTCAGTTGAGATCCCTAAAATACATCAACTAAGTATCTCTGTGGGTATGTCTGTGGGACACATTTCTCAACTCTAATTTACATGGATTCGTTTGTGGAATGTGTTACTTGGCGGAAAATCATCATCAAAGAGAGATAACTTCTTATTCTTCGTATACTTCTCTTTCTAATGTACATTTTTCTGAGAATTTTCCCCAATCTATTTCTAGAAGTAATATTGTTAAAAAAGCTCTACGGCTTGGGTCATTTCGCACGCTACCACCGAGAATCGAACTCGGGGTCGCTTTCACCGAAGTGCCGCGTTGACCACTTGGAGCCCCACTCAATTTCTCCCTATGTGAAACGGCTTACACAATTCATTCACGTGTTCACATATGGCAATTAAAATGTATTTTGCGTTATTATTCGCACAAGCCCTTTACTATTAGGCAGTTCACGCCAGGCTTTACCTGGTGAAGAGTGCGTATCCAAGAGACCTCCTGTCGATCATATTCCGAAGCCTTCTGCCGCTGATTACGTGATGAAATTCCTCTCTCCTTATCTCGGATCGACTTAATGGACCGTGTAAGTAGCTCATTCGAGACACATGCCGTAGTTTTAGAGCCGCCCTACCCAATGGGACCACTCTGGGCGGTTGCCCACGCTGGCCACAAAAAACGCGCATGCCTAATTAGGTAGAAGTTAACGAACTTTTTGTGTGAAAAAATCTCCGCGATCCTTTCATCATAAATTAGACGCCTCGTTCCGTAATTGCGGTCCAACTTCGCACTCCTTAACCAATTCCAACGCTTTCCTGACGAATCGTGGATTCCCGTAAAAAGAACACCGAAAGCGCAAGGACGTTTCTTCGGGCGTGGCCTCCGCAGTCGCGAGCAGAAGCGAAACAAAAGCATTTTCTAATGTAAGTAAAAAGGCCGGGACATATATGCCACCGCGGTTCTTTCCTCATCTCGCCCGAAGCAGGAAGTTTATGGAATGGAGAGCAAAGAAGCGAAGTCAGATCGTCGGCGTGTTCAGCTGCCATAAAGGCGCGTAGGTGAGTAACGGAGTTCTCCCCGCGAATGCGTGCCCGTGTCTCCACGAAAGAAGACAGTCGGGTCGTCGGATAGAAAGAGAGAAGTGGATGTGACGTCACCAAGCCGTGTCTTGCTGCCCTATATCCACGCGAAATCAAGTTGCGTCAGAGGCCGTGATTTTGAGCGAGTGTGTGCGTGTGGTTGGTTGTTGGGTTTTTGAAGAGAGCGAGTTGTGTGTGAGAAAGTGAGGAGGTGGGCTAAATATGTAAGAGCAATGTGTAGAAGGGAAAAAATATCGTCCCTTTTTAAATCGGGCTGCTTTCCTTTCGGTGTCAGCTTGGAATTGCCGCGCGCCCGTCGGTTTTCCTTCAATTGACTTTTCGTCGAAATTAGAGATTTGATTACTTCAGCCCTGCGTGACTCATTTACTGGAATTCGCGGTCTTTAGTTCGATCGCTTCATTTTTCTCTTCGACTTAATTAGCAATGGGTTAAGGATGCCTAAACTAAGTCTATTTAGGTTAACCTTCCTTGTTACGTATGATACCGACAAAATGTGAATGACTATTTACTGTTTACCAAATGGCTGTTTACAAAAGGTCAATCACGGCGTCAAGTTCTATTCAAACACAGCACAGTTAATAGAGTTAAGCTTGAAGTGATATTTGGTTATGGTTAGACTACAGCTGGATGTAATCGAATCAGGTTTGCATAACGTAGGATTAGATGCTTGAAGATGAATTTAGCTCCGCTAAATGTTGAAAGAAAGATCGGTGAGAAATAGCAAATGATTTCGAACAGTAAATCCGGACAAAAATCTCAAAGCTGACCGTATATATGGTTCTTCCATTTAAGCCTTATTTGGTCAAAAATGTAAGATATACCATGAGATCCACTAAATTTGAAAACAGAAAGTTCTAAATGAATGTTTTGCAGTAGCTCTAGCTGAAGGTTTGGAGGAATTGCGACTTTGACGCGAAATAAAGATATTCAAAACAATAATTTCAGTAAATTTCGAATACCCGTTAAGTTGTAGACATAGTTTACGCTAAAATACTTTCAACTTTCTTTTGAAAGAATTAACAATATCCGAAGAAATTTTGAGCTATCTTAATTCCTCAAAGATAAATCAGACTGGGAAATAAGACGACATGAAAACGAGAAGAAATATGCTATGAAAATGTACGGCAGTGCCTAATGAAAATAAAATAATTGGAGGTTGAATATTAAGGATGAAATGCAACAAGAAGCGTTTCCGTCTTCCAACGATAAGAGGCGATATTTTATTATTTGGTAATGATCTACTTTCTTCAGTTAACTCTCGGGTTCAGGAACGGGAAGGTGTTACGGGTCGGAGGAAAAAAGTCCGAGTGACGAAACAGAATTGAGACCGTAGTGTCTCTCTTCGTAAAGAATGAATTTGGCATTCCGTTCGTGGGCGGCCACGTCGGAATGAAACATTCGGAATCTTCTTCGGCTAATCATTCGTTCGCACTTCGATCGCCTTCTTTTTGGCAATTTGTGTAAGATGCCGAATTTCTCCGATTCACCCGCAGAACGAAAAACAACTCCGTACACCTAAATTGGACGAAATAATAAACCAAGTGTTGAAACTGAGCGAATACTTCCATTTCTCAAATCCTTTCCCGCATATATTCGCCTAGCTTTCTTCGTATGACCGAAACAATATGTAGAAAATAAAGATAAAAAATGTAGTTTTGCAATCTATTCCGCTTTATTTCTAAGACTCTTAGATCTCAGGCAAATACGTTTCGATGATATTTCTATTATATTTATGAGATTTTTGCCATTTTGGACAAATGATTAACGTTTGCCTTCTTTCTGTTTGGTGTAATTGTACGTTTAACTCCTGATTGTATGAAAATTAATTTTGATACAATAGATAAAGATTGTCCTTTTCAGGATTGATAGAAAATTCATTCCATCCCGAATTGTTTCTCTCGAGATGACAAACTAAGAACTGATTCATATTAACCGCTTTTATTTACTCACTTGATACTGCTTTTACGACACATATCCGTGTCGCAGATAATAAGCAACCTTACCCTAAATAAATAAATACATTTCTTCATAGCCTTCCCACAATTGAATGAATTCCTTCATATGCTCTCATCTCAGAGTTGTAAAACTAACTTCAATTTTTTTATATTCGATGTGTCTTTAGTACATTTTGAAAATTACAACATTTTATAATTTATATTTATTTAAGTGTATATTCTTAAAGAATAGAAGTAAGCTTCCACAATAAGCCTTAACTTCAGTTAGATTCCACCGAGTGGTGGGGATTTTGCAGGGACTGCATCAAAACAAGCTGCGCTGAGAACCTGACAAGGATCAGCTGACTTTCATGCAAGTGACAGATGAAGTTGTGTCTCCCGAAATCTCTAAAGTCGTCGAATTTACCGCTTCGTGCGCGTATTTGGAGTCCCAAATTGAAAGTCTTCGTACTCACAGTTTCGCGAAAGCTCTCAGCTGGTCCGACCACTCCGCCGGGACGTGCGCTAGGTTTGCCCCTCGGCAGCTCGCCTCCCTCGCATCAGGGCGGCACCGACACGCCGCCGGACATGCCAACACTCCACCGATGCCCCCGATGCCGCCGCCGATGCCCCCGGACTCCGCGGCCGAAGACACTCGCACAATGAGGAGGAACTGGAGTAGGGTCTGCAAGTGGAATAGGATTGCGGAGAAAGCCTGCCTTCCTCGCCGCTTCCTCCTCATGGTGTGGCCGTCTTCAAACCCTACTCTACCACACACTGCGGAAGTATATGTATATTACTACAACTTGTCACTCACTTCCCCCAAAAAAGGGGGAAAACAAACAAATCACACAACAACCCCCTCCCCCGCACGATGAACTACGCAACTCTGTAACACAAATGAAACTGGGTTTTGGCGAGTCGTGCACCACGAAAAAAGGAAGGATTCGATTAACTTTATTGCGTCTAGAATTCACTAGTGTCGAACGAATGCAGACAATGCTATAGCGAGCTCCATAAAGGCGGCGAGCACTTTCTCTACCGCCCCACACCCCGCAACCACAAGTTACTCTGCCATCTCGGGAACAGGTCTCGTACGAACACGACGCAAGCCGACTCGCGACTAACTGAGCCGATCGCGGAGCTACCTGCTTGCCGGCGCGCGCTGAGAGAGAGGGGAGATCTTGTGGGGTTGGGGGGAAAGAAGCAGTGTGGACCCCAACGACGCCGCCACCAATACCGACGCCGTCACCACCCCCAAAGTGTGACGTCATTGATCTCACGCACTTGCATCTGTGCCGCGGCTGAAAAGACGTCTTTTGGAGACATTTTTCTCTTCTCGTGGATTTTCTTATGAACGGTGTTTTGGTGGCTCCCTCTTCTCTCTCATTTACGACCCACGAGGACATTGCCTCCAGTTAGCCTCGGAAGGCCCGCCTCGGGCGCTTAAGGTTGAAGTCATTCATTTGATGCCAACACCATCTCTCGCCAGCGCAACGCATTCTTTTTCCAAGAAAATTTGTCTTTCGACTCAATTTACATTTCTTTCTTTGATTAATAATAACGTCCAGTACATTCTATCGCCGACCGTTCAATCACTATGCGAATCAATAGTTTTTATGGGTGGCTCGTTTTACCTGCGGCCAACATATTTGTACGTTCGGCTAATATAAGGCAACTGCGGGGAAAACGTTCTTGTGCATGCTTTTGAGCGGTACTTCCTTCACCGTTTTTGTCCTATTCCAGTGGCACTGACTATCAATGAGTCGGCCGAACGCTCACTTTCACTATTTTTCTGGAATCAGAAAATTCAATCCACTCTCCGAGGAAATCCCGTGGAATGGAATTTCTTAAAGTGTAAAATAGAGAATTACGCTTTATTAAATTTATTAGAGTGGTTATCTTGTATTTCGTTTGTTTTGATTCATCTACACATCGACAATGCTATTCAACGTATTACTATGTATTTTTGTCGTCTCTTTTCCATCAACGGTGATTTTTAAGCTTATTTTGACTACGAGTATTTGACCGACAAAGGTTTTTTTAGCCCTTTGAAACATTTTTTGGAGATGACTCAACCTTTAGATCTTCTGACGTCTACATGACAACAAACTTGCTTTTACGGCTTAAGGAGTCTTTGCTACTTATTCGATTGAAGGCAAAATGCCAATTTCGGGGAGTCATCAAAATACCTGCCATAGCGATTGGGTGCAAGACATTTCCTCGAAAATATTCCGAATTCCAGGAGCATAAAAAATTCTTAAAAGATTGTTTTGTTTACAAGAACGATGAAGGAAGGGACAGAAAACGAAAACAGTTGCTTTTGGTGTCGTGAATGCAACACAGCACTACGTTTTGAAAATTGCTTCAAAGATATTTAGATTATAACGATGAATGGTTTAAACAATTTTCTCTGTTCTTATTTTTAATGTCAACCTATAAATACCTGTCGTTTGCGCGGAAATTTACTTTTCTTCAATTTGTTGTTATAGGAATTAATCTAGTCATTATTGTTAAAATTTCAAAGTATCTTCAATCAAGATATCAACTGTTTGGTGTCAAAATAATCAGCAGACAGCTAGGCAAATAAATGTGGATTGCATATTCAATAAAGTAATCCTTCGTTATTGAATTTATTAATTACTGGTGACCGCATCTCTATCATCTTTATCGTTCTTCTGAGTAACAGATTTCAGTAGTGACTCTTAAGGTTTATTGAGAGAGGGGTCGAAGTATTCATCGGTCCAGCATTTTTAGGTGAAGTAAAGGATATTGTCATTCGGGTGAACAGCGAGCGTGATCTTCAAGAGGCGACGACAAGGAAATAATCGCTTAAACGGAAAGTTACTTCTGGTCGTTATTTCCGAAGAGCATCGGAGAATTTAATAGAGTAGATTAGGTAAGGTGATAATACACTCCCTGCCATAAGCCACTGGCAGCTTGCAGAGTAAAAATCTAAATCTAAAGTAAAGTTTCTTTGAGTTTCTGGCTATTCAACATAGTAGGAAATGAGGCAGCAGATAAGGTAGCTAAAGGTGCCGCAAGAAAGCCTACAATAGACTTTGAAGCAGTAGCCTCAAGAAATCTCAAGTCCCAACTTAAAAGTATCGTCTTTAAGGACTGGGAACAGCACTGGTCCTCACTAACTAGAAATAGGATCAGTGCAATTAAAGATGACGTTAAACCTTGGGGCTCTTTTGTCTTAACTCGTTTGAGGATTGGGCTTAGTGCACTAACGCACTCATACCTCTTTACTACTCCTCAACGAGACAAATGTAACTCCCATCTCATTATAAAGCAGATACTCTCTGAGTGCCAAAATTACTCCAGCCAACACGGGAAATATTTAAGTACAGAGGTTCCAAAAGATAATAATAAATCGTCTTTATTTACGGGCGAGATTGAGATTAATTAGTCTCTTCTTACATCTAACCCTTAGTCATTGTACATAGAAAGAAAGAGGTATTGGGAGTTAAACTAAAAGAAGGCAATAAAAGAAGGAACTACTATATTTTTTTAAAAAAACCTAAGTCTGCACTTAGGAAAAAAAAATAAACTAAAACCCTGCAGGAAAACACCCACGTGAAGGGGGGCGTGAAAAACCTGCGAAACCTACTGACAGTGGCGACTAAAAAATTTAAAATAAGAGGGGAAATTTAGTAAAATAAAAGTATCAGTAACAAAGCTGAATAAAAAGGAAAAGAAAAGAAAAGCAGACAGAAAGAAATGCATAAGTCTTACGAAAATTCTGACAAAAACAGATGCTGGATTTGAAGTATAGACATAAAAGATATCCTTAGGGATGATCATAATATGATGAAAAGGTTATTTCTTTTATGAAGGAGACAGGACTTTTCCGTAAAATCCAAGGATGTTCCCCTTGGACAATTTACCTATTTATTATATCCTTTGCTATCTCTTAGAAACTAATTAGAGATTTTTTAACACAGCTTAATATGACCCACACTCAGCATTGCTGGAAAATAATATTCATTCATTTTGTTCTTAAGAGTGTAGAAATATATCATAGTATTTAATACCTGGGATACTTAGAAGGAGCAAAATGATCTCGGCTGTCGAGTCACTTTCATAAATACAATACTACTACATTACTGCGCATCTCTGAAAGAGGAGTAGCCTAAAATTCTCAAGAATGTCCTCGGCGGGTAATTTGGAATTCGCTTCAATTCTCTGCCGATAGATGGTCGACTTTTCCGTATCAAAATAAGAAACACTTGCTTCTGCGAAAGCGGGTAGTAGGTTGTCTTTAGCTTTGAATTGGTGGCTCGTTATGTTTAAGGATTTAAAGGTAACCTCTATGTTGCCCTAGTAAATACTTTTCAAAATGAAAGTAGCATTTATGGTGGCTGAAAAGCCATCTTTGGCGGCATCTTTAGCGAACATTTTGAGCAATGGCAAAAGTCACACACGCAAAGGTACTGTGTTACTAAAATTTGCTTGGATGAGATTATTTCCTACATTTTATTCATTTTAGAATTTCATTAACTACCATTTACTCATTGTGTGTACCTATTCTAGGGTTTAATCAAGCTTGCTCAATACATGAATGGACCGGTACCTTCAGAGGCGAACCAGTTCATTTTAAGATGACATCTGTTTGTGGCCACGTAATGAGTTTGGATTTTATTGGAAAATACAATAACTGGGATAGGGTGGACCCGGTAAGTTAATTATCTATTTTGTTTAAGCCTGCATCTTTAAACTCGAAGAAAGATTCACATTTATGTCATGTATCTGAGTCTTTAATAATAGAGCACTCTCAGTGAAGCATAAGTCATAGTGTTTTACTTCTGAGTAACAGATTTCAGATTTATACCATTTATGACACACTAAACACAGCGATAGTGATTTTCATTTTTAACTTAGAATCAGATGTAGAGTTCTAAGGTGTAAAGTTAACAATTTCCACAGGTGGAGCTATTTTCTTGTCCAACAGAGAAAAAGGAAGCAGCTCCGAAGCTAAAAATGCCAGCTTTTCTTTTACAAGAGGCTAAAGGTAGTGACTACCTTATACTTTGGCTCGACTGTGATAAGGAAGGAGAAAATATATGTTTTGAAGTAATGAATGCTGTACAAGGAAGCATGAAGCGGGATGTATATAATCATGATGTAAGTAAATGATATCTTGTTGAATATCCTGACGGATTTTATTATAATCTATTTTTGTTTGGTGTATTTTGAACTAATGGCCTTGTCCTAGAATCTGATTTATTTTAATGTTGTTTCCCATCATGGCCATTGGATTTTTCTCTATTTGATACATTTATGATTGCAAATTTTCTGATTCTTGAATTTTCCTATTATCTTATTTATTTGTTTTCTGCATAGAGATGCAGATGTTTATGAAAGAGTTTCAAGCCATCAAATGTAGTAGTATGTACACCCAGTTCTTCATAAATCTTACCACCTTCAACACAGGGGCAGTGAGCTTCAGGCAAGCGAGCCTTGAAAAGAGAGAGAGGAAAAACATGGAGGAGATACTCCAAGTCCTAGCTCTGCTTGCAGTGCTTGCATGGATTTTTTTATATTGTTAATATTACAGTCATTTATTAGTATACATAGCTTGGTGGCAGTAACGTAGCAGAATAGTTTTATACCAACACTGATGTTGGAATGCATGAATACAGTGGTTTAAAATTGGTTGTTAAGATATCCTATTATATCTAGCTTTCCTTCTCACAAAGAGAGAAATTTCGCTCATGAGATCCTGTTATTTCCAAATGATTGAGGCAAGTAACCTTCTCCTGAAAAATTTGAGTTTAGGTGATGGCTAGAACAACAAATTTGAGGAATACAGTAAAACCTCGTTAACACGTACTTGCTTAACACCAATTTTGCTGTAACACGAACCCAAATTACGGTCCCAGCACGGAGACATTGCGTCTTATGGAATTTTATTTGTTAAGCACGAAAATCGGTTAGTACGAAACTCGAACAAATATCTTGGTCCCACACTTAAAAACTTACAGAAAGTTTCTCAGAGAATAGTGAAATTATTTTATTTGCAAATTGCAATGTCATAAGTTTATAACTAACTTAAGAAGAACAATTTTTCTTTCGGGGGTAACGCCGTTCACAGCGTGGAGCGTGATTGTTCAAGCGGCTATATATATCTGCAATGTGAACAATCTTCCTGCTGTTTCGATTTTTAGTCAAGATACAGTTAATTAAACAATCAATTAGCATTTAAATAACAACATATCATTGATTTATCCAAATATGGTAAAGTTTTCCATCTTCCAACGTTTTCTAAACGACTCTACCTTGCTACACTCTTGACAACTTCATGGTTGCAGTAAGTAGTTGATGAGGATAGCTTTGCTAACATTAATGTGCACAGCCATAGCATTTAACATAATGTTTTGATTCCCTCAACTGATAATTATTGGTCGTCATTTATACATTTAAATATATCATTATTGCACCGGTTGAGCGAAGACAAAAGAAAAATATCCTCTTCCATCAAGACAATACGCAGGTGTACACCTGTGCAGTTAAGATGGCCAAAATTATGGAATTGGAGCTCGAATTATTACAAAATCCACCGTATTCACCAGATTTGGCCTAATTTACCTCTTTTTATTTCCAAACTTGAAAAAAATGTCTTGGCAGACCTCCAGGAAAAGTATCACCCACGGAACATTTTCAACACGGATGAGACGGATGTTTTATAACCCTTTGCTGAACTGCTATATAAATATGAAAGGAGAAAAATGTAATGGAGGCACCCATAGCAAGCAGAGATTAATCGTTGTTCTCACCTGCAATTTGGACGGGAATGAGAAGCTTCTAGTTTGGGTGATAGGAAAATCCCAGAGCCCACACTGTTTTAAACACATTGACCAATCTAAGCTGCCCTGTGACTTTTCACACCACAAGAAGGCATGGATCGACAGAATAGCACTCCAACAGTGGCTCTTGAAATTTAATCGCTGTATGAAAGTACAGAATCGGCTGGTCCTGCTGACAGTGGATAATTGTGCAGCGCATAACTTAGGAAAATTGTAGCTCAGCCATGTGAAAGTTTGCTTCTTCCTGGCAAACACAATGAGCCGTCTTCAGCTCCTAGATCAGGGTATTATTGCCCTCGTGGAAAAAGAATACCGCATCCGCTTGGTGCGAGCTGTAATCTGCGCTGTGGAAAGTAAAAATACTAAATGCGGTCAGAGTGAATGCAGCTGCTTGGGAATCTGTTCCTGGGAAGCATATTAAAAGTTGCTTCGACAGAGCATGGACCCGCTCGGAGGTGGAACTAACCGACAAAGGAGCCGGTGTAAATGACACACCTGAAGAGTGGGAGTTGTTGGAGACAAATATGCTGATCAAAGTAAGCCATGATATGGAAAGTGAATTAGTTTTCTTTGTATTTTATTCTTAATTGTTTTTGATTATCCAGAATCGATTAAAATTAGGAGATTAGGTAGAAGCCGATGATCAAGTTGCTGTTTGTGGTTTACCTGAAGAAGAAGCCAATGAAGTTGAGGAATCTTCAGATGAGAGTGAAGAGGAACCTATGGAGCCACCCAAATGTGCTGAAGTCTTATCCACTCTTAGCGTCCTCGAGCGCTATGCGGCCACAGCTATCGTTTCAGACAATTTTTCAAGTTGTTTGGAGACCATATCATTTGAATGTATTTGTAATATGCGCCCTGTGCTTTGGCAACAAAATATTCTAGATTTTTTCAGGCCTAGTGAAAATTAAATAAATATGATATCAATATAGGAAATGGGTAAGGGTGACTTAGTGCAAGATGGTGCGCACCCAGAAAAATCTCAAGGAAGAATGGACTTGAAAAAAGTCTGACAGGACCGGGAATTGAACCCAGACTGGTCGGGTCCGTTGAGCTATCCCGGCAGAACTATCAATGATCAGTGATATCAATTTATGTTTGTTCTTTATAACTTATTGTTAGATAATACATTTGATTGTATTTGATTTGAGTAATGAATGTCTATAGGCTAGACGAGTTTGCATAATTTTCGTTGTGATTTCCCTAACGTTAATTCTATTAACACTAACTCTCGATTTTGCGGTCCCTACGAGTTCATGTTAATGAGGTTTTACTTTATATCCACAAAGCCTGCCTCTGAGCTTCTGCTCAAGACTGGAAAGGGAGAAAGAAAATTTCCATGCACTTTGAGTCACTGTCGGATCAAAAATGTATAGACCTAGGATTCATTCCCTTACAAAGATCTGCTGTTATAATGGAACATGTTATGCATCAATCAAAAGAGCAATTATTTGCCTTTAAAATTATA
This sequence comes from Ladona fulva, assembly GCA_000376725.2. NCBI lineage: Eukaryota > Metazoa > Arthropoda > Insecta > Odonata > Libellulidae > Ladona > Ladona fulva. The sequence goes on along the minus strand of KZ308324.1, from coordinate 372,015 downwards.
TAAAGGAGGAGTCCATACATATGTCCTACTTTATCACAGTTTGTGTGAATCCAATCAATGCACTTGGTATAGTAACGTAAATTCATGACTCAGCCACGTCCATACCGTTGAACAACAACAGCCATGTATGTCAGGAATAACAATTTTTAAGTAAATGTGTGATATGAAATCCTGAAACATGCTCGATGCTTTTAAGCAATCAATTAAAAATCAATCGCACCTTACAAATTCTACTATTAAGGGTTAGATGTAAGAAGAGACTTGTTAGTTTCAATCTCGCCCTGAATAAAGTCCTTTATTATTATTATTATCCACGCAGTTCTAAATAATTTAGAAAAAATGAAGTAAGATCGATTTATCTGAATGCATTAGGAGGACAAATACGAGTCATTACCTTTCACATTAACTTTGAATTTAAAATTAACTTTCCTCTCTTTGGTGTCAAT
>KZ308324.1:348706-361118 GCA_000376725.2 Ladona fulva | reverse complement strand
GTTCAGTTTTTTGGATGCTTCTGTTGTTTAGATTTCAGGATTAGCAATCCTCTACTGTAATTGTATTTCTGTGAAAAATAAATATAAAATATTTCTTCGTTCCACAGTCAATTTTTACAAAGAAACTTGTTTGTTGAAACTTTATTGAGAACTACAAAAAAAGCATTTTTGAATTATTTATAAAATTCAAATTAACAATATAAATCATGTATAAAATGGATATAGTCCGGCATTACCATGTGGAAGCCATGGCACAGAAGAATTCATAATTTTACCACACACATTTTTATATCTAAACAGTTTATATGTTGATTATTGTATTATTATTTATAGTATCTAAGTAGTTTATAGTATCTAAGAAGTTTATAGTATCTAAGAAGTTATCATACTGAGAAGAAAGTACAGTAAGACTCCGCTTAACGCTGTTTCAGTATTGTACGGTTTTATTGGGATCCCCCTAAATTGAATGCGGTATTGGGATTCCCAGAAATTTCGCATAATTTTAATTAAATCCAAATTAATTAGCATGTCTGAAGAAGAGGAACAAAAGGAACTTTCAGCAAATTTTCTAAGAAAAAGATCTGCCGCTATAATGGAAATTATTGATGTTTATACAAAATTATTCTAATTTTGATAGTTCCAAGGCAAGACAAAGTGTAATTGATGCGATGTCTTGCTATAAACAGCTGCTTGCTGAATAAGAATATAATCAATCTAATAAAGAATTATTGAAGAGTAAGTGTTACAAAATAAAACAAAAAACCAATAAATTTTCTTATTCGATGTTCTGTTTCACTAATCCCCTTTATTTACCTACTAAGACGACATTGTTTAACGCTGTTTTGTTTAGCGCTCGAACTTTTTAGAACATATCCCCTGTGTTAAGCAGGGTCTTACTGTATTAATTATACATGCAACAGGAATTTCTGTGGGCTCATATATAGCCAAGTGGGCAATACATTCAACTTTGATGAAAGTAGTTCCGGGTTCGATTCCCAGTGGGGCCTACGTGCAAAATGACCTTAGCTGTCAAAGCACTTTCAACAATATAACTACTAAGAATTTCTGTGACTGGTCTGTGATCTGCTAGTATAGATAAAACTTAGTGAAGAAATAGTATGTCATATAGAGGTAATATGATCCATTACAAACAATGTTCTGTAATGAGATGAGTCTCAGAATTATGCTTGAGTTAAATTGTAAAAACCCACAATGGATGCCATTCCAAGTGAATACTTGGCTTTTGTCATAATGAATCGAATCAGATATAATTTTGTAGAAGCTGTTATGTTTCCCCATTGGTATTATTAAATATGTCTCCATTATATTTCAGTTATCACAAGACTGTAAATACTTAAGTACAACTGCGACCTTTTTGATAGGAGATGAAAGGTTTATGTGCACTGGCCACACACTGCTTGACCCAGGTTACACTGAGGTGATGCACTGGCAAGCACTCAGCAAAAATGAATCCCTTCCTCCATTTGAAGAAGGAGAACAAATCACTGTCCAAGAGGTAAATCATCATTATAGCTAATTTTGTATTGTATTTAATTTAAGATTGTAAAAAACCATATACCTTGCCACCCTGAGGGTTGCTGCATAATGGGTACTTCCAGAATTTCTCTCAGCTATTTGTAGAAGTAGATTTAAATACAATTCACTCCTTTCAATCTGAGCATGAACACTTTCTTTTTCTCCTTGTTTATTTATCACCTAATTATTAATTCCTGTTTTTTCTTACTCTATCATCATTTATTATGGTAGGTTCTGCATAGCTAGTTGCAAGACAACACCGATTAGATAGAGAAAAGTACTCAAAAATAACTAAAATTTTTCATTAAAATCCCAATCCCATCAATGTAATCAAAAGTAATGTATATGTAAATACAGTTAATTTCAATTAATTGGGCCAGCATTTCATTGGAGCTGCTGCTTATTCAGGCCAAATCACAAGTAATGAAAACCAAACTATTAAATTAATACATAATTTAATCTCTTAATTGGGAGTTTTCCACTTAATTGGGGCAAAAACCGACATGTGCTTCCAGTCAGTCACAGTCTATCCTTGTCCATCAAAGAAGCACGATTATGTAAGTTCAAGTAAAGTACATGAAATAGGAATGTAGCAAGAGCACATTGATACCAATTACATAAGAAGAGGTACCAAGTCTCAATGGCTTGCACCATTGAAAATTTAAATACATTGCATTGAGGAAAATTGGTTAATTACAATTTAGAATCCATTGATGAAAACATATTGATGAGTTCCTCGACTGCTAGGGAGATTAGGGCAAAACTTTCCATTTTGCAAGCAATACAGTTAGTCTCTGAAAGCTAACAAGCTATAAAATCCATCACCATATGGACATTCTTTGCTTAGTTTGAGGCTTAGAACCTTTGAGGATTCCCAAAAATTTGAGCAATCAGGAAATCCAGGACATATTAAAAGTTCATATTGTAAATATCGAAGAAATTTCTACAATATGGTGCTGATGATGGTCCAATTGTGCCGGTTTCCTTGATGGCAAAAGATTTGTAGTTGGGCTACTGCATTATTTTATACAAGTATGGGACAAATATTGAATACTTGTGCTGATTTTGTTGGATTGCTAATTTCAAAAAAAAAAAGATGGACTACATTTGACAGAAATTGTAGAGTAAGATAGTGATTAAATTGCTATAAATTATTTGACTTACAATTCATTATTAGTTATAACTAGGGACATGCAAAAGTCGCACATGCGATAACGCGAATTTTAACGCGAATTCTGCGGTTTTCCCACAAATACGCGAATTTCGTGTTAATCGCGAATTTCACCAATTCAAACGCGATTTTCACCAATTCAAATGCGATTTTCATCATCTTTTTTTCCGCTCATGCTTCTCCCACGAAAGTTTGTCCGAAGCGTATGTTTATGCCACATTTTTCCGATAAACTGAGGAATTGGATAGCTTTCTTAGCTAATTTTCAATAATATAAGGTAGAATAACAGTACTACACTATAGGAATCGACGATCGTGAATGAGTCGTCAGCGAGAAATCACTGTGTAANTTTATATAAAGGCAGCTATTTAAATTAACTTAAGTACCAAATTTGTCTTTTTCAACTTTTTTTTAGTAACTTAACATTTGTCGGAAATTCTTGTATATTACTGAATGTTAATTGTTGTTGATATTTGTTTTGGAGTGCACATGTATGTACTTGTCTACAATGCCATGGAAACTTCTTGGGCTCAAACTCCTCCAAAAATACTCATGACTTGTTTTTGTTGATAAGCAAAAAAATTAAGCAATTGTTTTACTTTATGAAATTTTTAACTCCACATTAATTATCTCTGAAACTTACCATTTTGTAGCAAGTGAATGTTACGTTATAAAGTTCTATAACAAATTGATTATTTTCTTCCTCTGACCATATTGCTTTCCTAAGGATATTGAACCCTTTCAGTGTCATCTGCCATCACATAGCAGAGCCACTGGAGCTTAATGCCAAATTCCATCTTCGGCATTTGGCTCCAGCCTCTTATAATACAACTTTTACTGATTGGCACCAACACTTTCCTACTTTATGTTCATTGCAGCACACTTTGAGAAACATTTTTATCAGGCTGTCATCTTAGGAAGAACTTCCATCTATGAGGAGTGGTTCTTAAACATTACCTAAATTCTTCAAATTTCAACTTTATTCCAAATACTTACCCAACTTAATATATGAAAATCAGACTCTGGTATCTATCATTTTATGATTGTGGAAAGAAAGGTAGCGGAGAAATATTCGTATGAATCAATATCTTATTAGCATTTTGAGAAGAGAATTGTTATAATGTTTTTCAGTAATTTTATTTTTTGAATTTTTATGGCTGAATGTTTATAGCTAGAAGTATAAGCTTGTTACGATTTCCAAAGCTGGAACAAATCATTATATTTGGTGTTATAATTACAAATTACTAGTGAACTATCTCATCAAAAATGGTAGAACTAAATTTAACTTATTTAAAAAGTACATACATACCTATTATCTGATCCCTCTCGGCCAAAATTCATGAATTGTGAGTCTATAAGGGTTTTGAATTTTTCTTACTTATTAACATATTATTTGCTAGAGAGTTTTGTGGGTTTTTGATAAAGTTACAATATTATTGCTAATACTCTGTATTATAACATGCAGGCATGTCATTCTATTTATGGTTATGAAATTAATTTCCAAAAACTTGTATACCTTTAGTTCTTTGCCAAAGAATTAGTTGATTAACGAAATTAAAAGACTATCATGTCACCTTTAATTATAATTTTCAACAATTTCATTTATACTTTTATGATAATGCAATGATCATGAGGATCAACATTGGTTTTGGTAAAATTCTCCCATAAATCATGATGGAAGTTATATTAAATTTAATTTTGTCTATAACATTTTAATGTATAACTTATAAATATATTATATCATTTGGATGTCATTTAAAGTGGTAAATTAGCAAAATTCCTATAAAATAACTGAGATTTTTTAAAAACTAAAATCCAGTACTTTTCCTTCAATTTCCTCATTTTGCTAAAAGTCCTTCCAAGTATCGCACAAATATTGCATTTTTTTGCAGTAATGAAAACCCGACGTATCCTCACCTCCATCATCATGACATAGCAACATATGAGTCTCTTTTAGGAAATACAGCTGAATAACATCTTAATGGTCATAAGTTTGTCCCTAAGATTTGTTTACTGTAATTGTAGAAGCTAAAATCACATAGAATTGCATTCAAAATCACTACCATCTTTTTACCATTCATACTAATTGGGCCCAAATTCCTGTGTATTCTTACAAGAATGCAGCATTGCCAAATGGCCAAATTGCAATGCAAATTTTAATAATAAATTACTCCCCATTGAAGAAAATGCCTGATTCAACAATCACCTTGGTACTCGGAGGGACAGGTTTACAGCCAAAAAGTTTCACTAAATTTTTTTACTTATTGTCACCAATATAAAATTATTTATTCAATTTGTCTTCTTTTGGTACATATCCTGAAATTTTTAGACCATTGGAATAACAGACGACTTTTTCACACCTGTTATTCCTTGGGTTTCAGCTGCACCGCTCTTCTGTGTTTAATAATTTACCTTTCCATAATCCTTTTGGACCATCATTTCTAATTCAGCCAAAGAAAAGAGACCTTTGAATGGTCGAAACTAGCTTAGCATGCATTTCATACTGAAGTATTTTTGTGGCAACTGGAGTAAAACCAAAGATATCTTTCATTATAAATATCTATATGTAATACTCTATTGACCCTCTAATGCAGAGTTTCTCAAACTTTTCCTCCGGTGGAACACTTTATCAGTTCTATGATATCAGCAGAAGAATGAGAGGTTGCAAGAAAACAAAAATACAGGAGGAAGGGTTAAGAGAATCAAGTGGGTGTTTCAGAGGGTTAAGGAATTAGGAGTGGAAGCTTTCTGCTTTTGATATTAAGTTCTTTGGAAGTGTAAAAAGGAGACTTTGGTGCAAGAGTTATTTTGTTAATGGCATTCACCTAAACAATTGTAGACCAGGGAACAACAGGTTGTTTTGTGTTGTCACCCATTGGATAGATTTAGATTTGGAACTCCCGCAAGTCGCCATTGTCATATTGCAAGTTGTGTATTATTACCTTACCTAATCTACTAGCTTTTGTCATGCTATAGGTGTTGGAGGAGATTTTGTAAGTTATTTGAGTAGATATTTCCTAAATCACCCTGGTTTTGATGCTAGGACTGTTTAAATTTGTCAATTTAATTTACATTGGGCAGCTTATTAATAGATTTTTATGCAGGATTTCCTGTAGAACTAATCAGATATAACTTAGTGTATGAAAAATATTTGTGACTGTGTGATTATTTTAGATAGTCTACTTCCAATTTTATATGTGGTTCAATGCTATGGCTCGTTAACATTGTTATTCGATTTTTTGCACTTTCTTAGTAGTTTAATGAAACTTGTGCAAAATGAGAGTTGGAAAAATCTATTACCATGGAGCAAATCTATTGCCTGCATACTAGCAGTATGCAGGCAACTTTTACTCGTATAATATGGGTTCCTTCTTAGACCCATTACTTCGCAATAGAAGTTTTAAGTATCATTTTCCTTCTCAAGCTATGAAAAAATGTTTATTTTTAAAATTTTAAATGAATTTTCAGGTTTATTATTTCTTTAACATTGTTGTAAGCAAAGGGGCAAGTGACTTTTGTAATTACTTTTCCAGATAGACCCTCAGCTTGTTCTTCCAACAATGAGATCTGCAGTTGAGGAGCAACTTAATTTGATAGCCCATGGAAAAGCTGACTTCATTGCTGTCCTTCAACACACTATTGAAATATTCAAACTCAAATTTTTATATTTTGTAAAGAACATTGAAGGCATGGATCAACTTTTTGAAGCATCATTTTCACCTCTAGCTACTGCCAGTAAACTTCTCTCACGGTAATGAATTTACAACAGTATGCCAATTTCCATTGCAAACATTAAAGTACCACCACTTTACTACCCTTTTGCATTTAAATGCATGGAATTCATACCATGCTTTTCATATTCATCCTTTTATTATTTTTGTCCCATATTTTGTTGGAGAGTTTAACTGCTTGTCGTGCCTTCATCACTAACATAAACTGACCTTGGTGGCTGAATGTTTAGCATGATACCAATGCTGTTTGAGTACTGGTAAACTGTTTCTTCCTAGAGATGGTCCCATACTGCATTTTCCTAGTTTATGGGTGCTTGTGAGAGAAAATAAATTGAATTAAATTCTGACAACCATTATATATACCATAATATAATAATTTGTAAGATTAGTTTATTGTATTAAGTGGAAAACAGTTTTTTCTTAATTTTTGTTCTGGTTATGTTTTAATAGTTTTTCCATACCTGCTCTGTTGTTTCACAGCTATGTTATTGAAAGTGAGAATCACTTAAAATTTCTTTTTATATTCTTGGACCTGAGTCAAAGTTGTTTCTTATTTTCTTACTTCATCTAGGTGTGGTATGTGTCGCCGTTACATGAAATTTATCCAGATGAAGCCAATGAGGCTTCTTTGCTCTCACTGTGATGAGACATACAATCTCCCACAGAATGGGAACATAAGACCATACAAGGAGCTCAAGTGTCCATTAGATGAGTTTGAGCTTCTCTCTTGGTCTATGGGAACCAAAGGGAAAAGTTATCCTTTCTGCCCCTATTGCTACAATCATCCTCCATTCAGGTGAGTTGCCATATTTGTGAAAAATGCTTTTTTTTTGTAAAATCTCGGCAACTATTTACTGTAAGTATTTAAGTACTGATCAAAATATGCCAGTGTCATCAAATTGATTAAAATACATACAAGAGGAATATCAAGAGAAAGGTTTGGGGGTTATTGCTTCCCATCAAAAACTACATCAAATTTTCAACTTAGTACATCTCATCAAAAAGGTTCAAAGGAATGTGAACATAAGACATTTATTACGTTTATTATTTATTATAAGACTCATTGTACATACAGCAAAGATATTGCCCAGAATAGAGAATAATTCATAGAGGACTGATTGAAAATGTGACAGAAGAACAGTTGGGTTTAGTTGAGGCCTAGGGACAAGAGATGAATTTGGTGTAGTGATAACTGTTGGAAAAAGATATCTAGAAAAAGGAAGATTTCTGATTACATTTATGATTTGATTTGGAAAGAGAATTTGACTATGTTCAGTTGAAAGGGGTAGAGTGGAGAGATAGGAGACAGAAATTCATATTTGAGTAAAAAAGCAACTATAAGGGTAGGAAAAAAAATAACAGAATGGATCAGTATAGGGAAGAGAGTGAGGCAGGGTTGTTGTTTGTCACCAGCTCTTTTTACTTTATTGACAGACAAAATCATAGTCGACTTTTGGAAGGGGAGTAAGTGTTTGCAGATTGACATGTCGTTGATGGCAGAAGACACAAGGGAATGTTAAAGCAATTGGAGAGTATGGAAGATAAATATAGTTTTTAAATAAACCAGAATAAGACAAAAGTATTGAATAAGCAACACAACATTGTATTTTCCACAGGATTTATTAACACGACCGGTTTCACTTCCGTGGAAGCATCATCAGGTGAAAACAAGAAATATTCCATGGTTTATATAACAGGTTTCCTCCAGTTTAGCAGGCTATCAAAGATGGTGGTACATCTGATGTATAAGTGTACCCAAATTTGTCTNTGAGGAGTGGTTCTTAAACATTACCTAAATTCTTCAAATTTCAACTTTATTCCAAATACTTACCCAACTTAATATATGAAAATCAGACTCTGGTATCTATCATTTTATGATTGTGGAAAGAAAGGTAGCGGAAAAATATTCCCGTATCTCATTGTGTTGTATCTTATAGTTCTAGTTTCTCCTATTCTCTTCGCTTATTTTTTTATCAAATGAAGTAATAAATAACTTTTGCTTTAAATGTATATTCATTTGTCTTATTAGTAACAAAGGCATACTTTTGTTGTTTAGTCTCACATCATACTGCCTTTAAATTCAGTATTTATTCTATTTCATCTTTTCATTCTGGATTTTTCCTGTACATTTTGTTCTTCTTGTCATTATTTTTTTATTCAAAATTTGTTGATCCATGATAACATAAATTAGAAAATGATGAACAAAAAATGCTACTATAACTTTGTAAGAGGATTATTTTTAAGGATGATAATACTACTAATTTGATTAGACTTATTGAAAAATTGAAAGTGAAAAACTTGTCAACTTCCTGTCCCATTAATAATTTCAATCACTGCATGAAAGTAAGTCTCAAATATTCAGTCATTGGTTTTCATTTAAATGGAGAACATGCTATGGACGTTTGAATCTCAATCAGGCAAGCTTTGCTGCAGTTAATTCCCATTCTCAGCTAAATTTCATTTGATAGGCCCTGCAATTGGAAGATTTATATTGTGATTGAGACACTGTTTCCAATCATCACTCTTACTATTTTGAGACCAAAGCTCATAATATATCTGTAATGTCAAAATTATCAAGGCATTAATTGCAAATTGTTATGTGATTTAGGGTAGTATTCTTTAATTGTGACTGTTAATGGCTTACAACTGATCAAGTGGAGTAGTTACCCATTTGAAAGTAATTTTTCTTACATTGGTTAAGTTGAAATACTCAAAATATCATGAAATGCATTCATAGTACAGTGAAACCTCTGTCTGCAAGTAACATGGTTTATGAGTGTTTTGTAAGAGCAACAGATTTTAATACATTTTAACTTGAAATACAAGTGAGGTCTTGCAGTACAAGCAATTCATGAAGTACGTATATGCTATTTTGTCTGAAAAGCATCACGTGATCATTACTTCCCCAATACCCATAAAGTTATCAATCCTCCAGAATTTAAATTCTCCTTTTTTGATTCAACCAGAAACAAGCTAGTGTAATGCCTGTTAATATTTCCATGTGTCTACAGCATGCCAAAATCATTCACAAATCTCTGTGAGCAGAAGGTGACAAAATCTTTTTCTGGGTAGCTGAGCTGATTCAATCATTGACAGGGGATTCAAAATTGTAATTCAAGGAGAGTGAATTAGATTTAAGTGGCAGTGATGTTTTTTGGTTGGAATTTGAACAATATGCAAAGGAAGAAAATTTGGTAGCTCCAGAGTTATTTAATTCTTGCAGGTTTGAAATGCCTCTCAATGAGAACTTTGGCATACTGAAAAGAAACTTCTACCCATTGTCACAAATGTTTTGAAGAGAACACACAGACACAGCAAATTAAGTTCTTCTGTGATAGGGAAACCTAAATAAACTTTGCTTGAACTAATTCACTGCTTTTCCTGTAAATTATTACAATCAGAAGGATGTGTGGCAGTGGCATAACTGAGGGAGGGGGAGTTCGGACCCTCCCTTAGGTCCTGAATAACCTTCCTGACCCCTCCTTAGGCTGACTTCAAAACACTTCTACTTTCTCATAAGTTGGTCACTGTGATTTGTTTATTGTAAATATNAATCAGAAGGATGTGTGGCAGTGGCATAACTGAGGGAGGGGGAGTTCGGACCCTCCCTTAGGTCCTGAATAACCTTCCTGACCCCTCCTTAGGCTGACTTCAAAACACTTCTACTTTCTCATAAGTTGGTCACTGTGATTTGTTTATTGTAAATATACTCCTGTAATTGGTTAGAATGACTCAAATGAAGACCTAAAGGAAGGATAATATGGAAATAAAGTAATTTGTTTTAAATTTTTTTTTTCTTATACTAACTACCAGTGGGAAAGCCATGGGTTGATTATGTAGGTTCAAATCCTCTCTTATAATACAAGGCAGAAAAATATAGATCTCAGAAGTAATTTCTTTTTTTGCACCTCAAGTAGAGTTATAGCATACTTTCTTCTGAATCTACTTAATTAATTCATAGCAAATTACATACATTTTTTGTTTAATTNACATTGGGCAGCTTATTAATAGATTTTTATGCAGGATTTCCTGTAGAACTAATCAGATATTACTTAGTGTATGAAAAATATTTGTGACTGTGTGATTATTTATAGATAGTCTACTTCCAATTTTATATATGGTTCAATGCTATGGCTCGTTAACATTGTTATTCGATTTTTTGCACTTCCTTAGTAGTTTAATGAAACTTGTGCAAAATGAGTTGGAAAAATCTATTACCATGGAGCTAGCAGTATGCAGGCAACTTTTACTCGTATAATCATATTTTTTCAATCTCAAACAAAAACAATATTCCAAAAATATACAAAAGTAAGAATCTCTAATCAACCGTCCTTCCTTTAATGTCTGATTTAATTTAGCTGATATTTTAATTCAGTATTTTAACAGAATTGAAGCCCTCAAGTATTAAAAAATAATCTTATGGATGAATTTCTGAGTCATCTGGATTCATACCCAGGTTGCTTTTGTAAAGGTAACAACATATATTATACACTGGTCCCATCAATCAAATACATTGAGCAATAATTACATTAGCTCAAAAATGCGTTGATTTTAGAAGATATTTTGTTTCCTTTGAAGGGATATGAGGAAAGGACAAGGATGTAATTCCTGTACTCATCCTACTTGTCCTCATGGTCTAAACAGCAATGGTGTGTGTGCCTGCATTGAATGTGAAACTGGTGTTTTAACACTGGATCCCTCATCTGCTCCCAAGTGGAAGTTGACTTGCAACAAGTAAGTTTGGATGCTAGTAGATTTGCCATGAAAACTCTTCCAAGTGATTGATTTGACATTTCTTTCAGGTGTGATGTGATTGTTCACCTGTTTGAGGATGCTCAAAAAGTAACTGTTGATGAGTCGACGTGTGACTGTGGCTCTCAGTTGATCAATGTTGAATACAAACAGGTAATCATTCAATTTATATTTTTTTGCTGGGTAGCTCCATTTGTTATTAGCATTTTTTGCTTTAATTTTCTTGGATAATAATTCTTATGTGATGTTTACTTATCTTTGATTTTACTGATCTTGAAATCTAAATCGAGAAATTATTAATGATTTCAGTAAATTAACTGCAAAATGTTTAAATTAATTATGGGAAATTTTAAACTTGCACCTTAATCAAATTGTTTTCTTTAAAGAATTTTTTTAAATAATCATTTAGAAATCTTTATCATTAAAACTTAAGGGAGTAAAGGTATGAATCAATATCTTATTAGCATTTTGAGAAGAGAATTGTTATAATGTTTTTCAGTAATTTTATTTTTTGAATTTTTATGGCTGAATGTTTATAGCTAGAAGTATAAGCTTGTTACGATTTCCAAAGCTGGAACAAATCATTATATTTGGTGTTATAATTACAAATTACTAGTGAACTATCTCATCAAAAATGGTAGAACTAAATTTAACTTATTTAAAAAGTACATACATACCTATTATCTGATCCCTCTCGGCCAAAATTCATGAATTGTGAGTCTATAAGGGTTTTGAATTTTTCTTACTTATTAACATATTATTTGCTAGAGAGTTTTGTGGGTTTTTGATAAAGTTACAATATTATTGCTAATACTCTGTATTATAACATGCAGGCATGTCATTCTATTTATGGTTATGAAATTAATTTCCAAAAACTTGTATACCTTTAGTTCTTTGCCAAAGAATTAGTTGATTAACGAAATTAAAAGACTATCATGTCACCTTTAATTATAATTTTCAACAATTTCATTTATACTTTTATGATAATGCAATGATCATGAGGATCAACATTGGTTTTGGTAAAATTCTCCCATAAATCATGATGGAAGTTATATTAAATTTAATTTTGTCCATAACATTTTAATGTATAACTTATAAATATATTATATCATTTGGATGTCATTTAAAGTGGTAAATTAGCAAAATTCCTATAAAATAACTGAGATTTTTTAAAAACTAAAATCCAGTACTTTTCCTTCAATTTCCTCATTTTGCTAAAAGT
>KZ308324.1:305245-327065 GCA_000376725.2 Ladona fulva | reverse complement strand
GGCTAAGTCTTGGCAAATTAAGGTCTAGTTTAATAAATGTAAAGAAAATTCCTTTCTCCATCTTTATTTTTGGTCATAATTAAATACTCCTTTAAAGTCTTAAAGTAAATAAAACTTCAAAAAAATTGTTTTCTTATGTAATAAAAATTGCTAGAACCTCTAAATATTCTTTCACTACTTTATAATGGTACGTATTTCAGATTTTTCAGAAGGAAGCTTTGAATAATGTAGCACCTTTAATTATTTACTGTCCAGTAAACAGCGTGATTGTGATGGATACTTCGAAAACCAACAAGAAGAAATTGTTTTATAATTTTATTTATCTAGGTGAGCAAGAAACTGCTCAATCTAATAGATTTGATTTTTTTAAACCTTTCATACTGAGTACAAAAGTTATCTGTTCAGATCACGGTTAGTGAAACAACACCTAGATACTTTTAATCACAAAAAGGCATAGGTATCGTATTTTTGTTAGTCACAGAAATGTGAATTTGCAATTGTGATGTTTGCATGTATCAGATTTTGCATATGATTAAATTCCATCCTATTTACATATTTCAATTTATTTTCGTATCTCAACATGCAATTTTTAATTAACTAAATCTTACCTTGGCTAACTACGAGGACTTTTCATTACTCTGGTCCCAAATTGCCCTCATTTTTAAGTTTCACTGAAAATGATCACTAACGATTTCAAATTTCTGCATTGAAATGCACTGTGTTGTACACACCCCTTGAAAAAATAATAATGTTAATTTGTGGGGCTTCTAATTGCATTAATTACAATTTTTTGTGGCCATCTCAGGAAAATGACCTTAAATATGCTATTGCAATTTTTATTGAGTTCTGCCTTAACCAATTTGTTTAGCTGATTGTTTTCTGTGGGGGATGTCTACCAGAACTTCTCATTTATTTTGGTAATTTAAAGAGCACGAACCTTATCTGGAGGCACTGTAAGGGGATGCTAGTAATTAAAATCTTGAAGAGGATAAGTTTGACTCCACTCCATTCTCCTTTCTTTTGAAACGCATTCCAAATACTCCTGGCCCCTTAAACATTATTATCCGCACAAGTTCATGCTCTTGCTAAGTGTGGTCCACCTTCCAGATTGTCTCTACTAAATGTTCTTTTGCCAAAATTTTAATCCTGCAAGAGCTCTCAACATATGCTATATGAAGCTACTTTTGAAAATTTCATACTGTATTTTTTCTTTCATTAGGCCGAGTTTATTTCTGGGCTTCATAGGTTGCTCACCTTAATATTGTTGGTCTTTTCTCTACTTTGTTCTTTTACAATTTTGGTTTGCTTGCAGATTTGGTAGTAATCTATTTCACTTCTTCTATTCTTATTATTTTATTTTTAGCCTTGAAGTGGAATGCCAATGAGATTATTGATGGCCTTGAGTCTCTATTGCACTTTACTGTTGTGATACTTTTTGTTTTCTTCGACAAAAAATTATAATGGCGTAAATGAAAAAAACATGGAGGCGTTAATATTTGCCAGAATTTTTAAAAAAGATATTATGGTAAACCAATGGTTTAATCATTCTGCTGTAACAGGGGTTAGCAAGAAGAGGTTTTCACCATTGAAGACATTTTGTCAAAAATTGCTTACAAAAATATATCTTAAAGTATTACTCTCAGTAGAATCCACATCCAAGTACTATAGTACATGTATTACTCTATAAAGGAATACTTCCCTACGTGGTGTTGGTTCTGTAGGTCGGCGTTAAAATTAAGGAAATACTACTAGTACACATCAATGCTCACTATAGTGTTAATTTTTATGACTATCAATCAAGTCCTTCAATCTTTGAAATATATGTGTTAATGTCTTACATGCTATCCTAAATGGTTATATAATTCAAGATGTCTTCTCCTATACATTAGAATAACCTCTCCTTTGAACAGGAGAGCAGTGTATAATTGAGAGAGAGTACTTGAACACTATTGATCCTGTTGGCCGAGGAAGAGGTAAATTATGTCGATAAACATGTTTTGGTATTGTTACTAATAGATTGTTACATCAGAAGGCTTACATCTATTTTTACAGACCATGGAAATGAGTTATGAGAAGGAAAGAGACTTGAGAAGCCAATTATTAATCTGATACGGTCTTTTCTTTTATCATAACAAAATGCTTTGGAATCTTAAGTTAATCACAATAGTTTTATGCGCCTTGGAAATTTCAAGAGAATTTCAATTCTATTATACTAAGATGTTGAATGGTAGTTAGACTGTGGGGAAATTTGTTGTTTCTTTGTTAATACTACACCAGGTTTCTAGCATAAGAAAGAGTAATGAGTTAGCTGTATGCCAAGAAACTGCCCTGCGAAAAATGGATAACCATTAAATGCAAAAGAGATTTTACAAACAAATTTGGAAATATTATCTTTGCAATAGGCAGTCATATGGTCCACACCTGCACCTTTTCAGCAATCACACACCAGTTCGCATGGTCATAGTAAGACGATATAATGTGAAGATTTTCCACATATCGTTCGATAAGCTGATCAAGCTCTCCCTCCCGAAACACATGGTAGTAACGATGGAAGGTTATAGATCCACCTCCTCCAGCACCACCGCCATCCGATCTCAGAGACTCCTGAGACGTGGACCCACTGAGGGAGGTTTCAACGCTTGCTGTCTTTGTCATTGGACTTTCCCTTGCTGTCTGCTGGTTGGCCATTGTCCCTTGGGTGGAAGCTCTTGTTGGCGTCTGTTGTTGGGAGTTTTGTGGTGCTTGGGAAGGTGAAGATGTGTGCGAATCATCACCCCAGGTAGCTGCTTGCCTAACCATTCCTCTTCGAGACCCAGTACCTGCCTGCATCATACCAAGAAGGCTTCCGCTAGCATCCGTGCTGAGTCCTGACCACCAACGCACCGATGCAGGTGTCGGTTCATCTTCGGTGGATGAAGCACTAGCGTTCACTTCCGACTCCCTGGACTCTTCCGATGAACCCTTTTCAATTGATCCAGGTCGTAAACCTCCATACCTTCCCTCTTGCCCTGAATCTGTCGTTGATGAGGCTGCCAGTTCCATCTCCGAACTCTTTTCACTGGTATCTTTTGTTTCCTCTGCACTCAGTGCCTGTATTTCCTCTTTGGCCTCACACTTTCCTTCTGGGCAACATTTCTTGACTATGCATTCATTGGAGATGCTTCTGGTAGAGTCAGATGAGGTCAAATTGGTGACTTCTCCTGAAGAATTGTCAATACCCACTCCAGAATCCTCACTAATTCCACCTTCCGGAGGGATGGTGCTCTCTGTTGCTTCGATCACTGGGAAGGGCATTTCTTCTGGAGTGAAAGCCCCCCCTCTTGTTGGAAGACTTCTGCTGCTACCTCCACTGCTACCACTGCTGCTGCTCACAATATGGCTCTCGTTTTTTTCATGGAGGAGACCCACTCTGTGTGCCCTCTGAAGGAAGGGGTCAGCAGATCCTCCCAACCTCTCACTAAGGTTCCGTGGATAGGTTTCAGTGGCAGTGTCGAATCTCCTTGTGCCGTGGTGGTGCACACTTTCACTCAAACTTCTTGGATAGGACTCGGTTCGACGGGCTCTAGATTGTTGAAGTCTTCCGCAGCTAAGGGCAGGAAAATCTTCCTCATCCATCAAGCGGGACCTACTCAAGCTGGTTGTAAGGCTAAGTCTTGATCCTGCCTCTGGTCTCCTTCCTCCATGTTGTGATCTTTCTGCGAGGTATCCAGGCTGTGTGATTGGTATGTTGACATGAGGCACTGTCGTTGGTGAGCCAACAGTTGCCTCTTTCTCCCAAGCCTTATTAGCACTATTCTCTCTAGGGCTCGAAAGACGAGACTCGGATCTACTGGCTCGCCATGACCATGGCTCATCATCTGATTCCCTTTTGGGAACCCTCTGCGCCTCGCGGTTGCACCTTTCGGAGTACCTCTCAATTTCCTGAAGTAAACCTGCACTTAGCTCCTCTGCAAACTCTGTGAGATGCTGCCTGCATTCCTCATTCCATGTATCATGAACAGTTATAGTTTCCGGAACAGGTATCTCCTCTGCCCTTTCTAGTTTCATTGGTTCTGGCATGATCTGCGTTTCTAGCGGTTTACTTTCCAGTGTTGTGTTGGCAATTAGGTCTTTACCAGGTGGGGAAAATTTACATGGGCTCCATAAGTCAACGACTTCCATAGGGTTTTCTGGTAACACCAATGTGCGCCTGCGTGCCCTAGGGCTGGACTGAATGACAGCATCAACAGCACCTTCCAAGGAACTGGCAACATCTGCTGCTGCTTCCAGGAGGCTTGCAGATGGGGAAGGCCTCTCTGGTAATGGTCGAGCCTCCAGAGGAGGGTTTTCCGTGACCTCAGCTTCTGAAGCAACCTCGACCC
This sequence comes from Ladona fulva, assembly GCA_000376725.2. Classification (NCBI taxonomy): domain Eukaryota; kingdom Metazoa; phylum Arthropoda; class Insecta; order Odonata; family Libellulidae; genus Ladona; species Ladona fulva. The sequence goes on along the minus strand of KZ308324.1, from coordinate 322,704 downwards.
TGACTTCAGTAGCCTCTAGGAAGAGCCTTTCAGCAGCGGTAGCGGCGCAAGCAGAGACAGCTGCAGATGCCATTTCAGAGGTGATTGTGGTTGATGGCGTAGGTTCAATGGTGGGAAGACTGACCTCTGGTGGAAGACTTATCTTTTCGGGTGAGCGACCAGCACCTCCCGAGTAATACTGCTTCTGTTCGTGGGGTGTGGATCCAGAAGATTTCTTTTCCTCCGTGTCTGAGGGATCCTTTTGTGCGTCTGATGGTAGAAAAAGGATACATGTTAATCCATAATTAGTCGTGTGAGGTCAATATGGCCCTAAATGATGAATTTCCTTGAACAGCCAAACTACTAAAGATATTTCAACCATTTCTTAGTAATTAAATTTTTAATCCCTTGAATTAAAATTTGAGAACCTCATCAGTTTTGCATAAGGAAATTATTCATTTAATGTAGGCTTACCAAACTTAAAAATGTATTTAAATGTTTACATTATGAAATTTTTCATTCATCAAGCATTATAGTTTGAAATGACTCAATATTGACTAACATGACTAATGACCTGATGCTTAATGAACTCCATAATGGTGATTCCACCATGAAAAATTGAATTTTCTAAACTAATGTTTTGAGAGGCTACTCCAAGATTTGGAAGAAATTTTTATGAGATTTAAAACAACAATTCTGAATTAACTCTTGATTTTCAAATAAATAGCTTTCCTACAAAATCCATTGTTTTCCAAAAGATGGAGTCAGTATTCATAATAACATTTGCACTAATAGCTATGCTAAAAGATAATCACAATTGATATGTTCAAATCAAATAATAATAATAGTAATTCAAATAATAGATAATTCAAAAGGTTTCTTGATCGGTTAAAATTGAAGGAGGTAGAGTGTGATAGTTTGTGAAAAGTAAATATAAGATTTATTTGGAGTTATCGGTGACAAATAAGCAAGATTACAACTGTGGATATTTTACATGTCAAACTTATGTATTTAATATTTTCTTTTCCTATTTTTCCAGTTGTATTAAAATGGACCTCTACTCCAATTTACTATAAAAACTCATGTAATCAGTTACCAAGAATATTATGTGGCATCCTTAGATAAAGGCCCTAAAAATACTATGAAAACAAAGAATAACATTAATCTTGATGAATCTACAACTCTGTCTAAAAAACAATGAAATTGAATTTTCCTATCAGTCTGGTTTGTCTTCTTGTCAAAGAGGTATATTAAATTTAATAAGTTTGTTAAACATGTTAAAGATACTTTAAAGAGTTGTTCTACTTTAATTAATTCTGGTCTATAGCACAAATTATTGGTTTCCAACCATTCTTTTCCCAAAAATTAATGCCTTCCAAAGATTTATGAAAATGATCAAACCATGAGGCCCATTGATTCTGCCTTATATTCACCAACTTATTTTATAGCTAAGTGGTTAAACTGTCAATTCAACAGTATATCATTTTCTGACCAACATTTGGTTACCAACTCCTTAGACTTTATAAATAAAATTTCTAATTCACACTTGAAATATTCTGAAATTCTGATTTCCTTTGACATATGCAGTCTTTTCCCCAGTGTTCCTACTAAAGATACTCTTAGTTCTTAAACAACATTTATATAATTTTAATCTTTCTGACAACATAGTAGTGGAATTTTTAGTTTTGACCAATCTATCTATGTCTCAATCTTCTTTCCAGTTCAATAATCATTTTTATCTACAGACTTTTGGCACTGCTATGGGTAACCCTCTATCCCCCTTTTTTGTCAATATTTTTATGCAGCATTTTGAGAAACAATGTATTTTATCTTTTGACTACTTTCCTAAAACCTGGTATAGGTATGTGGTTGATGTTTTTTCTGTTTTTGATCTTGAGTGTGGTGACAGATTCTTTTGTGGGATAACTTAATGGTGTTTACCCTTCCATTAAGTTTACATATGAATTGGAGCAAGAGAAATCTGTACCCTTCTTAGATGTTTTGGTGATTAGAAATAACAATAGTTTAGAGTTTGATATATGCAGGAAACCAACATCTTCAAATAAATTTATTTCCAGTTTGTCTTTTCATCCACTTTCTCACAAACCTTCACTTATATTAAATTATCACCAAACTAAACCTATATTAACCAATCTTGATACCATATGGTACCAAGATTGGTTAATATACCTTTAAATAATTCTAGGTTTATCAAAGAATTGGCTTTTATTAAAGATACTGCTTTAATGTTGGGTTTTGATGTGTCTTTGGTAGCCACATTAGTGAAGAGGCATAAGTTTTAACTCTTAATTCAAAGTTCTTCCACCCTCACATCAATCTGTGATGCCTCTTCCACCACATATATTAAACTTCCATATTTCCCTACCTTAATATATGGCCTGGAAAATATTTTCAAAGAGAAAAATATTGAAGTTAGTTATTACAATAATCTTAACCTCAAAAAATTGTTTGGCTCCACTACAGATAAGGATGGTATCTTAGGCAGATTTGGTATATATGTGGTTTGAAGTTTATCAGGCAAACTAGCCCTGTGTAGTCTGTGCCCTGAATGTGGTTTAAAGTATATCGGCCAAACTAGATGCAGAGCAATAATCAGATTGAAAGAACATTTGGCACATTTCAAACTTGGCCGATTTTCACTTCCCATTGTTGCCAAGCATTTGCATGATCACGTCCATAATATTTCTATTAATAATTTTAAGTAAATTTTATATTGATATTTGAAGGTGAAATACGTATTGGACTGAACCAAATGATTCTGATGGTTCTTGTGGGTTCCTTTTCTGTAATTACTCTGCTGTCAGTGATCAGTGGTCATTCTTATCTTGTCAAAGAGGTACTTAGAGCATTCTGCTAAGCATTCTTTACTTTTTGTGTAGTAAATTATACCTTAATGAATTGGTTGACTTAGTGTAGAAAAAATATACCTTATCAATGGTCTTAATGTTGTTTCTCAGGAACGTAATAAATTAACACTAAATTTGTCCCTGCATAATGAGAATTAACTAATAATTTTTTTTCATGGAGAATCACCACTGAGGGTAAACAAATTAGAAAACTGCTTTATCAATCTTAATACCTTAAGGAAAAGAATGATTTAATAAATCAATGTTTTCTTTTTTAAAATTTGCAGTCCATATTGCCTCTTAATTCAGGGATGAGAAGTGTTTAGAAACATTGCAAAAATGCATTAATGATTGACGTATGGTGTGCTGTATTTTGATGACATTCCTTGATGCATGAATTAAAAACAAATGAACAATATGAACCTTATACTTTCATGTAATCAAAGAAAAGATGGTAAATGATGGGATGAGTAATTGTATTCCTTTGATAAACCATTACAATAGAAAAATCGGACATATTTTCATTGAAATTACTCACTCAAAGCTGAGATAAAGATAATATTAGAGCCATTTGACTTTTTATTAAAGATATAAATCATTCTCTCATTTTATCCAGAGAAGACATAATTGACGTATCTCTCTCTCTCATTTAAAAGAACAAATTTAAATGCCAATAAGATGCAGATAATTCTTCAGATTTTCATAGAGTAAATTCTAATGCATTAAAATAAATGTATAAATTATTTCAAATGTGATCTTGAGAAGTGAATCTCGTGTGTACCTGAGCTCAGAACTTGCCCCATTGCTGCTGCTGATTCCTCTCCCAGTTCAGTAGCGCCTCCTTGCGTTGGCTCATCATTGAGAACACTGATTACGCTTCCAACGGAATCTGGAGAGGAGACTCCGCTTGAGTCTGAATCCAAGTCGTCCGTCTCAGGATTGAAAAGCTCTAAACTGAGGAGACGAGGTAGTGGACGTGCCAGGGGTTCAATGGAGCGACCGCCACTCAAAAGGGGCAATGCAGATGCCCTTCGGACCAAAGGAAAGGCACGACCACCATCTTTGCTGATAGTACTGCCACCAAACCCAGGAACCACAACACCCCTTTGTCTCAGTAGCTCTTGTATCCTCCTGATGGTCTCCTTGTGCTTGGCGTCTGAGTTTCGCTTCTCACTGGAAAAGAATCAGGTTTGTTTCATCCTCTTTAGATGACATGTGGCATACTCTGACTACAATGAGGTATGTTATAGTTGACTGTGAATTCTGGACTGTGTTTTTATTGCCAAATGCAGTCTCACATTCAGGGAAGACAAATAGGCATATGAACTCTTCAAGACCACCATCTAAGAGATACCTTTTTGCCTCTGTAACTTAAAAAAAAATGAATAACAAGTGTGAAAAATAGCGACATGACTGGGACTCAAACCCAGGTCTCCCACTTTCCACTGAACCGCACGTCATGGTAACCACTTTCCACATGCCGTGTCATGGTAGTTCAGTAGTTAGAATACCTGCCCAGAAAGTGGGAGACCTGGGTTCGAGTCCCAGTCATGTCGCTATTTTTCATACTTATTATTCCTTGGGATTTAGCTGTACAACTTCAATGTGCAAAATTTAACACCTTTACCTCACTCGTTACTTAAAAAAAATTATTGTCTGCTTGAATTTCTGTGTAGGTAAACATAAAATTGGTTATTCACTTGATTAACAGATTTTCAAAGAACAGACGTCTACCAAATATTTTTGAGCTAAAAAAAATCTTCCTATAATTAGAGAAATTATTCTCTTAAGGATTTCTTGATTGATTGCATGTAGATGAGCTATTGTGTCCACAAGTAAATATGAGAAAGTTAAAAAAAAATTGCACAGGAAACATATTATTTGAAAGAGTATATTATTATATTTGAAGGGGTCTGTTGCCAAATTTGATGCATTAGTGCATAGATGTACAGTGACTTGCAAAAGTCTGTGGGCAAGGTTTGTCACTACTCCACTGGCCAAAAGGTGCACTTCAAATTTCTGTTGGTACTATGTGATTTGCAGGTAAGGAGGAAAAAAATGGTCGGGTTATATGTTTTGGAACTTTAGACAAGTGATGGGAAAGAAGGAATGCTGTGGAGTTTCAGGGAACCAGACTCAAACAAAAACCACACCAAACTCATTTGGAAAGGTCTCACAACTTTGCTCTAAAAGACTAATTTTCCTTTATCTAGCTTATTATAGAGCAACTTATGTTCCAACTTGAAATATTGGAAGAATACCACTCACCTCTTGTAGTTTCCCAAGGAAGCACTTCTTAATACTTGATGGTTTTTCGATAGTTCTTTGGTTTAGAAGGGGAGAGAGTGTGTCAAGAAATTATGACTTTCTAACATACTTTCTTATTTCTTGTTAAAGCAGTTCTACTTTGGAAATTGCTAATGATTCATAGCATTATACTAAAGAGATCAATATATGAACGTTAGAATTCCCTTCTATATTTTATAAATATTTTTAGATTTTCTGCTTGTATAGTTGTAAATATTAGATATATAATTCCTTAAGAATTACTCCAGAATAAGGAATTTAATCACTCAGAATTTGTAAACCAATCAAATTCTTCTCTATTCTGGCAGGTAAACTGCATTCACTGTTAGTAATAAAATTTGTTGTGGATTTTCCTTTGTCTAATTTACTTCAAAAGATTGAATGCTTGATAAAGACATATTTTTTTATTCCTCATCTTAAATTACGATTTCTCAGTAAAGTGTCACAGAAAGAGAGATGACATAAAAGAAGTTTACAAATGTAACCCTATTCTCTAAGCCAAATTTGGAGCTATGAACCAAGGCCTTAGGACATGGAAGTCTCCAGTAATCAAGAAATACCATGAGAAATTATACAAATGTTATCAAGTAAAGCTATAAGAATAGTACAAACTAGTCTGTGATAATTACATAATAGGAGAGATGGCAGTGTATCTACATGAGGATGTGATTGTCTCAATACCCAAAAGGAAGACGGTAGACAAATTAGAACAATTTTGGAAAATTAGCTTCTTATGATATAGACTCTCACTGAGAGCACTCAATCGGAGAATAGGGTGGAACGTGGAGGTATGGGTAAGAGAGGACCAATTTTCAGATTCAGCAGATGGAATAAGAAATTGCCTTGCCTAAGGAAATAGGATAATATAGAAGGATAAACCAACTTCCATTACCTCCTCAGTTCTTGAGAAACCTTTTAACAATAGGAGTACAAATTTCTTTCATACTGCTAGAAGTACTTCCAATATTATTGATAAATTTCCACTAATCCCCAAAACTGTTTCCCTTTCAGACATTATATCTGTTAGACCAATACCAAATTACTGCACCTCAGATGTTATTCTAAATTTTCAGGGCCCATACTTTTGGTCCTAAGTCATGGACCCTTGATATTATCAGAAGACGATCTTAAGAGTATCTAAGAAAGCATTCAAAATGATTCAATATCACTCAGTGATCACTCTCTTGCTTTATTTCATATTCTTGGAGGAAATGATAGAGGAATAGTTAAAGGGAATGATGATGATTTAAAATGCTTTTTATTTTCTGAGTACTGCATTACTTTCTGATATTCAATTCCGATTCCAAAAATCCCACCCGATATGCACAGGAAAAGACACGCTTTGATGGGGTAGTTGAAAATAGAGAATTATATTCGAATCTACAATCACATGAATGTTAAAATGTTTGATTAACGTTTCTGAACAGAAGTAGCAAGAGATATGACTCATTATTATTTAACAATGGGTGATATTACTTAAATATTCTCATAATTACTTAAATATTCTTGGTCTTTTATTCATTTCGATATTCATCAGTATTAATAAATTCCTTATCCTAAGGATAATCATGGAATGAAGATAAACAAGGCCATGAAGATAGGATGTGAAGAAAGATTAGGATTGGTTTTGGACGGAGAGGGTATAGAGCATGTGGAGAGATTCAAGTATCTTGGTTGTGTAGCGGAAAGTGACTGGAAATGCTTAAAAGAAATTAAAGAAAGAGTAGGAATGGCAAAGATGGCATTCAACATAATGAAAAGGTTATTGAAAAGCAATTTGGATATGAAATTGAAAAAGAGGTTGATGAAATGCTATGTTTGGAATGTGTTTTGTATGGGTCTTAAACATGGACAATTAGGAAAGTGGACAGGAAGAGAATAGAGGCATTTGAAATGTGGACATGGAGAAAAATGGAAGGTATAATTTGGACTGATAAAGTAAGGAATGAGGAGGTCCTGCAGCGTGCGGGAGAAGACAGAATATTGATGGAAATTATTAAGAAGCGGCAGAGAATTTGGATCAGACACTTTCTAAGACATGAAGGCCTATTGAAGATGGCAGTAGAGGGAGTGGTGGAGGGAAAGATGAAGAGAGGGAGAAGGAAAAGAAAGCTTTTGGACAAAGTGAAAGGAAGAGGGATAAGCAGAATTGAAAACTAAAGCCTTGGGAAGAAAATTACTTTAAATCCTATGATGCCAAGGACCTGCCATTTGGCAGGAAACTGATGATGATGATATCCTTAAATTTCCTCATTTGTTTCTGTAGAGGATATGTCAATAGGGAGGTAGATTTGCCAATTACAATGCTGAATTATTAAATTAATCTAGTACATTCCCTATAAACCATTTATAGAATTAGTAATTTTAAGAATTCAGCAATTAAATGGAAACCCATTTTGATGACAGAGCCTATGACTTCTATGTAATTAATGTAACCAAAAGATGGCTTACTTACTCAAAGTTTTCCTGTAGAGGTAACAATTACAATAGATAAGGAAATAACAAAATGGTTTTTGTTAGTGTGATATTTCTATTTCCATGTTAGCATTCTAGTGTTTCATAGAAAAGCATTTATCAGATGAAATTATAGAGCCAAAGTCAAGGGTGGATGAATGAATATTCAGCTGGAAAGCAGCTTAAAAAGTGAAAATATCAGTGTTAATGCTCACATTCATATCCTACCATAGGTGACGGTTGAACTCCCTTGAGATCAGCTCAACATCACCAAGTTACTCGTCTAGCTGAAACAGAAAAGCTTTTCTATCAAAGAACTATCAACTCAATCGATGACCAAATCAACCATCAAACAATTCCAATAGTGCAAGGTGCTGTCTCTATTCGATTCCAGTTCCCTGAAATTCCACAGCAGTTCCTTCTTTCTCCCCACCTATCTATAGTCCAAAACACATACCCTCACTACTTTGCCTGCAAAGCACGTAGTACCAACAGAAATTTTAAGTGCACTGTTTGGCTGCTAGAGCAGCAACAGAGCCTACAGACTTTTTCAAGTAAATTAGTTACTGAATCATAAAAGTTGGGTATTTATTTGTAAAAATTCAACACTGTAACAGTTAGGAGCACTTTAAATTTTTCATGCTTTAAAATAATCCATATCTTCCCATGTATTAATTTGAACAATTTTGATTATTTGCAAAACAATAACACAATATCTTAAGTCAGTATGAAGAATATATTTTGTTTGGTAATTTGTACACTCTCAATTGGATCAGATTGCTTCAATGATATATTATGATTTGTTACATTTAACATTGAATCACACATTTCAGTAAAAGCTGAACACTACAACATTTTGCTAGCAATTAAATGAGGAGAATGGATTAGGGAGAGTTTGATTCAGACTTGAGGTAAGGAGACTAATTAACATCTTTTAAAAATCAAGGGTACTGACCGTTCAGGTGGGTTCACTGGAGATTCTGCCCTTGATTCTTCTTTTACCGGATGAGTTTCCTGAATGGGCTCGGATTTCATTTTGATGGATGAGACCGGAGCCAAGATATCTGTTCTCAGAGGAGGAGAGACGTTGAGCTTTGGCCGATTATTTTCAGGTGGAGGTGTTTTGAGTGGTGGGGACCTATGAGGAGGGGAGATCACTTGGGGCGGGGATTTGTGTATTGGCGATTTCTGTGGAGGTGACTTCTGTAGTGGGGACCTCTGAGGAGGAGATTTCTGTAAGGGCGATCTTTGGGGTGGAGATTTCTGAAGTGGTGATCTTTGAGTGGGGGAATTGTTGCTGGTGCCAGCAGCATTTGTGGTGCCATTGGAGTCTGGTTTAGGGACAAAAATGACTGAGGCAAAGCTGTCCTCGGAGTCGACACTGGTGTCACTTTGAAGAGAACTGTCCTTGGATGAGTCTGATCCCTCCTCTCTGGAATGCCTTCTTTCTTTTGCAACCCCTTCTGTATCCTGAGGCTGCCTCTTGTCTGTGGGTGTATGGGGAGGTGGAGGGGTGGCTGATGGGGGAGGGACAGGGGAGACTGGAGGTGGTTGGGGTGGAGGAGGAGGTGGTTGTGGTGGCGGTCGACCACCAGGACCCTCAGCAGCTGCTTCTCCCCTCCATCCTTGCAAGATCCTCACAAAGCCATTTTTTAGAGAAGCGCTACCTGCAGCCGCCTTGCTTTTCACAGCCTCGCTTCCCGCGAGCCTACTAAGGTTGTTCCTCAGCTGTTGGAATCTTGCTCCAGAAAAAAAAGAGTCCAGCTTGCTGTTCCCTGCTCTTCTACTGTAAATAAGATCTTCGTTCAGAGATGCTTGTTTAGTAATGTTTTGCCGCACCCGTTCTTTCTCTTTCTGCCTTTCGGTGGACATCATCAGTTCTTCGTTCATGGAGCTTTGCTTAAAGACTGATCTTCGATTGCCCAGTTGGGCTGCCAACTGAAGGTCTCTTCTCACTTTGAACTCTGGAAGGGCTTTCACCAGGTCTCTCATGTCTCTCCTACCTTCCTCGTCTTCCTCCTCTTCATCTTCTTCATATATGTTCTTACCGTCATCCACTACCACAACGACTAAGTCCATTCCTACGTCTCCATCGTCCTCGCATAGCGACCTCTTTTGCTTCACGAGACTCGGTTTCGCTGGCGATCCGGTGGTGGCATTGACGCTGAGAGTGGAGGAACTCTTGGATTGGCTAGGAGAAACATGTTCTTTGGCCGTAATTACAGGACTTGCTACATCGGCGATCGGAAACGCAGTGGCAGGCGTCTTGGAGACGACCGGTAGAGGGGGCGGAGTTGGCGGAACCACGGCCTGCAAGACTACTGGAGGCTGCGGGTTTGTAACTGGAGGGAGTAAACTGGTTGAGCTGGCCTTCTGGGTCGTAGGCACCGCGGGAGGGATTGGAGGAGCGAGATCAGAGGTGGATGACCTTGACCTTACAGGGGCCTGCCCCGAAACCTCCTCTTTACTCGCTCCCGGGATGCCACCGAAGGCACAACCCGTCGATAGGATGTCGCTAAGCGACTTGGATTTGTGTCCGAGTGCTGCAGTGACCGCCGCAGCAGCAGCTGCAGCAACCGCAGCCGCAGTGGTGGCAGAGGACGATGGTGCGTCGCATGCGAAGGTTTGCCTTCTCCTGGAATTCGACGAGACGGTGGCGGAATTCTCGTCCTCCAACCTCCGCAGTTCGATGGGTAAGTCCTGAATGTCTTCGTCGGAGTCGTAGCAGTGAGCGGAGCATCCTTCGTTGTGCGTTTCCGGTCCTCCTCTCCCCTCCTCTTCTTCCTCCTCTTCTTCCTCTTCTTCTTCCGGCGCTTCGGCGGCAGGCGCTGTTGCGGACAAGAAGTCGGGAGTGTGGTCTGCCGGCACGTTCTCTTTGGCGCATGACGTGGTCCACGTCTCCAGGAACCAGGGCCTCTGCGCCGAACCACTCCTCTTGCCTCCAGCAAGTTTCTGTAAATGTTATTAAATATTTGTAATTAATTCACTGTCTCTAATGTGGTTCAATTCGGCGGTACAGAAACTGCGTTATTTTTTGTCCCTTTTCAAAAGTATAATTTATGTTATTTCTCTTTGCATTGCGCTCTTGTATCTAGCATACCTAAGAGTTGTATTTTGTCTCTAAAGATAGTCGATGGAAGTTGTAAAATCGAATGATAAAATTTAGCCTTGGTAGTTAAGTGGAGAGAAAAATAGCAGATTTATATTTTAGATATGTACCCCACGAGCCGCTAGTGGCGAATGGCAGGAGGTGTTAACACATTACCGAAGCTACCCTAACATTATTATCTATATATTCTAGTTTAATAGCTGAAAGAGATGTACGTCAGCGAACTAATCGATATCTTATATGTATGTAAATAATAAAAAGAATATTATTTATTAAATGCAATCAAACCTGGATGAGAGAGAAAACTGTCAGGCCAATCGCCAAATTCCTTCATTTTCATCATTGTAAATCTATTTTAAATTCACCCAATCAATATGAGGAAGATTGAAGTAACCTCCTTCATTGACAATCTAAATTTAGCTCTAATTGCCGATCATCACCCCATTTCATAATTTTATCGAAGTTATTCTACAGGATTATTCTATCCTTGCTACTCTCTAATTCCTTGTAAATTACCGTGTCGTCCGCAAATATCCTAACTTTACTATCAATGAGATTGCTAATGTCGTTGGTGTATATTATAAATAGTAAACGTCCGATTACGCTACCCTGCGGGACGCTCGAGGTCACCTTAACCAGGTTTGAACTAATTCCGTCCAGTACTAAGCGTTGTTCTTTATCGGAGAGAAAGTCATTTATCCAATTAATTACTTCTGCATATATTCCCATAGCTTTTGACTTGTACAATCATTTATGATGGAGGACCTTTAAGAAAAAGAAGGTTGGAACACGGCTGTTAATGAATTAGAGGTTTAAAAACACTCCGTAAGCCGTCTTTCGGCAAGCGAAGCTCTCGCTCCGGATTACCGATTTCTGGGAGAAATAGGTAATCCGGAGCTTCCCGTTTTTCTTTTAGCGCGAGTTTCGCTGGCCGAAAGACGGCTTACGGAGTGTTTTTAAACCTCTAATGAAGTACCTTATCGAATGCCTTCCGAAAACCTAAAAATATCTCGTCGAGTTGCCTTTTATTTTCGGAATATTCCAGCACATCGTGTACTAATAATGCCAGCTTAGATTCAAAAGATCGAGTCCTACGAAAACCATTTTGAAACCATTTGAAAACCATGTTGATTCCTAGCAATGAAATTGGACGGACGTTTCAAAAAACCCATTAAAGAACCAACAATTATATGTTCCATTCTTTTCTTCTCAATGATGATAGAGAGAGAGATTTCTAATTCGCTGGATCTTCCTTTACGCCGCTTTTTAAATATTGGAGTGAAATTCACAACTTTCCATTCGTTCAGGACTTTACCTTTTCTCATCGACTTATAAAATATTACTTTATGAAAAGGTGCTGAATATTTTTCGCTCTACAAGTTCTCGCTTTTGAGGTTCAAGTGTTGGAGTAAAATGCAGTAAATAGATGCTGTCAACGAAGAGATATTGGACTTATTTACCTAAGAGATACGAGTAGTATGTAACTTTAGTAAAACCGTTAAAAGTGTTTTCGGCACTTAAGAATTAAAAACTCTAAACGCAAGAAATTAAAATTAGGCGTAAAACCTCTTCGGTGAGGGAAAAATAGTAAACTAAAAAAATGGATGGTAATCAACGCTGGCGCGGTCTGGATTCGCAGCCTGGGGGGTCTCCTGTGAGAACTTCTGAAATAAAAGCACTAACCACAACGGAAAACTCACTAAACTACGAATAAAGTACTATATAAGAAAAAATAATGTACGAGTAACTAAACAAAGAGAAGACCTAGTTTTAAACTTTAAAACTAGATGGTTAAAGCAGGTAGTACGTCTGCGGCTGCGACTCAGCAGGTTCTCTCTGAGAAGAGAGGGAGAGAAGGCACGTCTGTCGCCTTAGCCAGCTAGGTCAAGAATCAGCTGGATAATCATATGGTTTTCTGATACATCTCAGCGTCTTAAATGTAATACCTGAAGGGCTCTTCGAACAAAGCTGTAGCATGTCTCGTTTGGGCTCGATAGGTCGGAGCTGCTCTGCGAGCTGCTGAGTCGCGCTGGATCGATGGATCGACCCTTGTGTCGACTCCGACCTCGGCGACGATGAGTTGGGTGAGACGGATGAGGATTCGGATTATTTGGTTTGCTCGATTCGCTTTTCTTCTGCCCTTCTGTTATCCTGCAATTGGAAATACACAGCTTACACACAAGATAATGATGATATTCTCCGATAGTAAATCAAATTTTGTTTAGGACACATAGAAACCTCTGGTGGTATAGCTATACCCAAGAAAACGACCAAAAAGTGAACACGGTGTTGTATTCTCAAATAGAGTTTGGTTCCTTGGAATTATAGATTTTGTTGTTTTTGAAATTGAAACATTATCGAAAAAGGTAGTTATTTAAAAAAATAGATGTATTGTTTCCCCGTTAGATGTTTCTTCTTCATCAATTGCTTTGTTTAGTAAAATCATTTTTTTATTTGTAAGTCAAGAAGAGAGTTAACGTATGTACTTAAACAGAGCAGCGTAACGCTATGAAGTCATCTTGCACAAGAGCTTCTACTCACTCATCTAGTTCAGTAAGCGAGAGTTAGAAAACCCAAAAAATTGAAGTTTTTCACAGAAAAGAATTTTTCCTCCTGTGAAATGTTTGGATAGGTTAGAGATAACTATACATTCTAATTCCTTAAATCAATTCTTAAGTAATTCCTTATTGAGGTATTTTAGACCAGCGGTATAGTCTATGTCAATCAATGGCCGCACAAGAGATATTTTCAATTTTTGCTGGTCGCATATCGTACAGCTGAATACGTCGTATAACTGAATTATGCATTAAATTGGCTGATACAAATAAACATGTAAATTACTTTAAACTCTAGAATAATGAAGTTTATTCGTTTTGAAGAAAGCTCCAAAATGCCTTAGTTTGCAACTAGACCCCGCTCAGAAATTGCATCCAGTGGGAACCCCAGCCCACTCCAGTCACCTCTCTTCATTCCTTGAAGATGGTAACGTATGTGCCAAAATACGTATTGGGTAAAATTAATATGCTCAAGCGTCACTTTGTGGAACTCAACACACATGTTTAACAACAAACCTGCTGTGGAAAATTGCAAAATATTTCTTTCTTTCAACGTACGTATTGGGAATGCAAAGAGCACCCACGAACTGTTTTTTAATCTGAGGGACTTGAACCTATTCCTGTTAGGAACCTATTTACATTAAATCAATATGATCAGGCGTAACTTTGTGGAAAGCCATAATAATAAGTTGAGAGACTTGGTAATTTTCCACTGATTTTTATTTGAACGACCGGTTTCGTAAGGAGTTCTTACCTGAAGATGTAAGAACTCCTTATGAAACCGGTCGTTCAAATAAAAATCAATGGAAAATTACCGTCTCTCAACCTATTACCTATTTACATATTTATGTAATTTGCCTATTTATGTAAACTTCGCACAATTATCAAAAAAGATCGGATTTTGTGCTTATGTGCTAATCTCTTTGTTGTTTGTGTGCGTTAAGAAGATACAGGGCGTCAAAGTAGAGAACAAACTGAAACCGCCGAAAGGCAGCGCGATTGAGTTTGGGGCGTTCATCCGGACTCTGCCGCGCTGTCGAAACAATCATCACTTTCCCAGATTAACCGGAGAATCTATTAGTTCTCCAGATTATACATTCAGATACCCCAGACATTGATGTGGTCTAAGAGACATGATAGTTTGCCGCCATTTTCCAGGTTGTTTTCTTTTATCTAAAAAACGGACTGAAAAAGATGTCCGCTATATCGTTACCTAAAATTATCAAAGGCGCATATTTGAGCCAGAAAATTATGAGCAGAAAAGAGCAGAAATAAAACACTGCATCATCCTTTATTTCCAAAAGTTTTTCAACATCCGCAGTGAACTTTAAGTCTTCACAGAAAAATCCAAGAGTGTACTATTCTGTGAAATTTGGCCAAACATGATTCCCTGTGTCTTTTAAGCGCGAGCAAATAACGAAAAACGGAAGCACAAAACTGAATCTTTATTGTGTAACGTCCCGAAGTTTCAAGTCCTTCACATTCAAAATCCATTTTTGGCCTCAGCTGTTTTCGACTCTAGCCCATTGTGCGCTTGTTGGAATTTGTGAACGCTGAGTTTGCTTGCTACTTACGGATTTTTGAAGATTTTTTAAAACTTCAATCTATTAACAGAACCACATTCCTTGTTCTTATTAATAATTGGGATTCTCTCTGGTACATCCATACATTTGAAAAAAATTGATTATCTTCATGTATTTTCAAAACTCTTTATTAGACCCGATGATGCAGCATCGATGCAGGTAGTCATTATCTTATTAACTAGTGAAGTAAAGCTGTCATAAGGGAGTTTTGAGGTTCTCATTACCACAAAGTTGAGCCTACACTCATGTTTTACTTCGTCTTTTCTGATAACGTGGTTCTTAGGACCAACATTATTCACAAAGCTTCCACAGAGTAAATATTTTAACATAAAATTTAATTTCGTATGGTGCATCGATTCATCTGTCCCTCTGTTAGCTAGTGGAGCTGTGGGTCACATAAAGGGATGAAGCGCAGTTTACAAAAATGAGTATCCTTCATCTTATGCAACCACCTCGGCGAGAAAAGCTGCAGGAGAAACACATGGAAGAACACCGACGCGTCGGTGCGTTTCGACTTTAGAGTAAATACTGCGTCACTGGCCTATGACGTCATTAGAAACACAATGGTCCATTTAACCATCGAAAGATGAAAGATATCGGGATAAAAAGTAGCCTATGTGTCAATTCAGGACATACATTATCACCCTGTCAAATTTCAGTTGGACAGCTTTTGCGTGACGCGATAACAGACAGACACATAATTTTTTAAATAGGTGTTTTGGACTCAGTATCACTTCTGATTACCATATCTACCACTTTTTTGAAATTTTATTTAATTTACGAAAACTCCCTTACAAATTTAACCTAAGTATAGATTTCGGGAGAAAAATAGTCAGTTGATAAGCTAGTGATTTTGTTGAAAAGTCCACAGATTCAGGTAAAATCGTAAACTCGTAGAAAAGTGATTTCGTAGGAAAAATCGTAAAATTTTATCTGGGGATTCGGGGAGAAAATGTTAATCCCATCAACTGGGGAAGTAACGGCTGCTCACCTGGCGGAGGATCTGCAGGAATCGCTGTCCGAAGTCTGAGTGTAGGCGTGATAGTGCGGTTGAGGTGCTGGGTTGTCGTCCTCGGAAGTGGTGGTAGTGGCGATGGCACTGCCCACGGCGATGCTGGAGGCCAGCTCCAGGGAGGGCGTGCTGGCTGGTGCCGGGGGCTGACCATCGGGAGGAGGGGAGTGATGGTGGTGGTGATGGTGGTGGTGGTAATGGTGATGGTGGTGATGGTGGTGCCTTGAGGTGGAAGACGCTGGGAGCGGATGTCGGCGGGCCCGGTGCCACGGAACCAGGACGTCCTGCGACTCGAACTGATCATAGATTCTCCATTTCAGTAACTGCCGTGGGCAACTACTACGCTAAATTATGAACTGAGGTTATCTGTCCTATAAAAGTGTCTTGTTTCCAATAAGAAACAGTCAGTCAGTGAATCCTCGGTAATACGTTACGATAAGAGCACTTGATGGTGAAAAAATCAACTACAAGTTATCATAAGGCCCTTAATTCAGCATCATTACTGACAATGTTTCATATAGTAACCTTTGAGAAAAAATAGCTTGTCTTCTGATAAGGACAGAATATAGATTTATGTCTTTTTTCCTAAATTTTTATGAGATCCAACGCAAATGTCCAGTGTTTATCTTTCTCTCTCTGAGTTCCTCGTCAAGGCTTGTCTACCATATTTCCTAGGATTTATTTTTTTGAAATATAATCGGATGGTTAGATAAAGTATTGGGAGAAGCACTTTCTCATTTATCTCCTTCTGACAATATTTTTGCTTTTATTTCACTATTAAATGACAGATTCTCCTCTGATCCGCTTCCGGCGAAAGACCATCCTTCTCTACCTTCAATCGGTTACTATTAATATTTCTGGGTAATTATTGTCTAATCGTCGGAACCTTAATAATAATTAATTTTGAATGGAAAATTGTGGGAACTAGGTATTTTTTATAAATTCCAATCTACTTCCGAATAATTTCAGAGACATGCATCTCATCTAAAAGGCAATGGAACGTTCCTTTTACTACCTTAAAAACAGAGTATTATTTCCATAGTCGAACGGTGAAGGATGTGATTTTTATTCATTAATCGATATCTGTCATAGGATTGATCTCACCTTTCGATGCCTTTGCTCCATCGCCCAGACTGAGATGATAAGTCTTCCTCCGATGCGAAGTACCCGCGCCAATTCCCGGAGGGCGCTAACTCTCCTTTCCGTGGTGGCGAAGTGGTGAACTACAGCCACCGACAGAACGGCGTCGAAACTTTCATCTCGGAAGGGCAATGAAAGATTGTCGCAGCGGAGGACCTGATAACGAAAGAAAATATCACTTTCAAAATCTTATTCTCCTTACCCTTTAACCTCTATGTAGACTAGGGTGGCCTTATTTTCCAAAGTCGGAAATTCTTTTAGGACGCCCCATAAATTAGGAGGGCATGGGAAGACGTATGTACCACATCGTATTTGAAGCTTATATATTTAAAAATTTTTGGCCGTTTTTCGGTTATCAATGGTGATTACAGTGTTCCCATGTTTTAATATTTTGTTAATTTTAGCAATACATTAATAGAAATTTACTAACGTTTTTCTAATATATATACATAT
>KZ308324.1:219600-305230 GCA_000376725.2 Ladona fulva | reverse complement strand
TAGTTAGTTAATTGAGTTTGAGTTTTGCATTGTTTTAACATAGTTCATCAATTAACATGTTAGAATTACCAGGCGGGATATCACGCATTCAAGTAAAAGTCAGCCGATCACTTTTAGTTCAATGGCCTATTTTAATGTTTAAATCAAAATTTCAATTTTATATCGTTTTTTTTTCTACCAAAATTCGTCTTCCTTGGACCCTGCGAAAGTAATTAATACTTATGCAATCCTTTTCACTTCGGAAGGCAGCTCAAGGAAGCCGATAGTGAAATCGTCGGCCGCACTTTTATCGCGTATTTCAAATAGTCCTACAGCTGAATTTCCCAGGCGTAACAAATGTTATCGCGAAGCAAACCTAGATATAATATTTTCACATTATTTTTACTTGTGGTGATGAACGAGATCGGAAAACGAAAGCGTTGAAATGCAAGCATTTGCTTCAGAACAAGACGAAAAGGCCCATGGTCTCTCATTCTTCCCTGGTCCCCTATTTTCGGTGGATAGGATTCTATAGAATCCTATCCACCTATAGGTGCATAGGTGGAGTCTCTCAGCCTCTTGTAGAGGCTGAGAGACCCTTTTATAGTTCTTGCAGACACAAAATACTTCAAGTACTCAAAAGTCACAGCAATGAAGATTTTTTCTAAATATGGAGAAATAGAATACCCCAAGTTGGTCTGAGTTCAAAAGATTTTAGCATGTAGTCAAAGATTCCAACTCTCTTCAAATCAACATAGGTATTGCAGAAGTGTGAAATGGAATTCGGTAGGATAAATGCACTGAGGGTTTTAACGAAAGTAAATATCGCGTTCCCACCGTCATGTAATCCATTTCCTCTTTTTATCGGAAAACGTGCTGCACCTAAACATGAGTGGCGATTAAAATCGTTGGTATGAAATGGACGCGGGAAAGATTCGCGCCAAAACTTGCTTGCACATCCGGCAACGGGCATATCGGGAAATGTTTCGCGTTTATCTTTCCAATGCGGACATTCATCAGCCATAACTCTTCCTTTCTCTATCTCTTTCTCCATATCTGGGTTGTTGCCCTTTTTTCCCCCTGGTTTCTAGACACAACACATTCTCCTATCTTCCTCTCGAACCCTCCCGCATGTCATCGACCCCACCTTCTTGCGGAGATAAGAGGAAATATTTGAAAAATCGAAGCAATAAAAAGGTTCCTGGACGGAAAAATGAGATGTCCTCCGAAAAAGGTGTTTTTCGGCGGGCAATGTACACTCCCTTTCGCTTCAGCAAAACTAGGGTGATAACCTAATGGATTCTATGGGCAGATCAGCGAGATTTTGTTGTTCTTTGTAATTGTATTATTTCTACCGGGTTACGCTTAACTCTAAACCATTTTTCGAGAAACATTTAATTGGCTAGAAAATTCTAAAAATAGAAAATGTACAGTTTAATATGTTAAGTCGTATTGTGAAATAGAATGAGCTCCGTAGAGGTGGATTTTTCGTTGCGGTTTTTAGAGATGCATATAGCGGCCATTAACTCCATAAAGCCTTACTTTCCTATGTATAATAATGGGAATCGAAGGAAACACAATTGAGAAATAGCATTGGACGTCCAGGCAAGCGACATAGGTTCAAGGAGACGATTTCTAAAGAGGCATTCGCATACTTTTGCGAATTTGACGCGATTTTAAGCCTTTAATATTCTTTGATGTATGAATTAAAACTCTAAAATATCATTTAAAAAGTACGGATTATGAAAACTAATTATATCTGATTTTGATTTCAAATGAAACAAACTCTGCAAGCGATACAAATAAATTTTACGCCTAATTATTCTAAGTCATTCCTAGCAATTTGGCATTGAACATTTTGAGAAATGTGATGTAGGTCATTGTCTGTTGGGTATCGTAATTTAAAAATGTGCAGATTTTTAGAGCGGTGTAATATATAGTTTTCAGGATTTAGTCGAACTTACATACATGCCTATTAATTAGTGATTAACGTTTTCCGGGATTTCCTCAATCTCGGGATTCCGAGACTCAAACTATTTCGTCCAGGGATTCGGAAAATTTTCCAAGAATGCGGGGGTAGAATGAGTAAATAAATTATGAATTCGTAATTATTTAATTTTGTTTCCGATTAATTGGAAGTTAATAAAATCTATAAGTATATTTTAACAATAATAAAATTACAGAAACATTCTAAATTGCAGATTTTTCTATATTTTAGAACAATATTTTGCCAATTTCTGATCCATGAGTTATTTTTCGTTGCTGGCAAAATAGTTTTTCGAGAAACGCAAATGTTTATGCTCGCTTAAGTAAGTTACACAGTTTTGTAACAAAGAGATCTGCACATTATATTTCGAAATAATCGAAACTAAACGAAATAATCGACAATAAACACGAAACCGTGGGTGTGATTTGTATCAGGGGATCAAATCATTTAACCTTGATGTGCGCTCTCTATTTAATACAAGCACATCTATTTCTGTAGAATTGCTGCCAGAATTCCAAGAACATTAATTTTTTGCTGTTGCTTGCAGCATTATCTCTGCGTTTATTCACCAGTGATAATGAATTGATCAAAGAACAGTTTACGTATGTGGACCTAATCTAACGTAGTTCATTACCTCTTCTGAATTCTTTACTGTTTTATTTTCTGAATTACAAGTAAAAACTCTCTAAATCATCTAAGCTTTTATTTCACATTATCTAGGAAGGGCAACGTTCGCATTTTCTTGTTATACTGATAACTGCTGGAGTAGATGAACAATGGATCGATTCTTATTTCTTCGTCATTGTGTATTTTTCAACTGAGCGGATTAAATTGGAACACTATTTCGTCAAATCATCAAACGAGAGTTGAAAATATGCCTTGCAATAAATAGATAATTACATTTGTTTAGCGATAAAAATCTCTCCTATGTTTTTAATGAGTTATTACGCCTTGTTTTCTAATTCCAAAGCCTTTCTTCCAGTTTCGATTACATTTTTGCCGTAACTCATTATTTATCGTAGATTCACGGATTAATTATTACTAAATGTCTGCAAAAGTAAACTGTCGTATTTAAATGGTGTCGCATTTAAGTTAAAAGGATATCGACAGTTGCATGGGAGAGCGTTAAACAAAGTTATTTCACAAATAAGTAAAATGTTTTGCGGGAACTTGAAAATATTGATTACCTTAACAGAAGGAATATTTATTGAATTATCACAGTGTGATTCCGCGGCGCGCTTTTTTCCTTTTATAGTTAATATTTTCTTTTCAATTTAGAGAAAATATTTTTTCTTTTGAATTTTCAGTTCAAATTTAGCTCTCACCATCTGTTGGTTTTCACATCCCCTGTTCCATCCCGGATGTTTTTCTACAGTGGACATTTTTGTAAATGCATACGAGACTTCGGTTTTTCTTAATCCACTCTCTAGTTTCTTCCTTTTCTATTTTTATTGCTATTTTTTCTCTCTATCTTTACTTTTAAAATGACAAAGGTTTGGATGTAAGAGAAGAACTTTTTAGTCTCAATCTCGCCCTGAATGAAGACGTGTTCTATTCTATTCCATTCCATTGTAAACAGGCTGTGAACTGCCTCTCAAGATTGACGTTATTGAGTGGCACTCTAGACCGTCTCAGTGAGTGAATGTGTGCTTTGTTGTTTGGATAAAAGTTCTCCCATTCCAAAATTGTTCATAGTTTCTTAACGAAACAACTTTTAAACGGTTTTTCAAGTTTCAAAAATTAAATTGCTCCCATTTGTAGTTCGAATCTAAAAGAACTTGGTCAGGATCAGCTGTGTTTTTCCAGTTTCCTTATCGACGTTTCATACGCTGAAGCGATCAATTAGAAGCAGGACCTTCCTCTCGGACCTTTAAATACCTTTCATGGGCGGAGGGAGGAGTCGACCTTTGACCCTTTCAGTGCAAAATTCCCCTCTTATTGGGAAGTTCCCCATAACCGCCTCAGCGTCAGCTCTAAAAGTCCCTTATAGCGGAATTTTTCGCAGACAATAGCATTCCTGCTTAGGTAACCTTAGATTTAGAGCATTTCAGGGTGCGTCCACGTGAATGGGGGATATATTCGACCCTAGTTGGCAGTTTAAGCACTTACAAAGGGTATACATTTTGCGGGATTTTCAGTTTTTAACGCTTAGTTCACCTGAATACACAGATAACACAGCAAAGATGACGCATTTATCTCTCTTGGTAACTATAAAATTGTTGTAAAATACGAAGCAACCCAATTATAAAGTGTTATTGTCGTGTTTGCCCCTCATCTATTAAGATAAAAATTTGCAAATATGGAATGGGTAAACATACAAAATATTGTACGTATAGTTGTATAAAATTTCAAAATTTACTGCAGATTTGATGTGTTTTCCAAGGATTTTACACTAATTAATTATACACTGTATCATACAGATACACAATCTGTACAGTACAGATTATACACTGTAGAGAGGCCATTTACATCTCTCAGATGGGGAGAAATCAAACATCAATTGAAGTCTGTTCACCTGAGCGATTACTTAAAAATAGTGCATTCATAGAAGGAAGTAATATAATCAAAGAAACTTGGATTACAAAAAAATGAACATACTGAATAATTTCTCATTAAAAAATCTGTTAAGAAATTCATAAATGACTGGCAGAAATGCCATGAGGACAAGTGAAGATTAAAATTCGAAAATGAAATTTGTAATAAAGAGTTAGATTTAGATTTGTGCCCCGCAAGCCGCCAAAGGCGTATGGCAGGGGGTGTACACTAGTAAGTTACTATCGATCTGCTGTTATCTGAAATCGAGTATGCTCGTAATGAAGGTCTATGTGCGCAAAGAAAGTGTCGCGCTGACTTGAGGAGAATAAGTAATGACACTAAAATTTCGGAAATTGGTGCGGGTGCATATTCGGTCGGATATTTTCGTTCGGATGATCACAGTCGAATCTAATTCGCTCTGATTCTTATTTACAATAATCTGATAAACTTGTCCTAAGGTCTCCTTCTCTGTGTTCGTGTTTACTTTGTTTTATCTTCACTTTCGTTTATCTTTTCCTTAGCGATTGTCGAGCATCCAAGTCTCTCTTGGCGCGACACCAGAAATGCACTCACGTCGCTGCAGTCATTGCTTTGCCCCAATTTTTACCGCCCAACTCCCCTTAGCGACGTCCACAAAATATAGATTCTTAATTCGTTTTTCATCTGCTTTTTTGTCATGGTATTATTTTTGGGGAGTCACAACTGCGATCCCTACAAGAAAGTTTTTCATCTTCCGGCTCTTCTTTATTTCGTTTCTTCACATGGTTTTTCGTCACCTTTTTATGTCGCTTTCGTATTTGCGATGAAGAATTTTTCTCACGCGCTGTAGAAATGTTCTCTTTTTCGGGAATTTTTCGTATTATATAAATATTAAGTGTGGGTAATGATCTGTAAGGATGCAGAGCTATCCCAGAAAAGATCACCACCGAGTCATTATGCCACTTATTATTACCGAGCCATCCCTAATTATTAACCCCTATTAACCCTAATTTAAGTAAAATATATGTTTCGTATACTTAAAAGAGATCGTTTGATTGTTAACTTAAAGTTAAAGTATCCGCCCGAAATCTGAGGACTTGCGTCCTCTCATAGCACAATTTTTCTCTTCATTCTCCGGGTTATTTTAATAGCGTCACTACTTTCGACAAAAGTCAAGTTTGTAAGAAAACTACGAAAATTTTTCACTTTACATGTATGTGGGAAGAAGTCACTACATACTTCTTATTCATGAAATAAGAAAATAGAAATGAATTATAGTCAATGTCTATAACTGTAATGGTTGCAAAATACAATGATAGTGCTGTTAATAGTTGTAAAAGGCAGAAGAAATCAAGTTCAAGATAATTTCTATTCATTACTACCATATGTGCGTTCCTCTAGTCTTCCTGATAGGAGAGCATTTAATTTAGGAATTGAATATTTCTCTGCACAAAATTCGAAAAATCGAGGCAAAAGGGGAAAATTCGATTTCAAATGGCCATATATGTTGAATACGCAGCGCATTTGTTTACATTACGATATGAAATTTTATAACCAACAGCACTAAAACTATATTGGCAAATGGCTCGATGTTGTAGATGTACGACATTAAATAATTCGAATCGTTTGGAAAGCGCGATAAGGTTTGATTTTTGCCTCTTCGAAGAGTCGGTTTAGTTTCACAGCTGGTCGTGCAGATGGCAGGAGAGTCTCTTTAGGCAGTCCACTACCCACAGTTATCGTGTCGGCCGGGGAAAAAAGCTTTCACTCCATTCTCTCGCGTATTTTACTTGCTCCCGTATAGAGGAGAAAGGACGTGCATGACACATATTTTACTCTGGAGATCTGGTTCTGCGGCCGTCGTGATTTTTGGGTGCGCAGAGAGAGCCGGACGTACGTCGGCTGTAGAATTCCTTTTCCTTTTATTGGACGTCTTTTACTCCCAAACAGACTTAATTTTGGCTTCGGAAAATCTTTGCTTGCGAACCCATTAAAGTAATTTCCGTGTACTGGACGGCTGTGTTGTTACTACAATTATTCTGGAATAATATCAATACGAATCTCTTTCGAATTATTTCGTCAGCAGTTATGGTTTGTTTATATAGCTAGTTTTCATAATTTGAATTTTCTTGGCTTTATAAAGCGCTAAGAGACAATAACTAGCATTTACTGACGTTGAATCCGATATTTCTGTTACACACAAACTCGGCAGTTTGATTTTCTATCAGATGTTTTGCACTGTGATTAATTGCTTTCTTCCTCAATATTTTCCTTCTTTCTTTTAGCGGATGTTTCCCTGCATCAAAAATGTTATTTCTCTGTGATCACACGATGGCTCCGTTTTTACTCCAGAAACATTATCATTTCTTTCCTATATTTTTGTCTCGGTAATGTCAGTTTTTAGTCATGAGTTTATTCATAAATCAACCATTATGAATGTTGCTTATTTTCGTACATATTTTTGACAACGGGTCATTAGCAATTCCGCGCAATTAAATTGTCGTTCCGATGAAATTTTCTCCCGTTTTTAGGTAATTTATGAAGAAATAAAATGTTTTAATTTTTACTCCTTTCAAATTCGCTTGAATTGGCAGTTACCCTAGTTTTTTTAAGAGCCCGTCGAAACCTATCAAATGACCGCCCTTGCATTTGTCTTCACTGGTAAATGCGAAGGAGTCGAGAAATTCCATTCAAGTGTTCTAACCCATTTTGGATTCAATTGAATCTTCTAATTTCGATCCCATTATATCTTCTTCAGGCATAGTTAATAATTTTATTTCCTTTAATTATCTGCAAAATGATGACGTTTGTGCCGGAATTTGTGCGTAACATAGTTAAACACGTTGCACGTAGAAAGACTAAAATTAAACGTTTCATGATCCGCCGTTGAAAAACCAATAATTTACTGTCTTGAATTTTTCTTGCAAGTTTACCTGAAGGCAAATTCGCAAGAAAGATTTCTATGGTAAAAGAAGTGCCGCAGAAGATTTCACAAATTTAAAACTAATTGAGGATTTTATTTTTAAGTATATGAGAAAGCCTGGTTATTTCATTTCAGAAAAGTTCCGTAATTTCCTCCATTTGGTTTGTAATTAAAAAATTTCTGTACTCAAAACCATGTTTTTGTTAGCATATGTCGAATCGATGGGCATTTCTTCGAGAGTAGAAATGTTGAAAACCAATGTCGAGGTATTCCGCGCTCAATGGGCCAACTGTAACGTGACTGGAATTCTGGAAACGGACTTTTAAAACCTTTGTGCCGATTTAGTCGCCAATTTATAAGTATCTCATCCTCTGCTTATACGAACAGTTTTTTCGATAAATTTGCTTTTCTTTAGAAGTTGGCTCGGGTCAGTGTCAGTTGAGGGTGACTGTATGCCTTGTTAGCGATGTGTTTTATAAGCAAGCATAAAACTGCAGGGAAAGTTACAACAATTGAATGACTGAAAATGGTTCTCATGGTGGTACAATTCGCATAAATAACTCGAACTCGCTGCCACTCGGCGAAAACTGGGCAACATCGACTCTATTGCTAAAATTACCAGAAATAAAACGGGAAAGTGACAAATTGAAGCGATGCATTAATATTTCATATATTATGGATTAAAATAATCACGTTAATTTTTATTTATCCGTTATCAGTGGTATGTTAAGCGATTACAGATTCAAATGTAAGTTGTCAACTATGGCTCTTGTTGGATAGTAAATTAAAAAAAAATAAATCAGGCAGCTAAGATCAATACACACATATGAGTCTCCGCCGGGAATCAAATTCCACACTCTTAAAAGACTGCTTTTGTGAAACTGTGAATGGAAATGGGCTGGCATGGTAGCTTAATCGTTAGAACACCCACCCGGAAATAAGGGAGACTTGGCTTAGAGTCATATCGATATTTTTCACAAATGTTCCTCCTCTGGCATTTATCAGTATTCCGTACTTCATGCTATTCCGTGCATGAGTTTGTTGATGTGGATTCCGAATACTATGCAGTGAAAGTTATGAGGAAGGAGAATGCAATTCTCTCTCTTCTCACATGCAGCCATTGATAGAGTCTACTGGGACTTAAGCAATAGGCTGTTGTTAAATTGGACCGGCTGTTATTAGAAGTCAATTGACCCATCATGGGTCTCAATATTCTATATTAATAGTCGGTTATTACGAACGTTGAAACATTTCTATTATATTCTATACGTTTCACTTACTATATTTTTCAGATTAAAATATATTGTTCGTTTTTTTAAGACTATTCCATTAATTTCAACCAAATTTAGTATGTTTGACCTTTGTAACTCGTATAAACAGGCTGTAATATTGACTGTTGTTGTCGTGAAATTCCAGCAAATCACTATTAGTGTTGTACTTTTACTCTTTAATTCCCCGTTGGGCAGTTCAGCCAGTTTAAGAATAACTCATTTTCACTCTATATCAGACTTGACTGGGAAAATCATGGCATAAAGAAAAGAACCCGGACACACGTAAAGCGTTATTTAATATGCTTAATAGCATTTCATGAACGAAGCAGTAAAATCGCCAACTAGAAGAGAAAATATTCTCGATTTCTTTCTAATTAACTTTCCTGAACGAATAAAGAGAATTTTGAGTGATAAGACAGTTGGTGGACACAAAAACATATTCATAGAAATGGATATAAAATTAAACAAACATAAAAAACAGAAACATAAAATTTTATGTACAATCAATATACTCTAAACACGATTGCGAAGTTAAATGGTATGATTGTGAGGTTAGAAAACCTCTTCGCAAACGGAGAGCTCTGCGAGGAAAGGTAAAGACATTAGTGGGAAAAGATCAGTTTGGTTCAAGTCCAAGAAAAACATTGATACAGAAGCACATGAAGGCGAAATCCGGCACCAAGCATGCTTTGCGTAACGCCATCCGCAATTTTAAGGAAACATTTATTGGGGAATGCTTAGAAGAGAAATCTAAAGCTTTCTGGTCCTACGTTAGAGATGTGCAGGGAAATATACAAACGGTAAGCTCGTTGAGAGGTAGCGATGGAAACATAACTTGGGATGCGAAGAGGAAAGCGAATAAGTAATATAAAGAATAACTTTAATTGAAGCGCACATATCCGAAATTCTGTGTTTAAGAAACAAATAAATCTTAGTTTTATAAAACGCATTGTAGATATATGCGATGGAAAGGTTAGAGAGCGATGTTATTAGTCATACGTTAGTCAGGCCCCATCTGGAGTGTGCGGCGAGTATGTAGGATCCAGCGGATGAAACGTGTGCTCGCGAACTCGAGAAAATTTGTTAAAAAATGCTGGGATAGAAAAGTAAGCGTTACGAAAAAGGTCTCAGAAGTAGCGAATCCTTGAAAGAAATGAGATTAGAAGCTAGGCTCAGATTGCTTGATAAATTCAGAGAGAGTAAATTTGCGGAGGATGTAATCGGTATTATGCGACCCCCTTCTGCTACTTGATCCAACAATGAGCGTAAAATAAGAGAAATAGATGAGAGGACAAGTCGTTTTAGAGATTCACACTTCTTGCGAACGATACGCGACAACAATAAGTTGAAAACCTAACTCAAATTCTCAGTGTTTACACCCCTTGCCACACGCCGAAGGGCGGCTTGCAGAGTACTTATGAAGATGGTATATGCTATAGATAAGGTGAAAATTTGAGCATTCCTTTAGCTGCTATTTTCTTTTGCTAGTTATGAAGTCTCAGATATGGCGGAATTACTACCAAGCAGAATGTTAGCAAGTGATTTGAAATGCTTTTAAACTTTTGCTTGTTTTTTTATCTGTGACTTATTTATTATTCATTTGATTTACTCTACCACTGATTGATCTGTTTCCAAGATGAATTTTCAGGATATACTTTCTATCTAAGGAAAATGAATATGTTGATCTAGTTCTATCTGATCTAGATAGCGAATTCATTCCATTTATTTGCTAACCATTCTTAAGGTTTGCTAACCATTCTTACTAACTCACACCACTACTCTCAGCCGTTAATTTTATCATGTTTTGGTCTTCTCACACGCATTTGTTCGGATCGTGAGAATAGTTTTTCTTTTAGAGAAGCGAATTTTCCTTCCGCGGTGACAGAAAGTTGATTTTCTTGAGATGTAATGTTGCTGCAGTTTTGGAAAATGTTAATTTTTAGGTAATCAGAAATTCTTAGTCCAATCAAGAATACATGTTAGACTCGTGGCTGATTCAGGCAAACTCATATGTTTATGAAACAGTAAACGGTCTTTTTTTCTGTTTGTAGAATATTTAAATATTGCGATCATTCAGTTTTCATTGCGTGAAGTTTGACTTAGAAGATTGGATCACGAATTAATTTTATTATCGGTAAATGTTGAACTTCTTATGTTCGTGTTATTTCTATGTTTTTGTTTGGAATCCCATACATCTATTCATTTAATATTCTTTTCTATGAAATTTCGCATATTTATTTTCACAAATTTTCTATTTACGCGTGTAATTTTGGTATTAATTAGAAACATTCCCCAACTGATTCTCTGTATAAGTTGTCAACGGCCCTCAAAATATTTGGTGGACATCTTATTTCCGTTTTCTGTTATGTAAGTTTCAGAATAGAATAAATAAATATCAGAATTTGGGTCTCATTTTCAATGTTCAAAGTAGTCTTTATTTCGCATTTTGATCAATTCTGTTATTAATTTATTTCGCTGATTTCCTCACTTATGAAGTACTGGTGCAAGTAGTGTGCTCCTTGAGTGTGCTTGGCGATTAAATTCGTTAACCCGCTTACAATTTTGATCCCGAAATAACAAATCAATAACTGCGACCTCTCTTGCGACCGGATGCGGCTTCCAAAATCACAATATCCTGAGTCTCAGCGAAGTCAGACCTCGTTACTCCTGTTTTCCTTTATTTGAGAGTAATTAGTACTCTAAGAGTAGCAATTAAACAAAACACTCGTCCGACGTCGCATTGGTTGAGTCAGTGTTCATCCATTCAATTTCAAATAAATTCTTCATTCGCATCGCCTCCGTCACATTTTCTCATTAAAAAAGTCGGCCGATTGTCGCATGGCTACAAAGACTTACTTAAAAAAGCAATTAGAGGAAAAGAATGTTTGAGGCACTGTCAGATTTGGCTCGCAACCGTATTGGTTCGTTTTCTGGCAAGTTTACTCGCCAAACTGCATTTGGCGTCCAGGAGATGCTGTTTTGTTGGTTTTTCGAATTGAGGCCGCCGTCATTAACGGATTCAAGAGAACGCCGTGCCGCCGACGCTTCTTTTCCTTGGCTTCGCCCTCAACTAAGCCACGTATCCTTTGAGTACAATCCTATTATTTTTTTCAAAGAGAATTCCTTCCTATTCTTTTATTCGGTCGTTTCCTTAAGTAATTTCATTACAACTATCAAACGGGTTTCCAATTCTTTGGAGGTTTTTTTACGTGAAAAATGTTTGGCCATTCACGAGCCCTTTCTTGTTCTCTAAAATTGTTCAAATAAAGGAGCAACTAAAGACATCTTCATTCCTAATTTTATTTATTACCTCTTCTTCGGTTAATTGGGAAATATTTGTTAATACTACTGGACGTCATGCGATGGAAGCAAATGTTTAGTGAACCGATAAAGTCATTTGATTTGTTGTTCGATGTTAATTATTAAACAGTATTGAAATGATGTGTTAACTAGTGTATCATCGCTTGCTTTACGGTGGCAAAGCAATATAAATGTATCTGTTTGAAAATCCTGCTGATCAGGAATTAATATGAGCTTGGCCAAACAGTCGCATCGAGCGTGAAGGAGACGGGTATTTTATAACCACAACAGTTTCGATTTGGAATCCAAAACGGAATATCACGACGAAATAAGAATTTGTATTCAATTGTACCTCTCTTGGCGCTTGTCTCGTTCTGGTGGTAGCATTATATCTAATTTATATTAGAAAAATAAAAAAGACTGCAATCGATCGAAATTAATTTTGCATGCATTTTTTATGGGGTTTCTAATCATCTGGAGTCGAACCATGGATGTCCACGGTGAAAAATTACGATATGTAATAGTCCATCGGCCTTCTAACGAGTTTCATATTTGTAATGCATTTCTTTTGGAGTGTAACTGGTAATGGATAAAGAAACAATCTAACATAAATTAATTATCTACGATATAAGTTTTTTCTTCCAGTTTTAATGCCAATAGCGCATGAATTATGACAGAAAATACCTATCTGCTCACGAATTTTATTTTTATCACATATTCTTTTCTTTAAATGGCATCAATAGTAAGTATCAATCTCACCCGTAAATAAAGAAATTTAATCATTATTATTGTCGTTGATAGACAAGAGTTAGGGGAGATGAGCTGCTCTCGAAGGAGGATATTTCTTTCATCATATGTCAAGTTCATTGACGCTAGGCGTCACTTTCCAATATTGCCTTAAATATAGGGAGAAAGAAATGAATGGTTTATACGTAGGTTCAGCATCTGCAAATGGCGACGGTTGATATGTATTTCGCTTGCTTTGGAGCGAAACCCCACTGAAAACAGCTTTTGATCCTATTTAGAGTTCGTTGGACACAGACAGTAAATTCTGCTTTTTTGTATTAATTATTAATCACAAATCATCATTGCAACTGCTTCATTGCATTGATGTTTAAAATGAGTAATGTGTAAAGCATTTTGGGGTAATTTCAACGATGCATTATGCCCCATTGCACTTCCAAAAACCTCTCCTGTTTTTAGACGGGAAAGGTATATTAAGATTTAAAAAATCATCGACTGCCTTTTAGAAAAGTTCTGACGATTTGTAAATATCTTTTGAAGTTAAATAATTGTAATAATTAGTTTAATTTTGATCGATCAGATGTTGGAAGGTCAGTGATCAATATAAATTTTGCGAGTTAGCTCTTCAGCTTTAGAAATACTTTTGACTAAAAAAATAAGAGATGTTTAATAAGGGTTCAGAAGAAAAACCTAGAGTAAATATTATTATCTTGAAATGATATACATTAACTTAAATTCCTAGGTCTAAATCTTCCGTCCAAAGATTCCGTCCGTCCGTAACATATCGATGAGAGCGTTGGAAAGCTTTAGAATGTTCTGATTTTCGAGCCAAGAATTGGTTTATTATTTAAATACTTTCTTGATGCATTGATAATCTTCAAATTTTATTTTGCAAAATCTAATAGCGATAACTCAAAAGAATTCTCCTCTCGAAAATATTTCAGGAAAATATATTTCAGTTCGATAAATAACTCTGCTTTCCGTAAATGTTTCGAATATTTGTAATTACTTACTGATTAAAGGGAAGTTGTTGGAGCTCTATCATTCTAAGATTTAATTTTTAAAGCTTTTATATTTAATAAAGCATTAAATCCGTACAAGTCGTTAGTGTTGTCCTTGGAAGAAAAACTACCATCAAGGTTGTAACGTTATTTAACATTTGACATTGTGGTCACTTAAAGATATTTCATTAACTACCTTTTCCCCATACCACGGCCATCTAACGTGAATCTAAAGAAATATTTTTGTCCTAATTCTTTATTGTCACATGCACCGAATGGAAAATTTGCGTATGTGCGTAATTATATACCTAATTTAAACCAATTATAGTATATACTATAGAGTTGTGAAAACAAATAAAAATTATGTGGCCTATTTTTCTTCGTTTTCCTGCAACATCATTCTCATCGGTACTGATAGCTCGAACTGATTCGGGAAAACTAATAAGAAATCATGACAATGTTCCGACTTTTCTCCGGTCGAAAAAGAATTATCAAAATTAGTGTACATTTCAGGGAATCTTTTACATTAGCGTCGTATGTCTTTCGCAATTCCTGACAGGGAGCTCCTCGGATTCCTTCGTTTTGAAACAGTCCTCTTTAGTTGTATTTCTTCAGCGATTAGTTTCAAGATGAAAATCTCACGCCCTCCGTTGTTATGCAACGGAAATCCTCCTTTGTTCTGAAAATCGAGTTTCTCTGGTGAGCGGTTGGGCCGCCCGCACTTTCAATTTCTTCATGGCAGGAAGTTTCTTGCTCCACATCTGTATTACCCTCTACTCGATGTAAACCGTATTAACGGTCTGTTTTGGGTTAGTGTTGAGATACTGGAAGTATTTATTGTCATTTACTCCCTTCACCAACAATGCTAGAGGCTGAGAACTTCCTAGAAAAGTACTTTCTATACTTCCTTGAAACGCGGAGTCACAATAATCGACAATGTGTCGTTTGAAAAAGAAATAAAAATTTTCATCTTCTTCCTCTTTAACGAGTTGCCGATTATATATTTGGAGTTATTATTGGAAGCTGCGATGAAAGAAATTCTTCGGGCCTAATCTGGCTCCATTTGGTAATATTTCAAGATGCAAATCATTTTATCATCCAGCCCTATTGCAATAGATTCAAAGAACAATTCTGTATCACCCTTAGATTATAATTCGAATCTGGTAATTGAGAATAGTATTGCTTCAAAAAAATTGAAACTAAAAGAAGCCAAAACTGCGAATTGGTAATTGATGAGGGGAATTGTAACAAACTGCTAAATCATCCCGAATCTCGCTAATTGCTTTTACTCGGAATAAATTGCTCAATCTCTTATGTTTATAAACCTTTTTCTATTTATCTGGAAATATTTCTTTTCGTGAACTAATATATAGAAAAAAATTAATTTTTTAAATATACAACAGTTTTAATGTTAATCGGCGAAACCTCGACTAAAATACTTTGATTTATTAATTGCCTTCGTTGTTTTAATTTACGAAATATTACTATGTCTTGGTTTTTATAAGTGCCTTAGGGTAGGTATGCATAATTTCGCTTACTTTTGCGTGAGATACATTAAAACATCGAGATTTCCGTTGTAATCCGTGACCATGCGATAAACTTAATCTTTCGATATTATTGATAGAAATTCGCTGAAATTTTTCGGGAAAATAGTTCTCGGTTACTTTTAATCCACACGGATCGAGTTCAGTACAGTTGTTTTCCCTTTTTAATTTCTCTCTGGTGGATATTCTCTCTTTTCCTATTTCCGCACAATCAAATATACTCCGACGGCCTATATATATTGTTCTCACAAACTCCTTAAATGTGCCTTATTCGTGCTCGGATTACTCATAAAGTATATAATCTCATGTTAATTTTAAACTTAAGAATGTATTAGACTTCTTTATTACGTATATTTTAATGAATGACTCGGAATACATTTTGTTTTCATTGGAAACTGACAAAACTATGAGAATAAATATAATTTTAATATTTGCTTATTTATTTATTTATATAAATAAATCAAAAAAGCATATGCCCTTTATAGTAGATATATAAAAGATAAATAAGGATAAAACTCAACTAGAACAATTAATAAACTATGTAATCACGAAGAAAAACAAAAGAGTAAAGAAATGTTACAGAAACGAATCACCAGTTGGAATTATTGATTGTTATGGAGAAGACATGAATGTACGAGAAGAGTAGTGGAATAAGGTCTTGTTGAGGGGAGATAGGAAAGGAGATTAATAATCACGAAAGGAGATTAATGAAATCAAACCATCGGATTGGCATATATTAAACTTAATATGTTATTGCTTTCACCTAACTAGGACAGCTAATAAATAGCTTAAGAAATTATATTTTGGTAAATTTACAAATATTCTCACAATTATTGAGTTGATCTCAGTGCTGCATTGAGCCAATAGCTAAGGATAAGTTGATTGGATTATCGAGCTGTATTCGATATATTTATTATTCGATCAATATTTACCATCTATTATTCTATTTCTACATCACTTTAACACCTCTATCTCTTTGTTCATTTCTTTTAAATCGAGTTGTGCGATTTGGGAACCGAATCTGCTTTTCCGGAATCGAAGCAAAATCTGCACACGC
Organism: Ladona fulva; assembly: GCA_000376725.2. Lineage (NCBI taxonomy): Eukaryota > Metazoa > Arthropoda > Insecta > Odonata > Libellulidae > Ladona > Ladona fulva. The sequence goes on along the minus strand of KZ308324.1, from coordinate 288,910 downwards.
GATAGTTCGCCCACGAATGTGCCGAAAATCACAGCACGCGCGCATATCCGAAGCGTGAGTTAGCGTTCCGATAGATGAATCTCCCACCTCTTCATAGGCGTGGGAAGTTCGCCTTCATGTGCGTGATCACCCCTTCCTTTTCCTCTTAATTCCTCTGCAATCCGAGTGAAGCCAACTTTCTTTTATCTCCTTATGAATAATCCCAAACCCATACATAAAGGGAATTGAAATTCAACCAAAAAAATAAAAAATTCAAATATAGTTAGAGGAGGTGATTCTCTACCGTGTTCTGAAGAGACATCTCCCAAAATGATCCTAGGTTCGATGTTACGTCGGTGAAAAGAATTTCCTCCTTTTGTAAAGGGAAAAATCAAGAAAGGCTTTTAAATACCGTTATTGACGGAAAGAACAGATCTAGTTCCCACAAATATCGGAGTGTATCGTGCTTCCCGATTAGATTTCGGCTCAATACATTGACGATAGTTGAAATGCGATTATTATTTGACCAAACAGATTGTCATTTATTACTTCGTTAGTGGCCGATGACACGTTGTCGTTGCGCATTTTTAATTTGATGCACTTCCTGGAAGAGTTCTAATTGAAACTATAGGAATGGTTAGAAGATGAGATAACTCAAGAAATATGGTCTTCGTTTCTAAGCCAGGCCGCTTCCTTTTCTCCGTGAGAATTGCTTTAAGGTGAACTGTTGAACTCACTTATACAGTCCACTTAGACATACGTGACTACTACATGATATGAAAAGAAAAGAGATCTTTAATATATGCACAGCCATTGCAAAAAAAATAAAACTTTGCTTTCGACTTTCGGTTGCTCGAAATGTTCTTTAATTGTGCTTAAATTATAAACCATAGGGAAACATAGAATAAGTCATCGCAGATGCTAAATCTTTCATCGGCGACCTGAAAGTTTACCTCCGGCCCTTATGGATTTTGACGGCTTATTAATTATTTATATATGTTTCAGGGTCCCGTGGACATTAAAATTCATTTTTAGGTAAATCTATCAGGTAAAAATAGCACTGGTTTGAAAGATAGGATTTTGAAAGAACATGGATGCTTATTTAGGTCTCCTAATGGCCCTCTCTCGATTTCATAGAGGTTTCATTACGAAAGGCCAGGAGTTGGGGCCCTAAAGTATCACCGTATATCCGTGATAAAGTAGCCTTCCTAATCAATTTTATACTTACAATATAGTGCTTTGTAAGTAGCGATCAGCTAAAAAATACCGTTGCAACATCCATATATTCAAAACACAATAAAATGAAAGAACTCTTTGGAAATTAAAGGAAATAAAGACACATGTAGCGTCACAACAAAAAATACCGCTACAATATATGTATATAATTACAGAATATCATATAGATGGAACGGAGTATTAGTAATGCCCTAGTATGGATAAAGATAAACAACATTAAAAAAAGAGATTGGTTGAAAATTCATAGATATAACAAAACGTGATCCGGTTGTGGTCTGCGCTGCTGTTATAGGAAAGTAAATGATCGAGAAAAAGTGAAAGTGACGTCACGATGTAAAATCGAGAGGAGGTGAAAGTTAAGTCCTTCGGAAACTTCGGCTAGTTCTTTTCCTACGCCAGTAGTCTTTACTGTGTGGATTTACCTCCTATCACAATTTTAAGGTCTTTTTTCACTATACCTTATCATTCACAGGCTATAATTATAGATTTTCATTGATTTCTGTTTTTGACAGAAAATCCTGTTACTATATCCTCTATCCTATGTTTGTTTCTATGCGTAGATGTGTTTTTAAGTTATATAAGGAAAGGGAATACATTGCTGAATTTTTTGCGATTCTTCGAATTTCTTATTAAGCATTCAGCTTATGGCTTATAAATTATATTTTCACTATTTTTCTTACTTACTGACTTACTTTCCTCCCATTAGAATTACGCGATAGTTAACGTTCCTTCAGATTTAAATTATGATTCCGTAAACGATATATTTTTCTCAGATACGTAAATCCGTTTGATTTCGAGTCGCCAGCGTACGATCCAACTTTCGAAGGCACTGACGAAGAATGTGGGGAATTCTGCCTCAGTAACACAGTTCCTTTTTGAGAAAGTTGTTCACCTTTGTCGATAAAGTCTTGAAACATTTTTCCATCTTATCGGGTATTCTTTCCGAAGAAAATTTATTTCTGTACCTTTGATTCTAATGAATATTTATAGATGATGAGTCATTATTTGTTCCACAAAATATACTCAGAAAACATTTGTTAAGTCTTCAAGCAAATTACGTGGATTAAATATATATAATTTTACATGGTATTTTTTGTAATCAAATGTATAATTTCGCTATCTATCAATTATTTTACGCCCTTCACAAGACATTATCTAGCATTAAGTCCAACTTGTAGGCAAAATATCTTTAAATGTATCATGATTTCCTATTACGCAATTCCAAAATGTTGTTTTTTGATTTAACAGAGTCACATCGTTAGATAAAATTACGCAACATACATGAATGTCTGTATGAAACTATCGGATCTTCGTTTTTATTGATGTTGAAATTTCATTAATGAAACAATTCTAAGGTATAGCTTTTTAGACAGTAACATATTTAATTTACATTCATTGGGTATTGATTTAAACCAAGAGTCTTAACAAGGTCTTACGAAAGAGAGATTACAATAAAAGGAAGAGGAGTTTCATCGAAACTTTCTTCTGGCGTATCGAATGTATTGAAAAGGCATTTGTGCTTCGATATTTGTGCCGATTCCATGGTTTTTTGGGTCATTCCTCTCTCTGTGAGTCTTTAGCCCCTTAACGATGAGGGAGGGAAACTTCATTACTTGAGACGTGAATAATTTTTGAAAACTCAAACTGTAAAGCTCAACCACATTTAATTGACTGTCTATAACTTTGAAGTGAATTTGTGGGAAGCTTCGAACCGAAGTGCCTTGATTTCAACGTGGTCGATCGTAGACGATGCAAATTGGACTGCCTTAGGTGCTGCCGTCACGATCCCTTTCACGGATTAACCTTGGTGCGTACGGGAGACAAGACACCGCTCCGATGGACCTCCTCGGTGGAGGGCATTTCATTACGAGAGGAAAAGGAAGGTTCGCTCCACCAACTCTCCATGTCCTTGAGAAGCAGAGATACACGACGGATCTTTTTGTTTCCCTGCGATAACCTCCTTCTAATCGACCAAATTTCGAGGTGAGAATTCGATTGAAGACAATGGTGTTATGCACATTTTTGATAACAACGCTTGACTGATCTTTTTCCCCTTGGAAGTTATCTTCCCGACTTTAGAAAAGTGATTTATTACTATTTCTGATAGTATTTAATGACTACTATTTCTGTTGTTTTCAATTCCAAGACGGCAGTTTTCGAACGGTTTGCATAGCTAAAAACGAATTTGATTTATGGATTCGGAGTTAAATATTTGCCTTTCCGTATACTATTTATGCGGAGCTACTACTTTAACAGTTTCGGTGATTCACGACTTCCTGCCGTCACTTCTCGATTAATGGAATATTTTCTGTATCTTCTCTGTTGAATGAGGAAGGGAAACTTTACTTTTAATTTACTTCTGTCTCAATTTAATTTACTTCTGCCTCTAACCTCAACCAAATTCTTTACCATACTATGAATGCACCAAAAACTTGGCCCAACACATTCACATCCCTTCCTGTTAGAAAAACCTTTCCGTTCTCTATCTCCGGTTTTGGTCCGCTGTCCCATGTAACATATGTACATAAATAGATAAAGATAAGGTAGCATAGATTATTGTAGAAGATTCATATTGTAACTGCTAGTGACTGTAACGGTTTTAGTGTATTTGTTGTTTATATCTTTGTTAAGTGTACTTTTTGCTTTTTCATGTTTACAATTCAGATAATTCTTAATATTTTATGCTTATCCTCTATTTCAACACATTTCCATCTGTAGTAACTATGAAAACTGTCTTGTTTTTGTTTTTATTTTTTGCAATTAATATGTCTGTCATTTTCCTGTTTTTCTTTTCAGATAATTCATAAGTAAATATGCTCTACTTATTATACAAAGGTATCTCCATATGTATTAACTATGTAAATTGTTCTTGTTTTGCCTTTCAGATCTCTTTAAACTGCCTTCTCCTTAAATTTAGCTTTCTGTATGTTTCGCAGGTTTTTCTCATCCCCCTTCTTAGGGGTGTTTTGCTGCTGTGGTGTATTTTTTTCCTAAGCGCAAACTTAGTTTTTTAAACCCACTAAGTAGTTTCCTTCATTGCTCTTTTTTCATGCTGTCTCTTTATTTCATGCTCTCTATGATGAAGGGTTAGATGTAAGAAGAGACTGTGTAGTCTCAATCTCGCCATAATAAAGACGTTTTATTATTATTATTATTATTATTTTGTTCGTGGCTGTGAAAATGTAAAATGTACTGAGGTATGAGTGAAGCTGAATGACGGCAGTCATTTTGATGTGTTAGCATTCTGGCTGAAGAACGTCAGGACATATACCTCAATCCTCATCACTCTAATTCCATCGTGAGGACTTTAGGTAATTAATAATAGATGCAACGAGCCCTCGGGCCGATGTCTATACAGACTGAGTTAATTACCCTGACTATATGTACGTTCCATTCTCAGTCCCAGTTTTGAACTTTTCGTTATTACCGAATAAACTCTATTATCCATTTAAAAGGTTTGCCAATAAGAATCTTGCTTCCTGTGTTAAGAAGAATGTACACACTACCGAAAATCGGATGCTTTTTCTCATAAATCGTCTTTTGTGAAATATTTCTCAGGCCATTAAGTAGTATTCCGAAAATGTGTACAAACCAAGGTCAAAGTATTGGCATATTTGCGAATTTCTTTCTAGTGAAGATACAATTAGATTTGGTCATCAATCCAATATTATTTTTAATAATTCCTATACTCTACTAAATCAAAAATCATCGTTCAAAGAGCCTTTCCCGTAAAATTCTCCTTCTTCGATCACTCAGGATCTGTTCAGCTTATTTTATACGCTTTAATATATTGCCACACGCATCATATGAACCCGGATATTCATTTTATTTTTTCGTTGCGTTATTTTTATTTAACGACATTTCGGGGACTACCGGTTTCGGCTACATAGCCATCATCATGTTCACAGAACACTAAATAAGCAAACAGGCAAATATATTGCAGAGCCTTCCTCAATAAACCTCCCTCCTCCCACTTTGCTAAGTACATATCTGTGTAGTATAGATTTAGTTTATATTCAAAGGTGGTGCGAAAAACGGCAATTAGATCTTAATGTAAATAAATACTCTGCAGTGATTTTTTTGAAATGAAACATTTACGTTAGAACCACCCGTCCAAAGTTAGGGGAATGAAAATAGTCGATCAATTGAATTTCTCGGAGTCACTCTTAAGAATTAAAAGAACTTAAGCTGGAGCACACATATTTGAATTATATGCGGAAAAGCAACTAAAAAGCTCGGTTTTATAAAGCGCATTGTAGGTAGATGCGATGAAAAGGTTAGAAACCGATGTTATTTCACCTTAGTCAGTCCCCATCTTGAATATGAGGCGAAGATACGGAACCCCGCGGATGAAACGAATGCTCGCGAACTCGAGAAAGTGCAACGCAAGGCGGAACGATTCGTTAAAAAAAGTGCCACGATAAAAAAATAACCGTTACGAAAAAGAAGGTCGTGAATCCCTGAAAGAAAGGAGATTAGAAGCTAGGCTGCGATTGCTTGATAAATTCAGAGAAAGTAAATTTGCGGAAGACGTAATCGGTATTATGCGACCCTCTGCTTTGGCCTACCTGACAATCAGCATAAAACAATAGAAATGGATTCGAGGAGAAGTCGTTTTAGAGACTCATTCTTTCCGCAAACGATACGCGACAACAATAAGCTAGTCAGCTATAAAGAGCTAACTCAAATGCTTGGTGTTTGCATCCCCTGCCACACGCCGAAGGGTGCAAGGTATTTATGTAGATGTATGTTGTCCCGGCACTTAGAATTAGAGTATCGTATATAAAATCTTATTATCTCTTGGAAAACGTTTAGTTAGCTGAAATGACGCGCCTAGTCGTTGTTCCAAGGCGTCATCAGTTTTGCTGAATTTACGACTTAATCTGTTCGCGATCTGTTAGCGACTTGGTCTGTTTCTGTTTTCATATATTAACAGATTAACTCACTGGAGCTACCATATTTGAAATTTAAGAGCCACGCCATATTTAATATTTGATGATTTTAACACTTTCTTAACAGGAAACTTGATCTTACTGTTGTCTACACATCACAAGTAAAAAGAACGAGGAAAATTCTGCCCATCTACACTATTATTCATGTATGATATTCCTCTCATTAATAAAAGTGAACTCAGTTATGCAGAAGCGGAGGCAAAGATCTGTAAAATTTACGTTTTCTTAATGAAGAGTTATACATTTTTTTCTGAAAAGCTCAACGAAAATCACTTTTCTCCCATCACGTTCGGAGATAAATTTCCCTTCCCTTTTTATTGACATCTTTCTCTCCACGGACGTTTTTCAACTCTGTTTTTGTTTCTCCTGATATTCGGATTTATAGTGTGATTTGTTATTGGTTCCAAGCTCTTTACAAATTTAAGTTTAAATATCTAAATCCCAGGGTTAGCAAAAACCACTGAACGTCGCTATTTGGCAGAATATTTTCCATTTCATTGGAACTTGGCCGAATAAATGCTTTGATGTTAATTTTTATGTGACGCCCCACCTCTAAAATATCTTCTTCGGCACTCTCTACGATCTTTTCAAACATGTTTAGAAACTCCTTTTAAAGTACGGAATCTTGGAAGCGAAACCACTAAATTATAGACCACTAATCAATCGTTAATATATATAATCGATGCAAGTTCCGCCTTTCATCGGAATTCTTAATATTCTCTACGCATCTTCTATCTTCAGTTATTTTGCAGATTCTTTTATATTGTTCATTTCAGCCTATTCTTGGAACAGAATAAGGAGTCAAAATGAAGATACATGCCTCTGCCATTACTCATTCGCATGCGGAGTTTTTTGATATTTTTCCTTTCTCTAAACAGCGCCACCTGCGCCTGTCCCTTCTCTTTTTATTATAAATTCCCCAAAAGTCGTGTTCCTGCGAAGGGAAAGATCCTCGAGGGAAGAGCGCACCTATTCCGGGTCCTAATTGTTTATGGGAAATGTTTTGAAGAAAGTCATGCGTTAAAGTGCCACAAATAACTATTTTCGTTGGACTGCTGCTACTTTGCTACGATGTCGCAAATGAAGATTTTTTCTTTTTCTTTATCAGTACCAAGCAAATCTTCTTCATTTGTTTTTTCGTTTTGTGTCATTTTTATCTTTGACATCTATTGCTCTTATATTTTTAATCCTCTTTGCAGTAATAGGGTCTGAGGGAAGAGTGACAAGATAAGAGTTCCTGCATTCTACATCTAAAATTCTCTTTTCCGACCAATAATATTGTTTTATTGCATCGTTATTTCTTTTTCTTATTGTAAAATTTAAAGAATTTTTGGCTTCTTATTACCTACACCATTAGTAACACGAAGCTTTAAAGAAGGAATGCGAATTACTTTAGGAAGCTTGCTTTCCACGCCGAAAGTGTTCATGTGACCCTAATGGCATTTAGTGGCCATTGTGAATCCCGTATCACTCCTATCTCAGTAGCTTTCGTATTATCACTGCCGCATAAAAGAATGAGGCAATAATACATTAAATAAACACTTGGCAGTTTTGTATCGAGGACAAACGAAAAATATTACATCCGTTAAGAAGGTGAATTTTTCCATTATCTTTATCTTGCTGTTGATTTCTGTTATCTTCCTCAAACTCCTGTTTCGAAATCTCCTCGTTTCTCTTATGTGAATAAAAGGATATCTCCTTCGCGGCCAAATTAATGTCTTTCAACGTAGTATTTTTTTAATTTTAAACATAAGCGTCGTATACATAAGACGGAAATGAAATTCCTCTTCTTTTTATTTCATAATCTTCGTTGATATTTAGGAATGGATTTAAAGGAAAACCGTAGTGCGGATGAAGTAATTTCGAAATGCTGAGTCATTTCTTGAGACAGAAGATCGCTTTTGGAAATGTAAAGATCTCCTCCCTCTGACTTCCGTCGGCTCATAAATATTCAAAGAATTTGTTTGAAATGTATGACTCTGAGGTCGACCAACTTCTTCGTTTATTTACCGCCTCATGATGCATTTTAGCGACTCTTGGATTTTGCAGGAAAATGGTCGAAAAATATCCTATTGTCTTAAGTAGTACCGCCAGATATCGCGCAAGTGTTTGCAACTTATCGTTAAACACATGGCTGACCATGCACATCTGCAGGCAAATGAGAATCACTTTCCAATTTACTCCTGCTCTTCATAACTTTCGTTTTCTGTCCAATTCTTTCCTGTCATTTACGCATAACAGAGGTATTTTTTTGTAGCTTTTATTCGCTCGTAACTCTCGCTGTTACTTCTAGATAATCTATATCATTATTATGTTATGAAACTTGATTGGTGTGAGTAAATACGTATATTTTGTGTGAATATGAGTCAAACTAGGGTAAATCACGAAAGAAAACATATACACGCATTTCGAATTGGAACGGAAAAAGATAACAATTCCGTAAAAAATAAAGCAGTCTTTTTGTATTATTCTGAGCAAGTGTCGCAGCACAATGGCATGGACACTCCTTATCGAATGCTGCAAAAATTGATATTCATAAGATCATTATGCGGCATTTACATATACCTATAGCACTGATAGCATTCTGGATCAGTGATGAAAGCAAGGGACCAACGGCCTCTCCCTCAGCGAAGCGCGTTCTTCTTTGGGGACAGCGGTTCCGATTCCTGGAGGAAGCCCAGGTGTTGGAATTGATCTCAGCAGTCGAAGCATTCGTCATAATACCCAAGCTCCATAGCTATTTGTAAATAATGGTAGAGAAGTCAAGGAACCAGTCAGCCTTGGGGCTGTAAACTGTAAAAGTCCTGCGATACTCCGTTTTTCTTATTCACATTTGCTACGGAATTGCCATTAGTGTCACCATGATCTGCTTTAAAGTAGGACGGGAATATTTAGAACAAAGGATATTCAAGCTTAATCATGACTAACAAAGTCAGATATTCTCGCGTGTCGTGGCTATTATACTTTTACATTGTAAATTACCGATCAGGTACTGAAGAGTAATTAGAGAAACAGCTATCAGGCATAACTACTCCCTCTTGCAGGGTACGAATATTGACGTAGATGCTGAGGGGATGCCTGTAAAATTTACATCGAAAAGAAGTTGCCAAAACTTACGATTGAAAATGATATGTTTATTTTAGATGTTTTAGTCTTTCTTTCAGTTCTTGAATTTTAAAAGAGGAAGAATTGTGAAAAAAACTTTACTTTCGAGAACATAAAACTTTTTAACGGCATCACTTTATTTCTCTTCGGATCTTTAGGATAAATGGTATAAATTGTTCGGCACTGTGATGTCGTGTCATTGTGCTGCGATAGATTTAAAAAACTTTTTCTCCCTCGTATTATTCTCACGTCAGTTTTAAAGGATGCGCTTTCGCGTGTCTGTCTTCATCAAGCGCGATCTTCCACTTTCTGCTGCATATTGAAGTCCGCAACTAATCCCGTTGAATGAAGCGCGAAAACGGAACAAGCCATCGAGATGTTGACTATCGCAAGAGATGCTCTTGGATGTGTTTGTTGCCGTTTACGTCAAGCCTTGGGCGAGTATTTATTTCCTTGACCGCATACGTTAGAAATTAAAGATTACGATAGAATAAGTAAATAACACCAATGTCATGTGTAGCGCGTCTTCGAACTAAAGGAGGAAAGGAAAACGAAAAGACTGTAAAGGAAGAGAAGGAGAAAAACTCCGGAAACTGTCGAAGTAAAAATTCGCTTCCCCTCGTGAATATCTTTCTGAAGAAACACGTCAAAGCAAACCAAATCATATGCGCGAACACACCAGGCGCACTTGGAAGGAAAGCCCTGTGTCCTCGGAGACAAGAGTTGCGTCATATGCGGAAACTAGATTCGCATTCGACATTGGGGAAAATATTTCGAACGAATGCCTCGGCAAACAAGCGCCTCTGGTGGAAGGGATTCGTATTAAATGGGAGCATTTCCTACCCACATTGTCTCCCAAAAGAGAGTTCCGTGAGGAAGAAGATAGCTTTGGCACCCATTCGCAGGAGTACGTGTATGTATCTCCCCCATGGCGGAAATTCCAATCGGTTCCGGAGAGATTTGTCTACGGAAGGAAAATCAACTGTACATAAATATAGGCCGAGCAGGTGACAAATATAAAATTTTAATCACACAGCTTACTTACACGTTGATTTGTCAGGAGAGGGGATTCTTTGTTTATCGGAATTTTGCATCTGAAACCAACATTTGAGTCGCTTATCTTCAAATAACCCAACCCAGAAAACGTACGGTAGAAAATGAATTTATTCGCGGGGAGAACTAAAAGGGAGTGTTTTCCAATTTATTTTTACCTTACGACATTACCGAGAGTAGAAAACGATGGACTATCAGAGTTAGTTTGAAAATAAAAGGGAAAAGAAGATTCCGTTGCGACCCCAGTAGGCTGTAACCATTGAGCAGCTGCTTTTTGTTATTGTGTCTACATATACTCATAACATAAGATGACATAACGATCCTCTCTCGGCGTTTTTTAGTGATTCAGTCTGTTATTTTCGCATTTTCTTCGGAAAGTATTGAATCATTGGAACGGCGGACCGTCGCTATTATTTCTATTATTTATTCGCGGATTTTGATCGTCAAATTTAAAAGGGACAAAATCTGGTCTTAAGAAGTGGAGATTTTTCGAAGAACAAAGACCAAATTCATATGAGTTCTACTCGACAAAGTTAGTAGATAAAGACTCTATACAGTTTAGTAGATTGAGGAAGTAGAGAGACTGAATTTTAAAGATGGTCAATCGAAGCACGAGAACTCTTTAAAAGATGCGTATACGCATTTAATATACATTTAAAAGTAGGTAAAAATATATAATTTCTGGGAAAATTATGATTCGAATGGTGTTCACATACGAACTTGATCAGCTCATAAGTAAACGCTTAATGTATAGATTACACGAAGCTTGATAAAACCCATAGTTTACCAAAACATAATTTAATAAATGGAAATTAATAAAAACAAGAAACGGAGAGCCTTATTGAGAACTTGGGGATCGACCTATCCACGAGTATATACGGCACATGTTAAAGTATAAATACAAATCAATCGCTTGAACTACGATTTACTTCATAGAATTCAAGTTTACCCGTAAAGAATGAGTATATCTTCATACTCATACTTCAGCAATCGGGATGCAGTTCACGCCACATTAGTTGCATTTGAAGGCCACATAGAATCCTGCTTTCAATTCGGCTCCTTCTGTCATTTAGCAGGTAAGAACGTCCGTGGCAGAGAAGCGGGACGGCTTTTCGGGTCTTCCGAACGTAATACAGGTTTTGCTATCGCTGTTGTGGAATACAGAAAACGGAAAAGAACTCAAAGCTTTTCCAACACTAGATATCAATGCCGGAGACGAAAGGGATATTTGTTATTCCAGAGAAGCGGACGTTTTATCGTTGTCATGTGTAGCGGAGACAGGAAAGAAACTCCTTTGTTCCTTAGAAGCGGAACGAAGTGAAGAGAAAAACGTGGTGATATTGAAGTGGGGAAACACACTCAGAATGCGTGTTTATTTTAAAATGCTCCTCTTGGCTGATTCTCCACGCAAATTTCCATACACTTTTGAGATTTCAAATCGAATGGACTGGAAAAACGAGCAATATCCCACTTTGCAAGACCAACGACACGGTTCTAAAAGCGCTGCGAACGTATTTTTGGGCCAATAAGTTCCTGAAATATTGCGAGAGTTCTGCATACACACCTGTGAGGTGTTGTATATCCATGAAAACGTATGTTCTTGCAAACGATGTTCGCTTTATAGTGCTTCATATTATATAAGAAAATTACATGCAATTTGAATATCTTTAATTCAAATCGAAGGAAGTGAGACTGTATCTTTAGATTAAGATTAATACCGCATGAGCAGCCAGAGGCGTATGGCAGGGAGTGCGTAACTATCTTACATAATCTTCCCTATTGGCGTATCAGATGCTCTGCGGAAAAAAACGACCAGAAGTTGTAGAATTTTCTTTTTTTCATCTGTTTTAGCGATCAATTCCTTGTAACGCTTTGTCAAAGCCTCTCGGAGATCGCGTTCGTTGTTTGCTGGAAATATAATGTCTTCATAGTAGGCTTGAAGTTCCGAACTGATGAATTTTTCGAAAAACTTCCGTCGGTAACCAGATCTTCTCTCCTGGAGCGAGTCCAACCCAAGAGATTATATCACAGCCGTAACGCTATTGTCAAAGCTGAAATCTCCACTGACGAAATGGGCTGCTTTACGTTGAACCCTCTCTCTATATCTGAGCCAAACCCACTTCATGTTTAGATCTTTATTTCTACGTTAATTTGAATGAAATGTATTTTTATAAAAAGTAAAAGTGAGCGCGAATATTTTAGTAACTTAATTATAATAGTATAAAATATCGGAGGAATAAATATCAAGGGACTTGTAAGGGCAAGAAAACGATTTAAATTGTGTCTTGTGATGGAATTAAAGGGTGTCAAATCTGGAAGTTAGTTTTAGTTACGAAATGAGTAGGAAAGAACGAGTGTTGTCTAATTTAGAAAATGCAAAGAAAGAAGCTTTTCCATTATTCGAATAAAAATAATTTTTCTTTTGATATGTGCAACGCAGTTTATTTCAAGGCCGTACGTATTCAGGATCCATCGATTACCTAAAAGCGATTCGATGGTCAATGCAGGAATACAATCGCTAGAAGTGGGTATGTCATTCCTATTTGATTATGAAATCTTTCCATTTGAGGTTCATCTCTGAGCAGCTTCTTGAAAACTAAATGAATAACATAAAAAACAATGAAAATTGTCGGAAGCGTCCTTGCTACGAGTAAGTCGGTAAAACCGCGATATTGCATTTGTGACTCTATTTACGCTGACAAATTCGTCTATGTGATTTTCTCATTAAGCGTCCATGTACCTCAGCTTGTTAAATTCACCAAATATAAATCCACAGCAACAATTCCTAAAAATTTTTAAAAGATTTTATTTAAATTGATAGGAGATAAAATATATTATGTTTTCAGATAATTTCAACGTAACGAGCAATCTTTTTTCCAGAATGTTATCAATCTTTGCAGAAAATAGGACTGCTCGCCCTGGCATTTCCGAGTCGCGGACATTTCCAAAAAACCTTAGATCCACGATGCCCATTGAAAGAAGCCCAATTTTATCCTCCCACATGTTCTTCCGACATCTTCATACGCCCTCTTCAGCCGAGTAGACGGCTTTTCGAAAAATGAAAGCGCTAATGCATTGAAGAAGTAGGTCTCCCTGCGGACATTTTCCCTTTCCTCGTCTTCTTCCGGTCTAATTCCTTCCTCAACACGTGACCAACTCGTTTTTCGAAGAAAGTAACGGATCCAGATTACGACAAGGCTCTTGCTTACAAAAAACCTTTCCTTTATCTTCCTATTTCTGTTACACTAGTTACAGTTACCCACTACTTTTGATCTTTCCTTTGGAAGTCATTAGAAGTTGTGATTAAAGTATCCCCTCCAACCTTACTCTTAGAAAAAAAGGTTGGAGGGCATACTACGATACCGGGATACGAGGGATCTTTTTCTAAAGAAGGAGGGATCTTTAGTTATACGAAGGACCTTTTTCTAAGCGCGTAATACCTACGAATTTGTTTAGATCTCGTGCGCCAAATCGTTCTTCGGGATGTTTACTTCTATCTGGAATCTTCTGCCGTATATTTTATCGAATAAACTAAGACGGATTTTGCTTTGAAATTCAGAAGTGAGAAACGAAAGAAACGTGATATAATGGATATAATATTTTGGAAAGAAGCGCTATTTTCTTGCTATGAACCTCTATAAAATGCTAGTTGATTCATAGTCAGTAGAAAACGTCATTTTGCCCAAACAAGCGAATCGTATATGTGATTATTGTAGTGCATCCTTTCGTATTTGAAGAGCCAACAAGGGAATGAATCTATTCTTTCAAAAGAGACCGCAATCGCCTGCACAATGCAGTATTATATTAAAGTGCTAAAATTTCTATCACATTCTTATTCTCTTTCGCAATTTGCTCTTTCTATGCTCACTTGAAATAATAGGAAATCATATGTAAATGAGTAGTTTTCAGTATTCATAGTATTCGTGTCTTTAATTGGAGAATGGCGTTGGAAATTTTCAATTACTGTCAAAAGTTTACTTTCGAACCAATCTACTTCAGCATCATTTAATATAGCCTTATAATACGCACACCCACTTTCACAGCATTCAGTTATAACATTACCGATGCAAGAGATTTGATTTTACTGTATGTCTGAAATTTGAATTTACTGTTTATTTTACATTTTGTAGTGCGATTGATGATACCACATTAAAACAATTCGCAGACAATCTCGATTGAAGGTTACTTTTCCCTGAAAGTTTTGAATGTATTAGATATATTACGGTATTGTTTTCTGTGAAAGTTTATAAGTTTAAGCAGCTTTATTATCAACGTAAGAAAACGAATGTGCATCATGGAGTCGACGCTGAACACCGGACACACGGATTCCAGGGAAAAAGACTCCGTCAATCCGTCTATTATTCCGATTAATAGATAACATACAGTAAGGTATGATAGAGAGAGTTACTTCTGCTTGCTGGAAAGTCTATCCTTAATTTTCGATAGGAATAGAATACCGAAAAGACGGTTAGTAACAATATTTTGCGAGACTATGAATCGAATTACTGCCGAGAAAAGGGGAATATTCATAAAGAATCTGAGTTTTAAAAACGTTACTCAGGCGTAAAACAGTGGGTAGGAGATAAAAAAGCTTATTAAATGTCGCTAAATAGCTAATTATCATCAAAGATAAAAACTAACTGAATCCATGGAAGCGCGCGCTAGTAAAGCGAGAATAGTGCGATTGTTTGAAGATAAGATGAAGAATTCATGCTGAGCTTATTTGCAAGGAAAGTAACCTAGTTGAATTTTTTAATAGTTGCTGAAAAAAGTAATAAATAGGAAATTATATGTACGTGTATGTAAATGCATTAAATATTAAATGGGAAAATGGATTCCATTAAAATGCACAGCTATCTATCTATTGTCTGTAAATTCTGTTGCTCTTTCGCCAAATCCTTCCTCGATCAATTTGAAATGTAAAATTAAGATGTAGAAGGTCATTGTTGCTAAACTAACTGTTAGTTAACTTAGCGCATAACTATCCTATATAACTATTACCATCGTATAAAATATGCTGCCGTTTGTTATACATTGCGTTATTATATGTGGAAAGTATGCGATTGTATGTAATTTATGGTATTACTATCATACATTCTTTTATAATTATTATTAAATTACAAGTTGATTTTTTAACTATTATTAAAATGGTTATTGAATGAAAAATAGAAATAGAACATTAAGAAATAAACGAAAATGGGTATTTCGAAATATCTCAAATATTCGATTATTTTAACCAATATTTATTGTCTACTCAATAAATGAAGCCCGCACTTCGTAGAAGGCCATAATGAGTCCCTAAAACGACTTCGTAATAGTTAAGTACACTCCATTATAAGTTGTAATAAATTCTGTTGCGATTGATTTAATGTTCAACTTTTACATTAAATTAATAAACTAATCAATAGTGATGTAATTAAAGCAGTTTCAAGAGATCAATCAATATATATAGGAAGTAAACAAGATGATCTCGGCTTTCACTTGGTGGTATGCCATCACTAAAACAGCAATCAGCAACAGAACTTTAGGATAAAGGAAAGGTGTAAATACTTTGCACGATGGAGTCGTGCGGCTGAATCACAAGGAATAACAAGTGTGAAAAATAGCTACAAAGCATTACATTAACACTGAGGAATAGACGGGGCGTGGTAATTCAGTGGTTAGAGTACCTGCCTGGAAAGTGGGAGACCTGGGTTCGTGTCCCAGTCATGTCTCTATTTTCCACACTTGTTATTTCCTAACAGAACTTTAATTTTACAAACGACACACATAATAACACAAACACGACATAGGTAGTGTTTGTGTTTTGTAAAATTAATGTTCTGTAGCTGATTGCTATTGTTTTAATGTAGGAAGTAGCTTTAAGGTAATTAAAGCATTGCTTTGAACGTGGAGACAATTTAAGAATTCAATGAACGAATTTCCTAGGAGAAGAGGTATTGTAATTTTTGGTTCATCTAATAATGACTAGATTCATCCAAGAAGTTTATTACAATTGCAATGTGGTCATCGGTCGAAATGGTTTCTCTTATTTGATCTTTATGTTTGATACAACTACTTTCTCCTTTTGGAGGCGTAACCTCATGCTCGTGTAAACTGCTAAAAACCCGTTGCTTGGACAAGAAGCCGCTTTTAAGAAAGCAGGAGTAGCTGAAAATCTCAAGTTGAAGTTGTTGCGTAATACAGCGTCGATTAATGTTGAGTGAGTAAAGTGGAAGTAAATATTTTAAAGGAATTGTGGAAAGTACTTTCGTTCACTTGACGTCCTTTCAATACATTTTTATCGGCCTTCTTCCCATTGATGGGCTTCTACCCTCTTCCCTTGCGATCTTTGGAATTCATCGCATTTTCTGTAAATATTTCTGCTGTCTTCGAATTTTAGAGAATTGTTATCTAAATCACATAGAAATGTACATTATTCGAAAGTAATTAGGAGAACTGAAGAGATACAGTGGAAAATAAAGCGAGATTAAGCTAAGCTTTAGACTTTCTTCATCTTTCCAATAACTTCAATTACTGTAAAAAACTCTACTTAAGGAGAAAACACATCGAAACGTCTTATAAATTTGAGTAGTAGTTAATATTTATATTAGCGAGAATTAGTTACCATATTTAAAGTTATTCAGATTGAAATAAATAAGATCTTTGTATTTTATAACCAATCATATTACATTCCTTCGTTCACTTCGACTTTGTAGGATATCGACTAATATAAATATTAATGAAGTATTATGTCATGTAAGTTGATTTGAGTTATCTAGAATCCTGAAATGCCATCACAGGAGGAATGCAACTTTTTTTTCTTGGTCTTTAATTATTCCTGTTATTTATAATAACTAAGAACACATAAGGGCTTTGAGTGGATTGACATCTTAAGTACGGTCAAGCAAAAGATAAAATTAACGTCCAAAATCATAATCTGTTTTTCAGTACTTAGTAATAAGATTTGTTAATTAATAAAATGAAAAGTCTATTATCTCTCCTTTACTCCATTCGGGCGGAACTCTCCACGTATACATATATACATTCGCATGAGCAACAACATCGCCCATTAATCACGCGAGGTTAAATAATTTTGTAATATATGATAATTCAATAGATAGGTAGAGTGGTTCAACCTCAATCCAAGGGATCGAGTCACGGCTAATCGGATTCTCTGGTGTTTGATCGAAAATATTAATCATTAAAATGTGTTTAACTGGAGTTTCCATTATAGGAAGTATTATTATTTATCATGCTACAATTTTTATTGACACCAATCACAACATTTTGAGATATAAGAAATAATAAATTTTAGCACTGAAGTATTTTACAATAATTTCAGCAAAAAAAACTTAATATATTCATTAGTACCCTAAAATTCATATTTGTGTCTAATCAGAAAGTGCGTGAAATCAGTTTAAAAAATTGCTTCAATGCATTTCATGTGGAGATCAGCAAATATGATGAATAACAGACGGACGAAAGATAGCTTTTCATTTTATTTGATTGCACAACTATCGGCTTGTTTGGCGAAGTTTATCATCGGCATTATGCTGACCATCGATTCATATACGTTTAAATCGCGGCAACGGAAAGTCCTGGATTAACTGACCTTCTATTAATCACACTTTTCGTTGTTTATGGTCTCAGTGGGCAAATACGGCTCATCGACGAATACGCCGTTAGAATCGTTTTGAACATCACAAGCAATACCAGCCGTGTTCAAATCCTTTCCGTAACCATACCTTTGCCCTGTGAATCATATTGGTAGTAGCAGTATTGTTAAAAGTGCTTCGACAGCTTAGGTCATTTCGCACGAGAGACCCCACCGAGAATCGAATCGAACCCGAGATCGCTTTCACCGAAGTCGAACGCGTTGCCCTCTTGGCTATCCGGGGGCCTTGAATCATATTAGAAATCAGAACAAATTGTCTTGAGGATTAGCTTCGTTTTTGTCGTGCGTCAAGTTAGGAATAAAGATAAAATAAATCATATTATTGGTTTTATTTTATGATTAATATTATATTTTTAAATGGTTATTGGAGCGAATCATAAATAAGTAGAATAATAAAAAAAGGGTCGAATTTATTTTTCTGTGCTAAAAATATATGTCAGCGGAAAATCAGAAGTATCATTTACATAATTCAAATATGGTAACCACTTTTATGATGCAGAATCTTTCAGGATAAACAAATTAGAGGGAATTTAGCAAATTAATCGACAGAGCAGATAACTTTCGTTTTCTCGCAAACGATCTGAAACTACTTTCCAAATGCGAAAGTTATATTTTCCGAATTTCGTCCCCCTCTAATCCATCGAAACGAAAGGAGTGGAGAAAGTAAATAAAATAGTCTACCATCTGCTAGAAGGTGGCGCGTTAAAGCTGTTGATTTGGATTTTAAAATTATCTCAAGGATAGACTTTCTAATCGCCTTAAGCTGATTAGGTATTGCAGTTCCCATCGGATTCCAACGAATCGTTTCTGCATCAGGAAGTAGGTTATTGCGGAGAGCAATGAATGCGTTATGTAAGTAATAACCCATGCGATTATTTGTACAATTATAAGCAGCCGTTATACAAGAAGGGATAATCAGAATCTGCTGACTCTTCTTGAAGGAAAACAGTTATTCCATTCACTCTTTATTCCTACAATGAACTAAAAGGAATCTCGATAACCTGACCTCATGATTCCAACAGAAATACGAGTAATTACACTTTCAGAAAGGATTTTCATTGTTTTTACAATTAATCAACATGTATACATTATTTAGTGAAATAAGATTTTTCCGCAGGAACTTACTGCTGTGCTAGTGATAAATAAATTTCGAAAATAGCGAGTTTTAGCCTTTATCTAAATTCTTTTCAATCAAACTTAAGGGGCTAAGCTGGCTTAAAGAAGAAACGGTTATTTCTTGTCACTGAGATTCTGGATTCTTTAAAAACCCTTTCTCTTCCTCTTAACTAACCTTTAGGTAGTTGTTATTGGAGAAGTTGAGTGAGCTTTCGGGTTGACAGACGGACAAAGATAAATAAAGGAATTCCCGATCTGTTTGATGTACTAAGAGAGGAGCAAATACTTCTGACAATGCTTGGAAGTTACTTATTTTGACGTCGTTGTCATTGCTCCTCAGACACAAAGACATTTCTTCTTAAAGTTTTTTTACATTCACCAAATTTAAATCCTCCATCAGCATGCTTATGGTGGAGAGTAGCTAGTAAATAACAAATATAAAATCCTAGTAACGATGAAAATAATCCATACATTTGAAAACCTACATCATACGATTGTCACATTCATTTACGTATGGGAACCTTTAACAAGAAAATATTGAAAAGGCACATTTTATCTCCTAATTCATGGCAGTGCTTTTAGATCACTACGTTTAACTCCTTAGCCGTGGACAGTAATTTGTTGTAAACTAAGGTTGAAATCGATCCCCCGAGTTCGCTATATCTGTTCGATATTTTCCTGGAAGTACGAAGGCAGTCCCTTTGAATATCATCTCGTCTGGTAAAATGTCCCTTTCGAAGACTTCGCAAACGAGCTTTGGCCCCATTAACACGGAATGCTTTTATCGCCGGAGTCGACGGCGACAGGCCAAAGTGATGGCGGAAATGCGTTATGGAGGAAAAAATAGTTTAGGCTTTCGGTCTTGAAAAGTATTTTCATTTTCGCCTTTCAGCACTACCATTTCGCCAATTCTTATCTGGAAACTTTCCGTTTGATTTGACCTTCTCCTGAGCTAACCTAATCAGCATAATTTGTCCACGGTGTACTCAACTTTGACATAATATCAATAAAAACAGTCTTAGCTCTGCAACCTATTAAGGTTGATTTGCGGCGATTTACAATTTTGCCTTAATTTTCTTTGCTAATCATGACTTATGATTTAAATTTGGAGTTTAGAAGGTGAATATTCTGTAAAAGATATCTCCAATAGGGATTGCGTCAATCTTGCCTAAGGAATAAAATACCATCAATTCCACCGATTAAGCGGCTGCCCCAATAAAGCAAATCCCTACAAATTTCCCAAGAAATAACTCTGAATATAATCCACCAAAGGTTTATTTGTACGACCAGATTAGTCATCGAGATGACATCTTCTGCTCCCATTCGATGACTCATCTCATCTCGATGACGAAACGGGTCGTGGAAATAAACCTTTGGGGTAATATTCTCAGAGTTCTTTCTCTGGAAATGTGCGCAAAATTCCACGATGTCACGGTTGATCGACGTTAATTTTAATTTCTATGAAGTTTAAAAATAATAGCGTTAGTTAAACTATAATAAAAATACTACGGAATTGTATCTCAAAATTTTTATTGATTGTAGAACAGAAATATGAATTGCAGGAAAATTATATAAAATCCAAGAAAATAAATAAAATAATTATGAATTTTAATCAATAGATGCTATTCACACTGCCTTCATTGTAAACGATTTCATTGTAGGGAAAGAATAAAAAACACCGTAAAATGCTTCGTGGTTTGTTGAAAAATTATCGAACATTAAGATAAAAAAATATATAATTTTATTATGGATTGAAAAATGATTAATGGTTATTTACTCACGATCTTATTCTGTAACTTCCGTCAAATGAAGTCTGTCTTAAGCCCAACTCTATAATTGCCCCAATTAAGTAGAAAACTGTCTCAATTAAGAGATTAAATAATGTATTACTTTTATTGTTTGGTTTTCGTTACTCGAGATTTGGCCCGAATAAGTGACAATAAAACGGTGTCCCATTTAAGCGGAATGACTATATAAAAGAAGTCAGTATAAATAACATCCAACTAACTATAATTCATCGAAGAAATGGCGATATAAACGGAGCAATAACATAAGGAAGAAATACAAAATTAAAGGAGAAATCGTATTTCCTAAAAGAAGGGCCTCCCGGATGGGCTTGTTGGTATCGCGTCTGGTGAAAGTGGTTCCGGGTTCGATTCTCGGTTGTGAAGCAGAGGATACGTCCGAAATAACTCCAGCTGTCGAATTAACTTTAAAAAATAATATATCTCTTAAAAGAAAAATGATCGTAGTAACCATTAACTCACCAAAATTAACGAATGTAAAGGTAAAAGATCAGAATTTGAAACTTGAATTTCCATGATTTGCACAAATTTATCCTAAAGTGACCTTTTAAGCAGTTTAGAGAATCAAACATAATTATGATGAAGTTAACGTCATCCAAGCTGGTTTCAATAGTTAAGATGCATACTTTTTAAATTTGAAAAGAATGCGGCTAAATGAGAAATTAACGAATTTATCAAGAGAAATGTAAGAGTTAACTTTGAACGTTAATTAGTTCTAACTTGGTTGAGGTGACCTCGGGCGTCCCGCAGGGTAGCCATACGCCTCGAATGACTGTAGGGGTACGAATCTATATCCAAACTAACCTAAATGGAGGCTAAAAAAGGAATGCAATACGAAGTGTGGAAGACAGTAATTAATAATTTTTATTTTTAGTTTGCACCTTCTAAGGGTATTTTCTACTATGTAGGTATAAATGTATAGCCTACGGCACATTTTTTGATGTATTGCAATCCTTTGAAGTAATTTTTTCTGGATAAAAGGACGCGTAGTAATCTGTGTAGTCAGTTGGCTGGAATCAAAAGGAATGAATATGTTTGTACAGTTCGGTTTCCTGTAAATATCAAATTTAATTCGATCGATAATTAGGTATAAAAAGGCCATGCTGTAGTTGTACTCTGATTCTGTAGTAAACTTGATGGAAGGAAATTGAAAGTTTTCGATAAATTCTAGTTCGTTGGACTTGGACAAGGCGGTGAAAATGTCATCGACATTATCCAGTCCATGTTTCGGGGAAGTATTGGAAAGCGTTTTTACTTTTTTTCGAAATGGGTAGTGAATAGCTCTGCAATGAATGGCCAAATCCCCATTTCTTTCTGTCAACATTCTGCATCGATTTGAATAACAGCACCCAATCTGCGCTGATATGCTTAACGAATACGCTTTGAGTTCTTACAGCGTTCCGTGCGTCATGTCTTTGTCACAATGCTACAGCTACTGCGGTGATGAATGCGATAAAAAAAGAAAGCAACGCTCGGAACTGATTTCTGCGGAGAATTTGATAGAAAGCTTCGAAGAGATGCTGCAGGAAATACCAGCAGCATCCCCGCAAATGTGGAGTCCTCGACTTTTAAAAGATTTTCTGTTTTAAAAAATATCAATATTTCGACTTCTGATGAACTGTGGCGAATTAATTAAACGAAGATATTGAAATAAAAGGGCTTGCTACTCTTATAAGACTTGTAGTTAGTTTGAGAGGTTTTACAGAATTGTCCGGAATTTTTTGCATGCACGTACTTTATTGGAAACCCTACTAAATGCTTAAATTTAAATTATAAAATGAACGGTGATATATTACATAGTTAGCAATGTGTTGGAAGGAATGTAATTCCCCATGGTTTTTACCTCTAATATCTACTTAAGAAATAGTATGAGAGAACCACAAAATCGACTTTAAAATAACGATTCCTCCATTTTAAATGTGTTAGCTTTTGGTATCGTTCTAATGGAAAACTGCTTTTTCCGATATCGAAACTAATGGATCGCTTTCGATATATAAACTTTCGCTTCGAAAGACTCAAAAATTAAAACATAGCATTAAAGAGTTCTTAGAAAAAAGAATTCTTATTATTAGTAAGGCTAAAATCCCAAATCTGCACCCAGGAAAATAAACATCGCTGGAGAGATGCACCGAATTGAAGGTCAGTGAAACCTACAGATAATTCGGCTAAAATCTGAAAGAAAATTAGTGTATATTATAGATTTAAATCAAATTCAAAGCGACTTCGGTTTCCCAATACTGAATGCAACTTCCATTCCGCTAATGCTGAACTTTACAAATATTCAGTCCACCTCATTATAAGTTATATACATACGGTTAATTGGTTTTTTATTGCTTACGGAATAGTTGGTCAAGAGTAAATTGCGTGATTTCCTTTCTTGAAGAATGAATTATTCTTTTTGTAATGCATGTATACTCGATTGCTGTATTGCCAGAATACATGGCACCCTTTTACCTATAACAACACAGGAGTCTCCAGAATGCCTTCACACACACACGTCTCCTTCCTCCCCCGTGACCCATTTCCTGCTTCACTAACAATAGAATTCAGTCGTCTCTTCCTTTTGGATTCATACCAACCATTACCCCCTCAATCCCACCGCCCTTCCAACTATCAAAACTACTTATCGATTGACGTGTAGCTTGGGTTTTCTTTGAAGTCATATGCTTCTCTCATTGAAATCACCTGTTTATTTGGCCATAATCTCGGTATAAATTAGTCGTGAGGTGAGCAATTTGCTTTGAAACCTCAATGTGGAGGAGAGACTCAAGAAACGAAATTCGGTGCATTTTTTTGAGCGATTAATCGTGTCGAGTCAAACTTTTTTCGCGCAAATAAAAATCGCATTCTGAATTTTTACGATTAGAGTACGAAGTAAGGAATTTTTTTATTTTAATATAATTTTTTAATTTAAGGTGTAGGAATTGGCTGAAAATGAGCATTACGATCAACTACTTTGGATATAAATTCTTCATAATATAATCTGATAAATTTTATTTAACGGTGTTGGTTAAAGGAGGACAAGAAATGCACGAGGTGATGTTTTTCGCGACAGCTAAAGCCAAGAGAAGAATCTGTTAGAACATTCTTTTCATTTTCCAAAGTGAATCATTTGCTTAATTGCCATGGGGTGAGACGAGCAACAAGCGGTTTATTATCTAAATTGAGAATGAATGATAAAGAGAGACCGATTAAGTGGGGAAATATCGATTAAAAGTCTGAGAACTTGAAATACTAGTAAATAACGACAAAGCAGGGGAGTGGGGATTAAAATAAACGTCGTAAAACTTGATCAGTGAGATTACCCGTGGGAAAACAGCCAAGTTTACAATCGGGGAAAAACTAAGAAGTGAATCAATTCCAGAGGTAGAACGTGGGTAGAATTGTTTCTTGAGGTGGATCAAATGATAATAGAATAAGAATAGACGAGGAAATTCATGACGAGAAATAAGAGAAGTATTACTAAAATCCTTAGTCTGAAGTATATTCCTTTATGTGGGCGAACCGCGCTCTAATGAAGACTTGAATAGATTGGAGGGTTTAGGTTGCGGGTTTTTTACAGAATGGAAAAAGTGAGCTTGATTGAAAAAAATATGAAAAGTGGAAGTGCTGAAAATTGTCATATAAGTTCTTAATTACCGAGCTTTCCATTTTCCAATCTTTTCTACTCATAGTTCGACACCCTAGAGGCCTCTTTTTTTCGGTTTCCTCAAGTTTATAGAATCTTACGGAATGAGTAATGCTTTTTTTAACGAAAATGATTGTGAGCAAAATGTAAAGAAACCTCGGATGGAATAGGCACAAGCAGTTTAAATATAATTCTAATTATTTAACTAATTCCACGAAAATGGACATGTGTATTACCTACGCTCTTTATTGAATTAGACCAAAATGTTTGCTATAATTCCGCATATCTTGTAGCGTAACCACGAACAAGATTGTAACCTGAGTAAAAATATATAGTTTCTTTTATCCTGAACTTAAACAAAAATATATTCTATTCATACAATATTTGATAGCGGGAACAGATAAAACTCTGCCTCTCATATGTTTTACGTAAATAGCATTGACTGAGACTGTATGTATTTCAGAGATGAGGGAAAGGTGTTTTCCAGAGGCAAACAAGGAGAAATCTTTCCTTACATTGATCGGTATGCAGCGTTTTACGCCATACTTTTTACCTCAGCGATGTCACCTGCGTTCTGTGGAACGAGCTACAAAGTTTTAAGTGAGATTTGTAATTGGATTATGCGCCTGGCCCTCCTGTCAGATTGTAGAGCTTTGTCTCGCCATTCATAGAGGGGAGTTTGATCGAGTGAGGGATGAGGAGCGAGACGGAAAGAAGGATGAGGCAACAATAGGTAACGCTGAGCATTGTGGATATGAATGAGTAACTCTCCCTTCCCTTAGTTTCGTTCACTGTGGATTTGTAGCTGTGGAGGAAGGCCTTGTTTTACTGCTACGCCTGTTCTTCTTTGTCTACCTAAAATTATTCCATTTTTTCTCCCAAATACCACGTGCAATTTTTCCGGCTGTACTTCGTCCGAGAAGCGAAGAGGCAATCACCACAGGACAACATGACATGGCAGAATGATTTCTAGCTCCACTTGAAGTTACACCCTTCACAGGCAAAAGCATTGCAAACAGAGATGTAGAAAAAGATCAGAAACGATTGGTCAACTCTGTAAATACGTATCCATTACTACATCAAATTTTACAATTCCTACATATTCCCTTCTTTCGTTTTCTGATCTATGGACACATTCAGGAAGTCTATTTATTAATTGAAAACCGTTGATCATTCTTGACTTTTTACAGTAATTAATGGCTAATGAAGGAATGTGGACTGAATTTATTCTTAAAATTTCCCTAATTTACTACCAAAAGGAATCGAAAGATTGGAAACGAGTAAATGATTCACTGATAATATGGCGTGGTTCTTTTAATAGAAAACTTCGTGAAGTTTATCACTTCTGAAAGAGCACTTATATAACGAATAAATTAAATACAATTCTATTTCGTTTAACCTGCTAGATTTATGTTCTCATCAGTCTAATTTAGTATCGACATCTGTCGATACAATTTAGTAATTTTGTATCGACACCTGTCGAAATGAATATAAATGATCTTCCATTTCATTTACATATTCTGTTTAGGATTATATATCCATTAAGATTATAGAGACATATTTAGATCATAGGGTGATTAATTTAAACAAGAATAGTTTATTATCGCATTTACATTCTATCCTGAGCTTTTTAAATTCCAAGAGATATACATAAAATGTTAATTGATTAAAATTCGAAGAATAATCGCTTTTCACAGAGTTAAAATAAAAACCTCGTTTTTCCGATGCTTCTGAGTAAAATGGCACATTTTAAGATAGTGAATAATAAACTGGTTGGTAGAATCACAAGGCGATGGGAAAATTACAGACAGGCATAATGAATGCCAATGAATGACGCAGGGAGCCTGTTAGCCACATTTTATCAATATCAATTCACGATTTCTAATCAAAGAAATAGGAACACGGCTGTTAATGGGATTCAGTCTTCCATCTCTGATTATGATATCATTGCTATGAGCGTTTCGTAGAAGGCCCGTTTTAATCCGTCTCCTCGTTTCCTGTTTCGAGTGAGGGACGCGAACCATCGGCGAAACTGTTCTTGAAGCGTTTTAAACCCGTATTTCACTATATATTTACTCATATTATTCACTTTCTGTTCCAATTTCCAGAAGAAAATGCAAAAATTGAAAACCGGTTTATACTACGTAGAGCATTCATGTCATCTGAATCGAAAATTCATTTCCCTTTGATCCTCTTTCATTTCTTCTTATTATTTCCTTTTATTTATCAACTTCGATACATCGCGCAATTCTGCTCGTT
The DNA here is from genome assembly GCA_000376725.2 of Ladona fulva. NCBI lineage: Eukaryota > Metazoa > Arthropoda > Insecta > Odonata > Libellulidae > Ladona > Ladona fulva. The sequence continues at coordinate 262,120 of KZ308324.1, read as the reverse complement.
GTCTATAAGTGCGTCTATAATAGGTTCTCTCTATTCGACTCTCTCTTTTGTCACAACGCTTTCCCTACTATTTATTCACCTTCATTCTTATATTGAATGTAGTGTTGGGAAATCGCGTCTCAATTGTTTCATTCTATAAATGACTCAAGCTATAAATTGCCGATGCACAGTTCTTTTAAGGAACTAGACAATCTTATAGCTCTCTGTCTTCCCTTATTGTCTTATCATCACCTAATTCTTCATCAAATAGTATTTTTCAGAATAAAAGCGACAAAGTTAAGATATTACAGGTTTCTGAATCTCTCCTATTTCTGCTTAAGATGCAACCTCTATGTAATAAAAGGTTGAATTTTACTCACTAGTTAAATTCACGTATTTCTCTGAAAAATATTCGTTATTCATTCGATAAAATTTAGGAGAAGGCCCTGCAGGTGATGATGGAAATTTTTTTCCTAACCTCTAAATTTCTGATTCTTTTAGTAAAACCAAATACATCGAAAGAGACATATTGTTATTTATATAATATATAACCCTTTTCCTTTGAAACTGTATTTCCCTATCTCCCAACATTTTACTTTCCTTTGCTTCACTTAGGTTTTCATTCGCAGTCATTTCGCTAAAAGAGCCATACATTTTCTTTCTTTGCCCGAGTTAAGACAAGACCCACTGTCTATTATCCATTTGAAAATTCAATTCTGCAGGTATTATGGTTTGTTTTTATGCTCAGTTCAGACTTTTTGGTACGTAACGGTTTGCCAATTTGTCCGTAACCTTTTTGTGTAGAAAGTTTATTGCGATATGCTGCTCATCTTCTTTAAACTTTGATTGCATTTTCTGACAGTTTTTCTTTCAGTAGAAATTATTGTCGCCTCCATTCGACATAATAAAATATATTCCTTTGATTGATGCAATGCACTTTTCTTCCTGCGATGAGCAGTTATCGTGTATGTGTATATACCCGCAATATGTGTTGATATTTTACTGAGATTCTCTTATCTTATTCTAATCTTATTTGATTCTCGAGATTGAGAGAAACGTCGATATAAAATCAGTCTATGCAAGAGCTCTAACTCGTCGGAAAATTTCCCAATGGTAGATATAAATATTATGGCACATAAATGTTTCTAACACATAATTGGTTAGTAGAAGGAGCCTTTTAAAATCGGTCCATTATCTTACTTTGACATTTGCATAGCAACAGTATTTATAATCATCCAGGATGATTATTATTTTTCTTTCGATAAAAGAATTTGATAATAGGTTAGCTGTAACTGAACTCACGTATCTCATCAGTTGGCATTCAGATGCTCTGTTTCAGATACGCTGTTTGATATTAAGATACTCTTATCTCCTGATATTTTAAACGAGTTAGAACGATTATTGAAATCAACTTGTGCAATATTCGCTGACGAATCGATGAATTAAATCAACTGATATATTTCAGAACATGTGGAACATCAAAGAGATGTGGATGAGTTCATTTTAATGATAAGAAATTCACTTCGTTTACTTTGAAGGAAATGTTTATATGTTTATGAATGGAATGTTTATATGTTTATGGATGGAATATGGAAATGAATATGTTTTTGCACAACTACAGCGTAGGATTTGGTTAACAAAACTGTTCATTCGATAAAAAATGAAAACTTCATTACTTTAACTGCATGAAACTTATCATCTTCTCTACATAGGAAAAGAAGTTAAGGAATCTCTAATAAGTTAAACTTTTGAGACCATCTTCCAAACTCGAAATTAAATGATACTGAAGTGTTGATTCATCAACAGAAGGCATTCCGCCTTCGGAGAGAAAACGGCGTGAGATAGTGTGCGGGGTGGCGAGTGAAAACTTTTCTCACGCTCGCTTTACATCAATTAATTCGCCAGGAGTCGGACATCCACCGTTTGTATCGCGGCGATTCTCAAGCAGTTCTTTTTCGCGAGTGTACTGTTTTAATGCACGATTCTCCATTGTTTGTGCGAAACATTCTCAAGGCGATTGTGAAGCTTTCCAATGCACGGCCGTATGAATTGCTAGTGAAAGGATTTGGAAGAAACATTCACTTGATTCTTGCTGCGGAAATGGATGTTCAATTTCTGGGACTGGCATCATAGCGAGAACGATATTGTCAATTGGAAAATATATAAAATTCTATTTGAAAAAGGTCTCTAACTAAATAAAATCACTTAAAACAGATAGTTCCTCCTGGATTGTTCTCTCCGCATAGCATCAGAAAAACTGATAGGGAAGATTACGTAAGGTTAAACCTCCTGCCACACTCCACTGGCGACTCGTGGGGTGTGAGTCTAAAATTTGTAGGAAATATTTCAAATTTCTCGCAGTTTTTCTTTTTCGGAGATCTTAAATGTTTCGTTCTTCTATTCGTCGGTGTAAGTACTGATTCTCGTTAGTTGATTACAAGCGAAAGCAATCTTTTAATGGAGAACAAAGTAAATTTTGGCATTAATAAAAAACAATAAACTATCAAATATTCTTATTTCCGGCTCCATTTATCGATTTATTAATTATTCGAAGAAATGAGCAAGGGATTTTTGGGCTTTGGGTTTTTAATACGCTTTCGTAATGAATAGATACAATTTAATGACCTCTTAGTCACTTGATTATTCCATCTGTTCGCCCTTTATCATTCTGTGATTATGTTATTTTAGACTGTAATTCATTTAAAGAGAGAGGAGTTACTCTAAAAATGTTTCTCATTTTAATCTAATGCAGGAAAAGTATTTTAGGATAGTAAATTCTCTCAATTACAATTTTTATATTTATAAACTCATAGATATTTTACAAATCAGATGAAAGAGCAAAGACGGAACACTAGTAATGAATATTCGCTGTCTTTCAAATACTTCCGTGAATTTTGAGAGCCTCTTCTTCTTCTGAACACTGCCTCCAACCGAATGCGGATCATTCTTCGCAAACAGTCGCTCGACGGACAACTCGCTTACTAGTCTCACATAATTTGTGACTATCAGAATATTACGGAAGTTGATTGTACATAATTAAATAGCGCCTAAGTCTAATGAGGATGATGGAAACCTACACCCATAAAAATATATTTCATCGGCAAAAATTTCATGACCGAAACAATACATGATAATGAAACTGAATCGAATGTTTTCAGTAGATTTCCTTGAAAAAAGGAGCACAGCTTTACATTTTGAGGTTTCTTATAAATTCAGTCCAGAAAAACCTAAATGGAACATTTATCGTAGTGGTTTTAAATAAAAGTCACACTGTAAAAACTATTCGAATACTGAAAGATTTGGTGCTTTCCCGGTGAATGGTTTGTTTCAGAAAGTCTTCACGGGAGACTAACCGGATTGTTTCTTGGTGTAGAACCAACGTTTCGGCCACTTTCACCGTGGCCATCTTCAGGGTGTATCCCTCAGCGGGTAATGCCGATATTCGCCTAAATGCTCTCTTTATATATCTAACAAAGGGAAGGAGCCGCTTTATAAATATTATGCGAATAAGTTTTAAATAATCTTTTATAAAGCGGCTCCTTCCCTTTGTTAGATATATAAAGAGAGCATTTAGGCGAATATCGGCATTACCCGCTGAGGGATACACCCTGAAGATGGCCACGGTGAAAGTGGCCGAAACGTTGGTTCTACACCAAGAAACAATCCGGTTAGTCTCCCGCGAAGACTATTCGAATACTGTCCATTAAAATAATTACTTTTTGTAATCAATTGTTAATCGATATGAGTTGCTTTTGTTTCCATTCTTCCTTCGAGTCGCCGGATTATCTTAAAAAATTTACTCTCGATATTCACCTCTGGCTTTACAGTACAATGTGTAAGTATATGTAATTGGTATGAAAAACTTACTACGTCTACAATGTACAGCGTTAAAATAGGCATTTCAAAGTATTACGGTCACTCTACGCCTGCAATAGTCTAATACTTTTAAACCTTCTTTTAATTAATTAGTACAAGCGAATGTTTCGTTAGATGAGTCTGCAACAGAAACATCAGTTATTTTGTTTCGTTAATGGGATTTTGTTTCTGAAATATATCATTATGCGAATAAGTTTTAAATAATCTTTTATAATTTTAAAATACTATTCGAGTAGTTTCCTTACTGCTGGAAAATGATTTGCTGTGAAGGAATCCCATGCTACTCGGCTAAGAGAGATTGCGCTTGCTTAATTCGGGGGCCACTGATCTAATCTTTCGTACTCAAGCAATGCACTTTTTACTCAATGTTAAAAAAGAAAGAAAAGGGAAGGGGTTATCGTAACCATCCGTCCAAAGTACTGTTTAGAGCAACCAAAAGCTTATTGGTGATAATGTGAATACTTATGTAAATATTATTAGACACTAGAATGAGAAGATTAATAAATATATGAAAACAAAGACAACTTATGAAAAATATCTGTACTATCCGTTAGCAGTAAATAGTAAGTAAATTCTATGACAAATATTTAATTATATGGGTGAAACAATATTAGTGGTAATTTCTTAAAAGACTGGTTGATAATCACTCACACAAAGGGAACATAATTAATTTTGTTAATAAATAGATAAAATAATCCTCAGGGAATTATCTTTCTTTGAATCGACTTTCCAAAAACCGAATCAGTGCGCTAGACTTAATAACTTCTTTTCCTTTGTGGGCCATCAAAATTGTAATGCTCAATCGATGTCCTTTTATAATATTGCACATATTACTGTTCGACATAGAGGGCATTTTAATGCACAAGTATAGAGTATAGATATTGCTATCAATACCGCCCGTCATGCGGCGTCTGTTAAGATTGCGAGAACAATATAAATGAAATAATAAACATAACTTATACTTTTCCACAAATAAATTATATTTATTATTTCATTTATAATGCAATTCCACCAAACCTCGCTAAAGAAGATTAACAATATAAATATCTTTAAAAATATTTAACTAAAGAATTTTACTATCAGGAATAATATGATTCAACTGTATCTACGCTGTGTGAACATGTGTGATGTTTTTTTAATTTTCCTCATAGTAAATATGTACATTCAATTGGAATTCTTAAATATCCATCATGGCATTAATAAATTGTAATTGCTAGAACAAGTAACATGTATTTTTAAGTTCAATATCGAGAATTGAAACAAACTACAATGGTTAATGGGCTTACCGAGGATTAAAAAAATAAGAAACATCCGAGTAATTGTTGATTTTTGAAGGCGAAAATAATAAAGTTGTATTTGAACAATCGAATAAGGAAAAATCTATTCAATTTACGTGTATTTTAATGTGTGGAGGAAAAGATATAGCTTTCTAATGAATTTTAGAAAGCGGGCAGTTTGAATTCGAAATTCCGTTTGTAAGGAATTCTCTGTCTTAATCCACGGATGAATTATCACGGGAGCATCAGTTTACGAGGAATTGTCCAAAATCCATTAAGTTTCGGTATCATAATCTTTCAGGTCGGTCTGTATCTTTATGCTTCTTAAATTTCTCCCCGAGTTATCTGTTTTCAGGATAGTGATCTTATATTTCAGCCAAGAGACATTCTATGGAATAATCACTCTACGAAGTGTGCTCTTCAATATTCACTACGCCAATGTTAATCTACATTCCCAACTACAATATTTTTATGAATACAATACTCTCCTGTTTTCTTTTTATACAGAATAAAATATTTCATTCGTCGTTCACTTCTGCCTCAGTTCTGTTCATGGTTGAAATATTACGGAAGGTCCCATGTATGATCACTTTTGGCATTCTAAATTATGTGAAAGATACTGTTAATGGGATCATTGTGCTGATCTTACTTGGACTAATTAAATTGATAGCATTTTGGTTCAGTGAAGAAAGCAAAGACAAATCACCTCATTCCTCAACTTCCCTAGTGCACCTCAATCTCTCTTCTAAACTTTTTTAAATTCCCAATAGCAGTTTCCGTGATGGATTTTCACTCAACTTTGCCTGATACTGAGAAGTTCAATATAGTCATAGTAACCATCATGAGTAATGAACCGGCTCTAAAGTAGATTTGAATATATTAGATTGAGATGCCCCTAAAGATTGTTGAGGCGAGATGATATTTTTGAGATAGGGATTTCTAAACGTTTACATATTTATTCAATCGTTAATAGGTAAAAATAATCGCTATAAAAACTTTTGACTTGATATTAACAATATTATTAAAATCGATTAATATCATCAAACTACTGCTCGATAATAATAATAATATTATTTATCATAAACAGGAATCCCCAGTAACGTTTGCTATAATAAATTATACACATCGCACAAAATAATAAAAGATGGAACATGTTATCATATAAACAATTAAACAGACGTGAAATATGAGCACAGTATCATTGTGAACGAAAAAATTAACTTTATTTAAACGTTGAACAAGCTTTATTTCCAATTACATTTTAAAAGTCAGTGAAAAAGTCAACAAGGTCCAAGCACTAAATCATCACCCATTATCCTAAAATCCTATTTTTATCATTTAATTTACGCGTAATATACACGCTAATATTGCGGGAATTCATTTAATTATGACAAATTTGTAAAAGAAGCATTATGAAATTATTCTTCTTTAATCGAATCTATTGTATATCCATTTCATGGTGTAAATAGTAGAATGTTACCGTTTTCATAAGGAGACTAATTACCTCGTAAATATATACGTCAAGCTCAACTCTGGTTTAATCGTGATTGATTGGATATTTCTGCTATTGAAAGTAAAATGTTTTAAGCGACTCTACTACCTGAGACTCAGCTGCGTAGGAGATCTTGAGAACCAGTTGCAGCAAATATGGACAAACAGGATGTCATACAAAATATGTATACTTCCATGTCTGCTCGTATTATATTTTGTATCCAAGTTAGAGGCGGTTACACAGAGTACTAGCTACTCAATTCAAGTATTCAGTTTTTTATTTTGCTCTGATATTGTAATCGTTTACTGAACTCGTTGCAATCATTATCAAGTTTAATTCAGTCCCCCGATATCTTGATTCGAGAGTTATTTATCGATGAATAAATGTTGCTATTGACGGAGCTAGGAACTCAGCCAGCACCTATTGCGTCTTATGGTAAATCCGCTCCTTGCGGACGAACGGTGACCTATTTTTCGGCAACTCTTGGGACGACCTGCGTAAATGAGTTTGATTAAAAATGGGTTATTTTCAGTGAGGGAAATAGAATCCGTTTTATTATGTCTCTATCATACACGTTCTTGTGTCTGCCGTTGGAAATTCTTTTCATTCGATAAACGGTTCTTTCAAGGGAGTCCTTTGGAATGGATCGCCTGGCACCATGACAACCGATCGAAAGGCGCGCATATCGAACTTTCTCCTGATTTGAAAGTTCTCCTTTATAGAGTACGATCGGACGCCTTTTTACAAACATTATTTAAATCGACGTGGAAACTTTCGATGAGTCTTTTCGTCTCAGAGGCGTTGACCCCCGATCGTTATATTGGGTATCGATACCTTGAATATAGTGCAATACTCGTCAAAAGTCTTTCATTATGTCTACGTATTTATACTCACATTCCCTCCTCATACGGCCACAGTTCATTGCCTCATCGGAGCGGAGAGCTGTAAACGGAGGTTGGAGGCGATCTATAGCCCAGGTTCAATCATGCTAAGAAGGCTTCAACGATGTACCAGGCCAGATAGTGAGAGTGCCATTCACCAACCGACAGTGGGACAGCTTGGTGAATCGCTGTCTTTTACCCTCCAGGCAGAAATACAATTTATCACGATGAGCGTCTGTGGTTGAAATTCATCCGGACGTAAAAGCACCACCCATTCGAATGTCCGTGAGGTGGTGACAAGACAGAGGTCCATCATGAAGAAAAGAACCCTACGCTTTGCAACCTACATCTGCCGCAGTCTGAAGAGTGAAGATCGACTCCTGGAGCCACTGAAGGAAGCTTAGAAGATCAAATGGAATGTAATAGGACTAAGTGAAGTTGGGAGAAGACACGATAACACTCGAGGGTGGTAATTTACAAAAGTAAATGTAAATAGAAAGCATTAAACCAGGTTTTTAGCCTGTTCGCATAGCAAAGGACATTTAATCGGTGCCCCAATACCGACGACTTTTATAATGACACCTTAAAAGTGTGGTGCATCTTCACCCCAAAAGTCACTAGACATGACAACATCGTTCATTCGTAATCCTCGTCCCTAACCAGTAGGATGCCTCCTCTCGCAAAACGACGTTTGTTTTCAAATACTTCAGTAATAAAAAGGAAGCAACCCAGGAACTTCATTGGAGAAAGGTGACTTTCCTCGTTAGCTTATTGATTGTGGCATTATAAATTAATTTCATTTGGATGAAAACAGCAATTATCTTAACGAGATGGATCAATTCATGAAGTAGTTCTTCGATTCATTCACTTCATCCGATTTCCAAAGAGAATTCGATTTTCCGAGCATCGAATTGCTGATGAATTGTGTGTGGGCGTGCGAGGGCACGCTCGTCCATCAATCCGTTAGTCACGTTTGGGTGGCGCACGGCGTGCCAGTGACCGATATTCAGGCCGTGCCTTTATGAACCTCAGTTCGCAATAACTCTTCGAATATTGACACTTCGGAAATACATAGTCAAAGTAGGACATTTCTTAATCCATTTAAGTATTAATTGCGTTGTCCCCTTAAATTGAAACCTTTTAGGAATTCTAAAATTTTCATAGAAATAAATGGTAATAGAAGATAAATCAGAGGTAAATGAACAATAAATTAACAGTTTAGCCTCCGTAATTATGGAGAAGGTTTCAGAAATAACGCTTTTATAAGGAAAACCTTTTCTTTTTGTTCTGATAGTTGTCTCCGGAATTCAGAATCTCCGTTAATGAGACAATAGCAATGTGCATGAGAAAATTCTAAGAATATATTTACTTAGATAATATCACTAATATTTAGATAAAAAAGTTATCATAGGTGGTTTTTCATAACAACCCAAACTTTGATGACTATGTAGACCTTGGCCTCATCCTTCGAAATATTTTAATTTTGTAAATATGTAAAATATATTTTAAAATATATTCATCTTTAATTATTTTTTATTTAAAATATTAATCTAGTCTCGTCTTTCTTTTTACTTTGTAAGAGTCGTTAAAATCTGATAAACATTCATGAAACCCTACTGAAAACTTTTTGGGACGAATCTGAACCGCTTTGAAAATTAAATAGGTAAGTTCATCAACCATTCATGGATTCCCCATCTTAACAAGTCGCCTTCAACAAAAATTAGGAAATTCTGTTTTATTAAGTGGGGTTTACTAATTGGCCGTCACCCTGAAATTTCATTCCTTTCCCTTAATTTCGACGTATTACTGACGAGGTCATACTACGGATTCTGAATTCCAAAGAATAGAACAAATCACTTTAGTATTCCAAAACTCAATAGCTGTTTCGTTCCACATAGATGTATGAGATAATTGCCTACGCATTCCGCGGAAATGGGAAACTTACATAAGTATTTCAAGACGAATTAGCAAAAGAGAGCTCGGTCATGGCCAGTCATAGGCGAAATTAGCAGCTTACGATAGTTCCGGGTTTCCAAACACCATGAGTATGTGATTTATCGCACCTCTAACTTCCTGTTGAATTTCAGTATGCTTGAGGTTCATATGTTCCACAAGTTTTCAGTTGTGGAAATAAAAATGAGTTGGCATTCACGAATCGATAAACATTTGTCTCGTATTGGGGATATCTGCAGAGGTAACTGTTAAGTTACACTGTAACAAAATCAAATTTCACGGTTACACATTGTTTTAAGGTGGTTTTAACCCTTTCTGCTTCGTATGCCTCATACGTGAGAGAATTTTTAGGTATTTTTTCTCCAAAAACTGCTAGAAAGGTTCGCCCTTTACACGTCCATCGTAACTGAAGCCAAGTTGAATATCCGGATTCGAGTCCCGGCTACATCGGAACTACTCCCGATTTCAAGTGTATGTTCCATGCAAGTCTTTGCTTTATACGAATCTCAATTTCCACATTTTCAGTGTCGAATTAACGTCTCTGTATTACACCAAGATTTTAAAATAATTATATTAACCGCCGCTGAAATCTTTTTAATTTTTTTTTCGAATCTTGGTAATAAAAGATACTGAAACGTACAAAATGATACAGATTTTCTCACCGATTATAATTGTTTCGAATGTGAAATTCTGCGAGATAGTGGATGCAGCATAGAAATGCCTCAGTTTCTGTGGGATGATCCTCTTCAAGTCATATCAAAGTGCTGCCCACCGATGTCTTCAGAGATCACAAAACGAACAGCAATCGAATGACAAAACAAACCATTCGTCAGTCGGCCAACGCGTCACCATCCGTCACTTTATGCATTTACAAGAAGCCTATTTCGACGTCTATTATGTGTCAATTCTTTGACTCGCAAGAGATTTACGAGACGTAATCTGAGATCAGCTGATTGAGATTTTATCGACGAATAGTCATGGAATAATAATAGTGAATTACAAGGAATTGCCAGCAATAGAGAATTAATGGAGAATGATGTAGATGAGGTTCGATGCTGAAATCTGATTTATACTTGCACATCTGGATGAATGAAGTATCTTCATTTGTCTTATGACCTAAGTGTTTCATAAGATTATGTTTCTTTACCTTGTCACATACTTTCAAAACTCCGTTATCTGAAACTGAACGAAAATAAGATTTCAACTTTTAATGTTTCGTTGAGTTCATTTAACAATGTGTGATACGTATGTCGGAGTTTTCATTTTGTAATCTTTTGAGATAAAAGTTGATCGTGAAATATGTCTGAATTCATAGACAATGACTGACTTAAACATTGTAAGCCAACCATTCTTTAAGGGACTATTTTTCACTTCAATCAGAACGGCGATAGAATAAACAAAAACTTGAATTCAACAAAGGAATTTGTCAAGGGGACCTTGGTGAAATATCGGTATAGTTTCAAATGTCAAAATTAACATGGATTTTACTCGAAATCAATAATCGATTATGATAATAAGAATCCATCTTGAATTTCCTTATTTATGATACTTGTATCGAGTTCGTTCAACTATTCCTTCTAATTTAATTTTGCAGAACAAATGGCTGAAAATTGTAAAAATTAACTTATCAAGCTTACCGAGGAAAAGGGCGAAAAGTAACTTTGTGCAATAAAGTGTGCGCCTATGAATATTTCCTGAGGAGAAACGGGCATGAAAAAGGACCGGGACTCGAATCCGGATCATCTGCTTTCCGGACGACTGCTCTACCCAATTGAGCAGTCGGGCCAGACGCGGGTGTGTCTGATTAAGCACTTGCCATCAACAGAATCTTAATCCTAAATGTCTCTTCCCGAACGCCCCTTTGCTCGCCATTCGCAGACAACTCAATTAAGATTCGAATCGAACCAACTTCCCCTTCGCTTGTTTTTTTCCATTATCCAGTCGGTGATCGTCCGGAGTTTAATAAACGGGGGTTCGTCGACGTCTTTAGAAGTCCTAATATACCATTTTTCTCCGCGTTAGCATATCTACTGCAGGTCTCATACAATCTAAGTATTAATGCATCATTGAAGTTAACTATCAGCATCGCGTTTGGTAAATTTCCCTTATCGTTATGACGAAACTTAAATTTATTTGAAAATTCATTAAATTTACTAAATAATTTATTCGATTAATTTAGAATTTACAAAACGAGACATATATTGTCACGGTGAAGGAAGGAAAAGAATGAAGAATGGGAAACTTAAAGAGATTTTTACCAAAAATGAAATGTACAAAGGCTATTTAGTAGCACATAACGTTCAATACAATTTCAGTGTTCATAGATTTTATAGTTTCATAATTTAATATTTTTGTAAGGATTTTGCTCATATTTATCGCTTCAACTTTGATTTAGATCGATATTTATAAATATTTATTTTACAAATAAATTATTCATTAAATTATAACTAATTTTGTACGAACTGGATCTTCTTCAAACAGAGTATCTACTTCTTACCATGAATTATATATAAGCCAACATTCCCGTGTATTCTTATGCAGAAATCCATGATTATCGATAGCTTTGGTCGTCAAGGGGGCGTCTTGTTTATAACCACATAATTCTTCGATATTTTCGTACTTTTCGTTACTTTTTTTATTTCGTAGTTGCTACAAACGCTTAATCATAATAAAAAATGAATCGCTAATCTCTTCTTTTGAAAGTTTAATCAGTGGCAGATGCAGTAATGGTGCTGGCCTCGTAATTATCGAAAACAAAGAAATACATTTCATATTTTTAGATGTAAATGGCAAATTTATGACTAAATCGATCGCAAATCGTTTAAAATTTTCAAAATTATGATATATTATCGTTTTAGTCGTCCAGTGAAGCAATTGGGATGAAAATCCTTTCACATTTTTATATCTAAATGAATACAGGAATAAAAAGAATTGTAAAGAGGAATGGTGAGTTGGGAGTGGTCCAATCAGGAGATCACAAAAATCTTAAATTTTTTTGTAATTTATTTTGCAATCAGGAATTGAGCATGTGATTTATGGATAGTAAGAATAAACATTATGTAGGTATTTTTTCTTGTTGTCTTCATTCCAATCTAGAAAATATTAGATAGGTAGTCGTTATTATGATTTTATTAATTTTATATCTATAGTAAGATTTATTTACTACGAAACCATAGTTTTAATATCTAACTATGGAGGATCATCAATAAACGAATTAAGTAAACGCAATCTGCGACTGGTTGTAAGTTTGAAACTCTTCTCCGATGGGTGTAAAACAGTCCAAAGGAGTATTCCGATAGAAATAAAAGACAGTCAGTTCGACCTGATTTCTAAATCGCCTTGACCCGTAAGCGAGCAAGTATTTTTTCTTCCCTCCCAACGATCAAGTTCTTCACATTTTCAGGGAAGTCTTTTTGGTAATCGGAACCCGGGTCGCGAACCGAGAGGGAAAAAATCTCAAGTGATGGAATTGTGACGCCTTCTGCAGAATAGTCGGTCTAATTACAAGACGACCCATTCGTGGCACGCCTTCCATCACGTCCGTGCTTGGAGTGAACTCGTTTCGTGCTGCAAGTCTCTTATGAATGCCAAATGGAATTGGCACAGTTTAAAAAGCGACCAGTTTCTTTGTCGTAATTCTGCAAAGGAACGGTTTGTTTCGTTTTCCGATGACTGAAGGATTTGTATCTTAAAGGATCCACGACAAATGAAAACTTTGACGAGTTGGAATAAACTGTGAGAAGGTTCGAAGAGAGATCCGGTTTTAAACACAAAGTGAAACTTGTACGACTCGATATTGCGGAATTGCGAAGAATTTCCGATTATTTCCATAAAAAGTCGGTTCTTTGAATGCACGAGCGCTTTAAAATAAGCTATTTGAAAATACGGCGAAGTAATCCTTTCGAGATTCTGGACACATCTACAATCACCGAACTTCGTTATATCCATAGCTTTAAGATTTGTGTTATTTAGGTGATCGGAAAACATTGAAGTAGAATGTAACTATTTTTTGAAGCAAACCAACGTTCTTCATTGTAAATGGAAATGAAAGTTTTCCTCATTTGACCGAAATTGATTATTGCAGAGTTTCCTGATGACAGACAAACAAATTGAAATCTAATTCGATTTATTTTTGTATTCGATTTATTTATGTATTCGACTCTGCGAGGTGGAAGCTGATCCTTACTAGTAAAATCGTTTTTTATTTTACACTCACAGCATTGATTATTAGTACAATGGAACCGCAAGGAAGCAACTGCGAGACTCCTTGTCCAGTAGGCCTCGCTTGGTAATCAAAGCTTCGTGATATTGGAGACGGTCGTAGGCAAGATTGCCTATAAGTGGGAGAACCATGGATTAAACTGCCTTCAGTACAGGGGAAGGCCAACTTACGCTTCAAATCTAAGTAAAATAAACAGACTGATATTCACGTTTATACCGTGGGAGTCGCCAGCAGCATGTGCAACGCTATATATATTCTGTACATACCATAAACAAATCTACTTAATTTTCCATCCGTGAAGAGAGCTGTTAATTTCGCTTGCGGAAGAATGAAAATCAATAAATCGGCAGACTTGAGTATTACAAAGTATGAGTATATGCACGTAAATGCGTGGGTTTAGCACATTTGACAGAATTCTTAATAAAAATATAACAAACAGATTACAGGCTTACTTGTAAGATTCATAGCCGTGTATTTTCATCCGATAAAAAGTGCATTTACGTTTATGTGTTATTTGATTATGTTTTCTGATTGCGCGTTGAGATTATATAATAGTAGAAAGTAGAACTCTGTTTCCATTTATTGTTTCTTTACGTACTAAACCATCTGCTCTTTACGGTATAACAATTTCTAACTGTTAATAATTTTATAATCAGCAATAATTCATATTTTATGGAGTTCTTATAAGGATAAAATCCTTTGTCCTTTACGCTATCAATAATCTGTTGAAGTCTTTAAATAATCCCTTATGTGAAATAATTCTCTTCTAACAGGAATATTTTCATTTCTCTCCCGCCTTTAATTGAGGAATACATAGCGGATTCTTAGTTGCAGAATCGCATAGGAAGTGGCACACTAGTTTACTGCTCAGGCCAAGGAATAAGTTACATTCCTTTCCATATTATCTAATAAGAATTGTAATAAGGAACATTGAACATTCAAATTTTTTCTATTCCATCCTCAAATTTCTCAAATGTTGTCTCTTTTTCGTCTAATTTCTGAGTCTTGAATATTCCATAGTACTTGTTCCAGGTTGTCTTTTTGTTTTACTCTGCGCCTACTGAGAACCGTGTTCATTTTAATTACTCAATCTGAGTTTTCTCAAGCTTTCTCTTTCCATACCAGTCTTAAGGTTCCTTTCCATCACTTCCTTACGTCGTCTTTCCTACTTTCTTGCTTTATTCTTCGAAGTTTGTGAATATAATTTTTTTGATTATATCATTTCCTCTAATGTCTTTGATATTTCCCGAGATTTTACTGCTTGCTAGACTACGTAAAAACGCTGGTAACCCTTGAGCTTAAGATTGTCATAGCAATACTTATATTATCGTCTGGCTAAAGAATGTAATCAATCTTTAAATATCCTGGATTGGGCTGCTACGTGATACCTAGGAATAATATTTTATCACTTTTATGTTTAATTTATTTTCTACATGAAATTAGCAACTACGTGACTCTAAAGTAAAAGTATTCGAACTAAATCTATTTTTGCAATTTATGTGCCATCATTATTCCACCATCTTTCTAGAAACTCACGTCTAACGACTAATTTCCATCTTTATCGCCCTATTTTCTTTTATTGTCGTCACCAGAATCCAAATTTTCCCACCCCATCTTCCTCACTTAGCTGAGGATTCAAAATCCATTTTCCGAATGCTATTAATTCAAGGAAATCTTTGATTTTTTTACATTAATATTTGTCGCTATCCGCGGGAATCCGCTGAAAATAAATATACTCAACGGCAAGAGTTATGTAACGATGGAGTCGCTTATGTCCGCTTACTTAAGAGCACCGTCACTATTCCATTCATTAGTTTCATCAGAACTGAGTTTGCTAGAAGTAGTCGCAGTCTCGAGCGTATTACATAAATATGCTTAGTGTGCACATAAAATTTTATTCGAGCTGTTATTATACCCTAACCAATGAAATTCATAATTTTCTTCCTTAAGATTTGCGTACACTCAGGGTAAACGCAATTTGGTTAAAATAATTGCAAATTTTTAAGTATACGTAAGGGTATTATGTGGTGAAATTTATTTAGCGCTACCAATTACTTTACGTCGCTTGTGCTCCTCTCTATAAAAATAGTAAATGCTACAAAGAATGTAAAAAAATGCCTTATTAACTGAATTTAAAGAACGGAGCGTGTAATAGTACTAAGGGCACACATCAAAGAAAGCTTTCCTTAAGAAATTTTCAACTCGCACAGAGAACATCATCTGTTACTTTCGCGAGATCGATTATCATCTTCGTTCATGAGATGGGCGTTTTATTCGATAGAGAATTGTCAACAAAGGTCACCAAAAGTTGCATAAGATTAGAAAATGTACTCCAATTGGATTGGACGATAACAATTTGATCTTCCTGATACTGCGCAGATTCATGGGTAGCGTGGGTGTGTGCATTCTGGATCGTTCACTCACCTCGTGTTCCTTTTCCCTCGCCATTTCCGTGAGTCTGGAACACCGATCCGCTCCGATCTTGAACACGTCTGGATTGATGCTCAGGTACTTTCCGTTCCCACAACCTAGCCAAAGTAAAACAGAATTTAAACAAATTTAAAACAACTTTTTTCACTGTTTTGAGCATTCGTAATTCTTCACTGAGCTAACAAAAGTAACATTACGCATAATTATAATGTTGTATTAATATTGTTTTTTGTCTTTGATGATAATTAGTGGAATTCTCGATCTTTCCCGTATGGGATCTATTAGGAAGCATGTACTTATAGACACTATTAATGAAATATAAGGAGATAATAATTTTCAATGTTATGATGCATTCAGATATCATTAAAGCTCTCTATTAAATCTAAACATATTTATTATTTTTATTCATTACACTACAGATAACGGTCATTTTAATGATAATACAGTAAGTACATACATATCTCATAAATGCTAGTCCTACATTAAGATTATCATTATTATTACAAAACACCCATTGGGCCCATTTGGGCCTCTCTTACACCTTTCAAGTCATACTCGTACTTGGTACAAATTCAAAGTTATAGAATTACACAAATAAAAATCATTTAAAAGATTAAATTAAATCATATTTACTTCTTTCCATTCAGCATAAGTTGCGTAAATTGAAAGAACTACATTAGTGATTATGATGAAATGATAATCTAATGAAAAATTTGCCAGTCTCGTATTATACATATCACGAAAGATTTTGGCCAAAAGTTTACTTGGTTCCGGCTATCATTTTAATGGTTTACTCTTTTCAACTTTATATGATCGGATGGTCGAAACCATTATCGGGTTATAAACACAGTCTGTGGTAAAGATGTCTAATTCTCATTATTCTTCTCGATGTAAAAGTACCACAAAGTAAAGGCCGCATTATTGTATTCCACTCATACGATCACCAAAAGAAAGTCTCCAAAATTCAATGTCCAACAATATTTCAACACTCACTCCCTATGGTATTACATCTTGTTCAATAAAAAAACCGCATATGAAATCATTCGGCCTCAACGCAATGAGATATCACTCAAATTAAATTATTTCGACATTTTACGAGTACATTTGGTAAGCATTGGTAGAATTGCAAGAAAGAGGTTAACTTCGCATTTCCCTTTTTGTCACTGTTTCCGGTGCGATTAATTTTTAAAAGATTGGGCAAAAATTTCAATTGTGACGAAATTTTACGTCATAGCGGCCAATCGCAGTAGTGGCCTACGTCATCGCAGCCCAAATCACGTGAGGGAGTCGTTCACGCAATCAGCGTCCAAACTAATCCACTTTCACGAAATTCAGCTACGATCACGCGATCCTTCTTTTGTAGATTCTAGTTCAAGAGCAGTTCTTGACCTTTCCTCACGGAAACGCTGACATGATTAGCGTCAACTACGAAAGGATCGCAACATTTTCTATATAATTTACTTACACGCAAAACGGTTGAAATGAAAAGAAAGCTTACTTTGTTTTTCCACTTCGATGGCGATGATGGAATTCTTTCGAAAAGTCAAAAATTTGGCATACATTTATGCAATTCCATAAAACGTTATGCGGATGTTAAAAACTTTAGCTACAACCATCTCCAAGTTGGATTTAAACTTTACGCCTAAACTTTGCTTTTATGAATTATTCTTATAATTATATGTGCAAATCAGTGAAAATTAAAATCTAAATGTTTAGATCTGAGTTAAGTTAAACCATCTGGTCATACGAAAGTTTTTAGATTTAGAAAGTACATATTTTAAGAATCGATTGAAGGGACGAAGAAGAGTGAAGTGATCTGGGATTAAGCGTGAGGTAATGTCGAAAGAAGAAGGAGAAAAACGGTTGTATGATAGCGGAAAGTGGTTGTGGAAATGAGAAATATATGTCGAAAAGTGCTTCGCGAAACATGAATGAAGTAACAGTAACGGTTTAGGAAACGATGTAGGAAAACAGAAATAGTAAAATGGTGTTCCAGAAAAATGGATCTGAAAGGAGAGGTCAACATTATTGTATTTCATTGTATTGGCTCAATATGGGTATATCAACAATATTGTTTCTTATACCTTATATTTTAATAATAAGGAACAATATGGTCATGAATTAGATAGTGAAGAGGAAAAAAGTTATAAAAGGAAACTTTCCTAAAGACCCTCGTATGTTTTTGAGACGGAATATGTTTGCTACAATAAAAAAATGTAAAAAAGTATTTTAGAGTTAGATAAAAACTCCAAATAGCCACTGTGACGGCTAACTAACCCTAATGTGTTAGGGTGTTATGTCGAATAATAGTGTTATCAGTATTAATAATAATAATCAGTGTTATCCACAGCCGTGTTCCTTTTCCTTATAAAAGGAGTAGTTTGAAAAGACAGATAATGAACTTAACTCGAAAGGGAAGCAATTTTATGTAGTACATATTTCACAGTTCCTGTCCTAAGATCCTGTTTTAAATGAGTATCTCTAAAACACTGTATATTTGAGGTCCTTATTGTCCATTATCTTTCTAATCAATATTTGAATCCACGAAACAAGATCTAAGACTGGAATCTCATTTTCCTGCAGGAATTCATGTACGAGAAACACTGGTATACTCGGAAATAGAGGTTATTTAAATCACGTTTACTTTGCTTCCCATCGGTGTCCATTTCATTAAAAAATAGCCTTTTGATAATTTCCTTAAAGGACCTTTCATTATCCTTGGTCTTAGACACCTTTACGTGACATTTTCATAATGAATCCACGGTGGTGAGATACTGAAAGGGTAGCGCCATCAAGTCACCGGTGGAAAAGCGAAGAACTAAAACGTTTTAATCAAACAGGCGGACGATTGATGAGGACATTATTTACTTCGCTTTCTGGAGGATTATCTGAAACGTAAATCTTTCCATTTGGAAGAGTGCTTTAGATTGCCCGTCCTAAGAATAAATTAAATCAAAGTAAGGGAAAAATTTGAGACAAATCTTGAATAATTAAAACAAAATGTTGACATTTTCTAAAATAATATAGCCTAAAAAGGATCGGTTATTGCTTTTTGAATATAGGAATATTACGTGAACATCTACACCAATTACTAAATAATTACGTGAATATCCACACCAACTACTGGATACACTTTACGTCTACAAAATAGAAATTCCAATTCTTAAATTGAAACCTATTTTCCCCTTCAGTGTGTGAGATAATGTTAACAAGAGTACGCATATTAACATGGGCCAAGGATATAATTAAAAAGGTATAAAAAGTTTCCCTTTGGAGGGTTAGAAAGATCTCTCATTAAAAAGTTATCAAACTCATATCTACTAACTTCCCATCGAGAGTAGGAGACATTAGTTCTAAATATAAAATCGAGGGGTGAAATTAATACCCTTGAAAATATTAATTTAAATCTACTGAGAAACCTAGAGCGTTAAATAGTGCCTTAGGTATAAATAGAGCGTGACCACAAATGAAACAGAGAAACTGATTTATATTTCCAAAGAGTGGAAAATCTACAATCGCTTCATTTTAAAAATGAAAATGCTCAATGTACGATTAACTACGCCCTCAAAAACATGCTTTCGTAAGATTTTATCACACACGTTTTATACTCTATGATTTTCTAACGGATAGAGGCGATACTCCTCTTATTAACGCCCATTATTATTTGCCGTTTTCCTACTAATCGAAACCGCCATCAGTTTTATAACTGATATAATTTTATATATAAATTTGTGTTCATTAGTTGGTACGCTGAAGTTGATTACTTAAGTTTTTAGCTTAAATTTCAATGCGGCAGAGAAAACAGATTCACTTCCCTCATCCATTGATGAGGTTGATGTTTACGGTATACTGAGCTGCAAGAAATGTATAATATGCGTAGGTAAGTATTATTTATAAATAATCTATGCAAGTAAATGTAAAAGGTTTCCTATAGATTTGTAGTGATTACTTAGATTATCTAGATTAGATAGATTGGTAGATTTCTTAGATTTGCAACTAAATCACACTGGAAGTCATTTGAACCATGTCAAGTTGAAATACTGGAATAGTATTCGAAAAGAAATATTGATAATCGATCACTATAAGATGTGATTTCTATGAATAAAGATATGCCTCAAGAATTAATTTCATATCAAATTCTGCATCAATGGACGTAATTTCTCCCATTCGAGGCTTTCTTCTTCATAAAGCTTAAGTCTCTACTTTAGATTAATTAGATTATGCATCAGTTAAATTTGCTTGTTCTTTCAGAGCGATCTTCAGTTACCTCTCTTCATAAACTTATCCGCTTATATAAAACTGTCGACCTCTCTCTTTTAGATCAGTCACCGTCTCCTCATTTGGAAACGATTCGAAGTGTGAATGAAGTTTCAATCGGTGTCGAATTTCCTAATATTTCTTAACAGGATAAGAAAACCGTCGTATTTATAATTTTGTCCAAACAGATAAAAAGAAGTTCAGAACTGGCAGTTTTTATACGTCTAGTTCCGGA
This sequence comes from Ladona fulva, assembly GCA_000376725.2. NCBI lineage: Eukaryota > Metazoa > Arthropoda > Insecta > Odonata > Libellulidae > Ladona > Ladona fulva. Next base: position 241,518 of record KZ308324.1, on the reverse strand, counting down.
TGTACTGAGAAAAATAAAAACCTACGAGGGCTACACCCAATTAAAATGTCGAAAATATCCCACGGCCTCTCTCGTGGCGTCCTTGGCTTCTTTGCGTGGGCGACTTTCTTTGAAAGGGACAAGTGAACGCATTCAAGGGTTTTCAATGTGGACTATCGTTTATCCCAAAATAAGCCCACACATGTATTCAATGATCCTTATTTTCACTTTCTTATGCAAAAGACGTAGAAATAGAGGGCCCGTGCGAATCCGCTCCTCACATTCGATGATGGACACCGAATATCGAGCAGAGCTAATGTGAATCCTCCGTATTTGGTATAATTCCTTGGGGCTCCCGGATAGCCAAGTGGGCAACGCGTTCGACTTCTGCGAAGGTCGGTTCGATTCGCGGTGGAAGCCTATGTGCGAAATGGCCTCAGTTCTCGAAGTACTTTTAACAATAATACTACTACAATTCCCATGCAACGCTTCCGGTAAATTAATGCTGATGTAATTGTTAATGTTATCATAATTATTTAACGGAATCAGTTATCTCAAACATAATCAGCTCTAATAATTTGAGAAAAACTCACACACATTCGAAGATTTAGATGAGGAAATGAAAAAAAAAATCTGCTGCACTCGGGAATCGAACCAGGGTCTCCCACCTTCCGGGCGGGTGCTCAGCCCTCTAAACTACCACGACAGACCTTCAATTTTTTACGCTATGATGGGACTCGGTGTACCTGGATTCGATTCCTGGCTGCGGCAGACTTTTTTCTTTTATTTCTTCATCGACATTCAAACATGTGATCCATGCATTTCTCATCACTTATCCACAATCGAAGATCACAAACCAATAAGCCAGGATCGAACCCAGAGCCTTCGTGATGGAATACGCCAAAAGCACCGTAATCTCTGTCGGAAGGCAGTGAAAAAGCAACGGAGTGTAACAGAATCAGAAGTAATTAGTATGTTGAGTTCCATTGTGATTTATATCCATACGTGACAATGTCACGAATATATTAAAAATGTATTCAATTCACCGAAATTATATTTAATTACCGATTAACGATATGTTTAATTTTCATAAAAAAAAACTTTTTGGATGGGATAATAGAGAGCACACCTTAAAACATTTGTATGTATCCAATCCATTATTGACTTGAGTTGAATTTGGTAAAGCTCACGGCAATAGCACAAAATCAAATATGAGCAAATATGAACTGTTTGGTCATCGTAAAAAAATAAGTATTAAAGGTGAAGTTGTTTACGGACATTAAATAAACTTCTCAAATATTGAAACTTAGAGGAAAGGAAAATTAAACAATAATTACTTCGCAAAACTTCGATCAAATTTGCCAATAAGATTTATTTCTAATTTACAAATTGATATTTGATATTTTTATCTTCAAATAATGACAACTCAAGAATTCTTACGCTAATTTGATTATATTTTTATTTATACTAAATTAAATCAATGTTTGAAATTAATTAGTTGTAGTTGCATAATATTAACACATAGAATAGTAATATTCCTTGAAGAAGACTGTCATAAGTAAATTCTCAACACGGAGAATAAAGATCTTCGTTTCAGTCTTATTCTTGGCCTGCGATACGAACTTTAAGTACACTTTGGCTAATTCCACCCACGTTTTGCTTTACAAGCTGGAGTATATTGCGTCACTTACGACGACGCTTACTAAACATTTCAGGGCCACGTTTCTTAGCAAAATCTCATGGTTAGAATTCCAAAAGAGAAAATATTCAAATACCCTGAGTTTCTTTTTCTAGAGAAAGCTTTTCGCGGCCAGTCCTACTTCGTTTTTAATTGGTTACCATGTATACGAATATTTCACTGATGTTTTGAAATTATTATTTATGTAAAGGCATACCAAAAAATAGTTATACATTTATCAAAAAGTTGGATATCCTTTAGATTATCTCTTCGAATTTTTTTGGTTGTTGTTACTTTTAACTTCTTGGAAGATGATCAAGAGCAATGCAATACAAATATTCGTATCGAAAAAGTCTTCATTATGTGATTAGAAACTAAACAATACGGCGCGAGCCTCCAATCCGTGTTTAACTTCAGAAATATTTATGTAAAATATTTTCAAATCTTTTGGAACTTTTTGAATTAATTATTACCATTCCAAATATGATATGAAAAATTATTTTGTTATAACTACTGGACTGTTTTTTAAATTGTATACGAGTACGTAAAAGGACGGGAAGGGGTCATTTCATCCCTAGAATCTTTAATGCATACATAAATACATACTTATTTGTCTCTCATAAGCCAGATTTTCAGCAATTCCTTAGGAATGGACCTTTAGACAAATACTATTTTCTACCATGTCATTTGTTTAAATTTTAATTTATGAACCAAAATGCGGACTGATGTCCTAAATTGACGGTCTATCATATTCTAGACACATGTTCGTATTATAACTATGTATATCTATGAACATCATACTTTAGAAATATGTAGTAGTAGGTCCAATGTATTGGTAAAAGCCAGTCATGTTTTAATAAGTGTGCTGTTCCATCTGACGGCAAACATAGAAAACTACTCGTTCACACTGGAAAAAAATCTTATACAGACACGAGGGCGGAAATATTTTTCGAATTTTTATCTAATATGTGGCTTTTGGCCACGCCAAACCGGTTTATGGCATTTGTTATTTATAAAAACCACTTCTTCGCAGGGTTGCCACCTTATTAATTTGATAATTATAAAATTTCTCAAAATTATTTTTTAAGATAAATCTCCAGTTGATATGTGGAAGTTAGTTTCATTTATCTTTCTTGAACAATCATGAATTCATTTCAATCCACACGTTCAAAAGGCAGGGCTCACAATGATTTTAGATGGTTTCTCACAACTACGCTCCGACCAGACAAACTCTTTAAAGTTTGCTTTGTTTAATAACTTGTTTTGTTGGGTAAATATAACGTCTTATTTTTAATTAAATTTATATCACAAAGTACCAAGGTGTGGAACAGCTGTCATACGGCTTCTACTAAAGCAATTCAAAAGATTTACAGATCGAACAAAAATGAGTGGAAAAAATCATCAATTACACACTGAGTTAAGGACTGCATTTTTATCTCATCAAATTAAAAAGTACAACAAAATATTATTAACTGAGCTTACCCCTGTTGGTACACAAAATTCGAAACTAATAGATCGATAAAATTTAAGATCTCAGATGAGGAAAATGCCGCAATACACTAATTTAGAATATAGAGAGAAAATGTATTCCCGTATAAAGAATAGGAGAATTTCGTTCATTGGTGTAATGCTAAAGAATCAATTGCGAACCACATCTGTATTTCATTGAAGGGCATTTGGAAGTGAAGGGTGCTTATTTCCTCTTTCCTTTCACTTTTCTTCTCGCTCCGGTGCAAAAGAGGAAGCACTCGATGTAAAAAAGAGCTCTCTTTTCGCAACATGGTTCTCCCGCGCGCAACGCGTTGCATTATGGGATACAAGGGGGCGCGGGAGCGAAAAAACGGAGGGAAAATACATAATAAAACAAAGGAAAGGAAGCGAAGCGTGTTTCTCAACTGCTGTGGGGATATAAGAGGAAAAGGGTTCCAATGGACCTGAGTGGAGCGTTTTGTACCGCACTTAACTTGTATTCCGGAAAAGTTCCCTCCTTCAAAAAGAAAAACGGTACTGACATCTCTCGGGCTCAGTAAAATTCCATTCATTGGGTTCGGAGGAAATCCTCTGACATTCCTTTTGCTTTTATTTCTGTCGATATGACGGTCAGATTCCGCCCATCCCTTATATCCTACATGTGGGAGAATGCAAATCTCGGGGTTTCCGCACTATATACGAGAAATATCGCGTTGTGAAGGCATTCTGAAAATGTCATCACCGAATAATGCAAACGAGGATGCTTTGCATTTTGCTTCTCATTAACTCTGAGATCTTTTCATTTTGTTTCATTTTATTTCAATTTAATAACTTTAACTCCAAAATAAATATTTATTCCGTGTGTTTTCACAAATAACAACATCTCAAGCCCAGCATTGACATAATGAGACTAAATTCTGCCTTTATCTGAGACTTTGCTCCGGACGCAAGTCTCTTAATTAAACGTTGAGGAAGTTTATATAAAAACATACGCTATTGACCTTATTTGCTTATCCTTAGAGTTTGTCGACGCACGATATATCTGGTGCTTACGCAATACTTCCTAGATTTACTTATAATCCTATGAATAGTTAGGTAATTTTCGAACGTAAGGAGTAATAATTACCGCAGCTGAAAGTGAAAGTTAATTTGGGAATCCATAAAGCACCCATTAGGACTTATTGAACATTGATTGTATAGACCAATGAAGGAATGTTGTGAGTAAAGGAAGTTTCTAGCAAATCTAAACAAGGGTAGGAGTGATTGATATTTTTCCTCTAATGTGTGACCCAAAAGTAGGGCTATCGGAAATAAATGTAATTCAAAGTTAATAATAATATCATATAATAAAAATTGAAGCAATAAAAGAGGGCGATCTCTTTGCTGAAAAAGTCGACCGGATTCGAACAATGACAAATCTTCAGTTGTGGAAAAATTAAGTATAATATGAAGGATACCTTTTTCGACGAAAGCATGATTTTTAAACATTAAAGATCCAGAAAAGCCAGAGTTCCCTGCTCTTTTTTCAACGTGCAAGAAATAAAAGGTTTTTACATTCCGCTTAAAAAGCTTTACTCGCTATTTCGCGATTATTCATTCTCTCCTGATAAGCGCTTTAAACGAGTTTTATTGTATACACACGATATAGGTTATTATAGTAAATTAATTAGTGTTAATGTTTTTGTCGTATGTTTATAACTCTTAAATGTTTTGTTACTGAAATGTTATAAAACCATGACTTCTTTCACATTTAAAAATAACAAGCTTAACTATTCATTATAATTAACTGATGGTTGATTAATTCCGCATTCGTTTACCTAAGAAATTTACCTACGTAATAGTGCAAAATTGGGAAAAGTAATTGAATGTAAGGCTTAAAAATGTTGATCTTATTGTTAGAGGAAATTTTTTTTTTGCCCCTCAGTAGAATAAGAGCGTACTTCCTCCTGAAACTATTCAATTCTTTAATCCAGAATCACATACTTATTCTAATGTATTCTTATTACGGTAAATAAGAAGAATGTGATTATTTATTTTAAACATTGGCTACTTTCCGATAAAACTATGTGCATGACTAAATTACTCATATCTTCTTCTCTTCCATCTTCAAGTAAACGCATGTTTCTGTAGAGGAAACATGAGGAATGAAGATATTGGATTTTGTTTTCATTGTTTGGGTTGGTTTTAATTCCGTTTTTCAACCCGCGGTAGCACGTGCCCGAAGGGAATCCCCACCCGTCATTTTTTAACGCAACGGTAGGTAAAAAGTAGACATAAATACCTCGTAATGGGATGAATGATCTAAAAATATCATTTTACACGAACAGAATGAATGAAAATCAATACTAAAACTAGATCCCTGAGACTCCGATCTTGGCCACCTCCATGTGTTTAGTTAATTAAAAAAACTTGGATTGTAGCAGTGATAATAAAACGGTATCTTTCTTTTTGGCTATTGTTAACTAATCATTTTCAAACATCCTTTTAAATGTCTCCTAGGAACTGTTTCCTTCTCGCCTCTTGATGTTCATAAAAATTGCATAATCGAATAAAGAACAACTTCCTACAAAATGCTCATTTATCTTTATACCGAAAAACGAATTCAAATATAAAAGTGTTAGGTTTCATTCCGAAAATCGAATTCCGACATTTACGGGCCCTAGCATTGAACAATTGAACAATTGAATTGAAAAGTACTCTATCTAACATATTCACAAACCCTTTTCATATGCCAAGTAATATCTAATTAGCTCCACGGGAAATACCGCATAAATATACATTTTATTTTGATCGGGCGAAATTTGAACCGTACATCGAACCCAGGACTGATGGTAGTTGTCCATTATTACTATTACGATTCAGAAGCTTCTCTATTATATATCCTAAAGGTTTCAAGGCGATATCATATCGGGATGTAGCTAAATATATATTCGAGTTTCTTGTAGTATTTGTATGATGGAATATTTAACCTTCCCTGGCATCGAACTATGGACCAACATGGAAGTGGTAACCCCTGAATAAGAAATATGATCACAAATTTTATTAACATATTAAATTAATGCTATCTAACTTATCGGAAGGTGACCCAAATAAATTATAAAAAACACCAAGTGTAAATTGAATAGACGAAATTTGAAGTTCTATCATCGAATCCAGGGTAATTTAGGAAAAATATACCCAGAATCAGAATTTTAATTGTATCCGTTTTGATAAACATAAAAAGGTGTTTCTATATTACTTAATACCATAAAAGGACACAATGAGCTCATTCTAACAAAAAATACTTTTGACTTCTCTCACATCCTCGGAATTGAATTACTTTTTTTCATTTCATTGGAACCGTTACATCATCCCTCTGTCCAAATGTATTTATTATTTCTTCCTTTTATATTCAACCGTGTTGATAATTTATTCACACCGTCCTTAGGAAGAGAAGGTCTCAGAAAAGAATAACAAATGTGAGACTGCTTCGATTACTTGCATCTTTTCCTCTTTCCCGCCACGAAAAGCAGTCCTCCCTGGAAAGATTTTCCCCCTCACATTGATTGCTTAACACGAAAGCATTTTCTTGTTCTACTGAATTGAAAAAATACCTCGGTCTTATGGAATATTTTAAGGTTGAAAGAAAAAGGTTTTCCTGGAGAAACTTTTCGTGTATCGTATTTGAAATAAATCTTCCATTGAGTTCGATAGCTCTGTCCAGGAAGACTTCCAAAGCGAACGACTTTCCGATGAAAATATTGCTGTGGTCCTCTTTCTCAAGGAAACTAAATCCATATGCCAATTACTTATAGATTTTATTGTAATTTCAATGAGAATTTCACTCTATCACTTTATCTATTGTTCGGAAGATTGAAAAACCGGAAACAAAAGAATTGATAAATAAAACTTATCGGTATTTTTGTCGTATGAATAACGCTGGTGATGACAGTGTTGAGAAATCACATGCTTATAGTAAAACTATACAATGGATTGTAAATGGTAATTTGTTGTTCCCAATTCTATAGAGAACTAACTGAAGTTCCCTTTGATTCTCAACGAGGAATTTAAATTAAATAAGGTCATACGATTTGTACAGATGATAATCTTAAATCATTTAGATTAGTCTGTTAGTCTTAGTTCTCTGATTATTCTTCGATTACTGTTAATCGTAAACGAAAATTTTCAGTGTCATCATAGTTGTCATAATTTGGATCAGAAGCCTAGTTTACCCTCTACTCTTTCTTTTCCAACAGACTCTTTGCATCCTGATCCCTGAAGGTCACAATGGAAAACCTTAATCCACACTTCCCTCTCTTTGATTGTATATGTTGATCTACTGTAGCTGTGTGTGCACATCCCCTGCCATACTCCGTACGGCTGATCGCGGGGTACTAATGCGAATGTAAATGTACAGCTTTCTAGGTATTCTACTATTTCACTAGCTTGCTGAAAAACTTGTCGCTCCGTTAAATATACTGTGAAAATGCTTTTATACTCATTATCAAAGCCCTCCACGAAGTACTTCACATATAGAGTAAACAATAATTAATCGGTTAAAAGAATCGAGTATGCAGAATATTCAGTGAAATTATCTTCTGAAGAGGTAGTAAATCGACAGTAAGAATATAATCATTTATACGATTCCTCCTTATTTAATTTGTATTAAGTTCGTATGATGATTCTTTTTTATTTCATTTTGGAATACAAACAGAGCTTTCAATTGGTTTGCATCAACTTTACGTGTTTTTCTCATGGAAAAGCTTTTAATAGTCTGGGAATCGAACCGAAGACCAATTGTCCACCAAATGCGGGGTATAAACTTATATTAATGTCAAACTTTGCTAGTTTAGGAACTTTTCGAGCTTTAGAACATATTCATCCCCACTCAAAATTACAATTAAAGATTAGCTGCAATGAGATCGGATTCAACCTTGGTCTTAGTCGCCAAGGGAATGGGTTTTATATAAGGACATCATTTTACAAATTTGGGACTGTATTTTATAAAAATACTTGCAATGTTGAATATACGTCAATAGTTCACAACTAAAATAAATATCTATAATCAGTTTCATAAAGTTTTATACTTGTCTCGATTTCGTAGAACCATTATTTCTAATTTAATTTTTTGAAAGAAACAAACTCTGCAAGACATGAAAATGAATTTCACATACATTTATTGTGGAAGCGTATTATGGGCTACTGGGTTTGAAGCCTTCTCGAAGATGAGAATAATTTTCCTAGGGCTTTCTACCTAGTAGACACAAATACTCTGCAGTTTTTCTTTATCTCTCCATCAAACCGTCTCTGAAATAGAGGAAAACGGACGGACAAATGTATATCATGCAAACTAATGGATATTCCCTTTTAAACTCAGTTTGGAAAACGGAAAGAAAAGGATACGTAAATTTGATAAGCAAAATATCCGTTGCTGAAGTATTTATCAAGCAGTGTCATCAATGATTCCTCATATCTCGTGTATTTACTTTTACTACTTATCAATCTTTAACTCCTTCAATTTTAAATACATCTTTAGACTCTCAGCATAATGAATCAGTATTAACTTCTGATGGAACTTACGAGCGTCAGTACTCGTAAGTAACCTGAATGAGACGTTTACATCAGGAAGGAACTGTGTTTCCTTCAATCTTCTTGTGCGTTTGAAATCAGTAAAATAATAATTGGAATGACTTATCATTAATTTCAAGTATTCAAATTGATAATATGATAAATAAACAGTGTAATGATTCTACTCAAAGAAAAGATTCCGTCATTTACACGCTGAATATAAATACGTAGACCAAATAGTTAATTATCCATCAATATTTTGTTGCTGCAACACAGTATTCAAATTTACAAAGAAAGCTCGTGCTAATACGACTAAACATTTTTGTACTTACTAATTGACCTGCTTCTTCTATTTACATTAACAAACACAATTTAATGCTAATCTCTAGAATCCCTAGAAGTCCTTTCTCCTCCAAAGGTTTTAATGAGACAAAGCGACGTAATCCAGAATCTTTTATTTTCATACTGATAATAAACCACCGCGTCCATTCAATAGGGATATATCCCAGAAGTGCTTTCGACTCACAGAAGAGGGGTTCACGAAAAGAAGGCGTGAGTTAGATGCACATTTTTCATTTGAGAGATGTAATTGAAGTACGAAATTGCTCATCTATTTAAAAGAATTGACGAGTTGAATGAAGAGGTTAGCAGTGGTGAGGATTGGAAACCAACATTTTGAAATACCACTTGTATTGTCTCTTAAGCGTGAATTCGTTCTTGTCTTTCTATAACATCGCCTTTTGTGATCAGTTCAATTAAGCGGTGATGGGAAAATACCCTTAAGGCAGCAATGTTAATTTAAAATGAATCCCGAATTATCACGGACTGATGTTTATAATTCTTTCAACGGTATCTATATCCGAAATGAGGCGCGTATTTTAGATCGTGGATATGTTAATTAGACTAAGTATTTTCTTCTTTCTCAACTAAAAATCAGGATTGAACTAATAAAACAGTATGTTAGTGCGCCGCGAAGCTTTAGTCAACGCGTGGAAAAGTGTGCCGCGGAAGACGAAAGGTTGGGAGCACTTCCGTCGGTCTTATCGGAATGAAATGCTTTTATTTACCCCTTCTCTCTCTGTCATTTTAAAATTCTGTATATGAGGGAGTGTTTATTGCACCCTATGTATGGAAGAAATTCACCTCTCAGGCACTCATTTTTTGCATTTACACGAAAATATTTCGAAGATATTTTCAGTTGTATATATTTTTCTTATCGCTCGCACCGTTGCTAAGGAATTCTGAAATACAACTCTGAAGTCGAAATACTCAAAATGTGGAGATAATTGAGTGATTTCTAACATTTCCAGGATTTAAAATGCACAATGACACGAAAACAGCGGCTGATTGCTGTAGTAAGTTAAATTTCACTTAAGTAACACCTTCGTCTAAGTCCTTCATTCAGGATTTATTAAAACTGCACTCTCATTTTACCTTTACGTTTTACTTTAAATGCATGGCCGTTCATATCCATACGTGAAACGGCATGAGAATGGTATAAAGGCGAGTAATTACCATTTAAAATTGGAAAAGGAATTGTAATGAGAAATAATAAGTATATTGCTATGTGGTAAATAGCCTTCCACCAAAATAGTTTCATCAAAGGGACAAAATTGTGTATGGTAGCTTCGGTGGAGGCCTTTGATTCATTCCAATTGAGATTTGAGTTCAGCGCGGCTAAAATACGCGGGAAAGAGAAATAATTTCGTTCTTCCGTTTCATTTTACTTCCGCTTATTTCCCGCTCTTAAGTGAATCGTCAGTCAGTTTAGTACTTCTTCTTTGTGTCAGACATCTGTGGTATCCCTCCTTTTGTCCACGTGAAATATCGTTTGAAACCATACTGATTCAGAATTTCTAATTCTCCAGCATAACTAGGTTTTTGCACAAATATCTAACGTTAACGATATTCTTCAAATGCTTTCCATATATTTGTGGCTTAAGTGACTATCCTTTAGGTGCCATCAGCACGTGTGAATTGGCGCCAATTCTTCACTCTTTTATGTTTCTCAGCATTATCAGTTTCTTTTATTTCCGATATTTCTCCTCTATTTTATCGCATTTGTTGAGCTGGTGAGATACTTTCAACTGATTCCTTTTTTCCACAGCCCCTTCGTTCGACTCCTAGAAGGTCTTTCTCTCCAGATTTGCAACGTTGCCAGAGGATCTTCTTCGACTGCTGGAATTGCGACGACAAAGAATTCCGCTGCAGCTGAAGGTAACATCGACCCTTGGATTTTTGGTTGCAATTCGACCGGGGAATATCTGCGGAGGGCTTCTGCGTGGTTGGAATGAGCCGAGGGCGACCCCAGGAAGGCCTTCGTCGCTCGTGAGGAGGCGAAATATTGAGGTGATGCTTCAGTGCAGTGAGTGTTGTGTGAGTAGAGCAGTGAAATTGTGTGCAATATGTGGTGTTAAGTGGGGAATGTGTTTGAATGGCAGTGCAGTGTCAGTGGAATCAAGATATCTGAAGACAGCTTGGAATACTTTTTCCAAGGTATGTTCTTTCTTTACTTTTTCATATTCTTTGGTAATTGGGTCTCAGTTAGAGGTATCACAAGTTACTTATGTGTTAAGTAAAACTACTGCACCCCATATCCCTCTTTAGGTACTAATGGTAAGAGAAAACATACTGAGGGACCCCCAAACTCATGAGCGCCTCTATGATTTTCCTATTACCGGGAGCTATGGGGAGATCTAGAAACTTGTCAATGGGGGGTGGGGGGGGAGAGCTATTTCAGTATCCTGCTACATTTATATGTACAGTGAAATAACGCCTTCAAAGTGTGGAAATCTTCATTCGTTGAACATTTTAGCCAGGGCTTTTAGCTGAAAATTACGCCGTATTTCTTTTTTTCTACCGGATTTGTTTTACCAATAAAGAAGTAAGGCAGAGTTAGAGACTGATCTAAAAACTCCTCACGTGGGATTTATAACAAAGTCCTGTACATACTTAGAAGATAGGAACGCAGCGCTAACGGTGGTGTGTATTTGGAACTATAATTTATCTGGAGTGTCTGTAGTCTTCCGATTCGCTGCTTCGTGACGATATGCATTACCACGAATAGGCGCGGATCGCGCCGTGTCAAATTCGTGTCCTTCTGTATTTGTAGAATTGTGAATATTTAAGAAATTATGCGTAGTATTCGTGTCGCGAGTTGCCAATTAAGATTATTGCACAAAAGCTTTAAATGCAAAGACTCCATATCTCTTCATAGTTGAAGCAGTTGCCACCAGGGCGGCGCTACAGACATCAGATGATGCTTAAATTATTAATTCTCAATTTCCTAATGAATTCATCTCTAATTACTTTAAAAAATCTCATTCAGTAAAGTAAATTAGACGTTTGCAATAGGAGAAAGTTATAATTTATTCTCCCAATAAGTTTCCTAGTAAAAATATCAATAAGTAAGGGCTTGTAATGATTCCAAGTTCTCGAATTGTAAAAGTGACAAATACATAGTGTGATGATTCAATTTACAGAAAATATTTCGACATTCACTCGGTGATTTTAATATTTGACAATCCACCCACTGTATAAAATCGCGAAACGTACCGGTTTTGGGGCCTTCTAGAATCGAACCCAAGATACACAGGAGAAACGTCTCATCAATTCCCTATTCTGATCGTTGTTGTTTTCAAGCAGAATATTCATCGGGCTTTTCATTTAGCGGAAAATGCCAAAAGCAAATGATTGAAATACGGAAAGTACTTTATTTGGGGAATTCTAGAATCGAACCCATGATACCCAGGAGCGATGCCTCATTTATTCCCTAGTGTCAGCTTCAGGGTCTTGGCGGAAAAAGATCGCCGGCTCATTGACGCTTTTCTTTTAGCCCCAGAAAATGTCTGTCTTTTCGGGAAATGTAGAAAGAAATTTTTGAAAATCCGTGCAATGTACAAACGTGATAAGTATCCGTTTTGGGGCCTTCTAGAATCGAGCCTACAGTACTTAACAGAGAAATCTCATAAATTCTAATTTGATTCTCAGGTCTTCACACGAAAAAAAACCGCTGGGTCGGTGACGCTTTTCCTTTAGGGCAAAATGGTAAAAAATAACCATTAAAAACCCAGGCAATTCACAAAATTGCGAAATGTAGCCTGTTTGGGGCCTTCTAGGATCGAACCCATGATATCTAGAGCGGTGTCTTAATTACTCCTTAACGAGAAGGTCTGTTTCTTCACGCAAAAGAAATCGCGTAACTGTCACTCAGGTTTAAAGGCAAAATCGTATCGGGAAGTAGCTCAAATAATAATCGATTTTCCTGTACATTTCTTACGGAGGAATATTTAATTCATTATAGTTTTGAGATTCTTTGACGTGATTTGAGTAAAAAAAACTCCTTAATGCTCCTTGTTTCGATGCTAGGACTTTTCAAATTCCGGCCATTCAAACTACATAAGGCGGCTTTTTAATTTATCTTTAAATTGGATTTTAGATATTTTAGGTCGGAATTGGATTTTAAGTATTTCTTGAAATGACTTGAAATCTTGCGAAACGAATGTTGGAAAATTCTATTACCATAAAGCTTGCAGTATGCGAGCTACTTGTACTCATGTGTGCGCATGTGTGTAGGTATATAACCGGAGAAGCATCTATATATAATGGATATATATGTATCATCATCTGCTACAGTGGAATATAGGCCTCCCCAAGCGCTTTCCAATTCTCTCTTTTCTGAACTTCTTGTTGCCATGATACCCCTGTACACTTAGTGTCTTTGTTCCATCTCTCCTTTGATCTTCTTCTTGGTCTCTTCACATCTCTTGGTGTCCGGTTGAGGACTGCTGACGTCCATCGGTTGTTGCTTCTTCTTTGCAACATGGCCTGTCCACATCCATTTCAGTGATCTTACCTTATCTATGATGCCTGTCACTACTGTCATCTTCCTCACCCAGGCGTTACGTTTTGTCTCTTAGTTTTGATTCTAAGCATACACCGTTCCATACTTCCTTGCGTAGTCTGAAGTCGCTGGGTTATTCCTGTGTCCATATTGGTAGAATTCGTTGGGTGGAGACCTTTCCCTTCAAAACAATTTGAATTCTTGACTTCAGAATATGGGCTCAAGTAGCTCAATATACTCAAGTGAATTCAACTCTTCTGTGAAAGAAAAATGTACTCTTATGAGTAAATGTATGTATTTACGAAATTGCTCTTTTAGAATTATCAACTTCTACATAAATACTTGTATAATTTTTAGCTTCGGCAATACTGATAAATATTAAATGAATTGGCAAAGAAGAGTTTTGACAAGGTATTGTAATCGAATTGACTCTATGGAATCTGTTACGATTGAACTAAATGTGGTGACTCGTGTGATACTGCGGTTGTGATCATTTGCGCTTTCTGAAAAACATTATCTAATACTATGTCAATATTACTCGATTAGTTTGAAATATATGAATTATGGAAGTTATTAAGGATAATTAACACGAACTGTGCCAAGCAGTTCTTCTCTCTCTTTCAATTTAGCACTTTTTTCACGTACGAATAATGCAAAGGAAACTCTATCAATTTCCCGCCTATCTTTAATCAGATGTTTTAATTTTAAGTAATAGTATATGCTTGAGTACTACACGAAGTATTACAAGGATTGCACATCCGTGTGATGAAGATATTTAATTAACCATTAAAGTAAAAAATTCTAACACTTCACGAGGCAGAAAATTGTTAATTATTTTACTTCCACAAAGCGTTTTAGAATGAAAATACACACATACAGTATTTCCTTTACGTGCTTTTTTTCTCGCTCTGCCGATTTGCTCTACATAACACGACGGAATGTTTCGTAACTTTCGCCTGCGAACGAGAATCACTCAATCTTGATTGCGTTACTCTTTAGAAAAGAGAGGGAATGTTGTTAAAGTGTCGGGGAATCCTTGACCGTTTGGAGACCTTCACTGACGGGTTAAAATCTGAAAGGTGAGACCGTTAAATACACGATCAGTTTCAGTCGTTTTATAATTTACAGCTTTTTATTTTGGAACTGCAGGACAGTTGCATCTCCACGCATTTTAACGATTATTTATTCGCAGACTAGATCATAGTTTTCTTTGGGATATTATCTTCTAGAATAGATAAAATAGAAGTTTGAAGAGCTGCGTTATATTTTACTTAAGTAAACAATCAGTTAACGCCGTAATAAGAGCTCGAAATATTCTAGGAAAGAGTGGGAAATCATTGTAAGCCAGGCAACATTCATAGAAGTGTACTGTTTTCGAACGCTCCGTCCTTTGTGTCTATCACGCTAACTTTCCAAGCATTACTTTGGGTGAATTGATACAGAAAAACTTCCGGGAAATATGAATTGAATCTTCCGCATCTGCAAAACGACAATTCCACTTTGTAAAATTGACCTGATTATTGGAAAAGAAGGAATTTACGAATTGTTTACGACCCATTTGGCAATGAAAACTAACAAGGAATTCTTCAGATTGAGCACAGGAAATTAAATCAGAAGATTTCTCTCGATTGAGACCAATTAGCGAGAATTCGAACGTCATTTCGCATTTAGTGCGTGAGATGCAATTACTTCCTTTCTTTCTCGTGCACAGCGCCTGTCACGGAACAGACGAAGTGACCCGATTTTTAAGAGATTCGAGAATTCTTCTTTCCCTTCGCAGTAAATCGGAGAAACAATGGAAAGGAAGCAAAGGGGAGCAAGTTCAATTTTCCCAAAAGGACGACTCAAGTGCAGCAAAACTGGGTTGTAAAGTTGTACAAACTGTCACCAACCTTAGAATTTCACGTCTGATATCCTTGCTTCTTAGAACTTTAGGAAGTTTGCAATCGACCGCAAAGTCAGCCAGAAATAGACGCCTTGGGAAAATAAAAGCTCGTGAAAATGTTTTAATACTGAATTCATTGACATATCTTGAATTTCATACAAATCACCTTTAGCCTCTAATATTAGAAAGGAGTGGTGTGCCAGTGGTCTCAAGATATTGCTTCGAGATTTTCAAGAGATTGCTTCGTCTTTAAGACGTTCGTTACATAAAGGGCGTATACATGTTTCAGCTTTCTCTGCAAAGAAAGGCCATGATTTCGAGTAATTTCTACAGGATCAAGTAAACTTGTATAATAAAGAATAACTTATATTATAAGAGAAATAAATAATGAAATTTCAAATTTCGTAAATAAAGTTTTAGGAGAGCGGAGGATTTTTCTTTCTCTTCGCAGTAAATCGGAGAAACAAGTAAAAGCCCATAGAAACCGGCCGCGGTGTTGGAGTGATTAGCGTGCCAGCACTCCAACCCCAAGGGTCTCGGGTTCGAATCCATTGTTATATTTTCATTATTATTATTAATTAGTATTAATTGGATGTTTGTGAGGCATT
This sequence comes from Ladona fulva, assembly GCA_000376725.2. Classification (NCBI taxonomy): domain Eukaryota; kingdom Metazoa; phylum Arthropoda; class Insecta; order Odonata; family Libellulidae; genus Ladona; species Ladona fulva. Next base: position 225,508 of record KZ308324.1, on the reverse strand, counting down.
GGGTAGTAAATAAAAAAGATAATAAATAATTGAACAATGCGTGACATTTAGTGTTTGACATGCGTATACATCGGATTTGAATAGTAAATACTCTATAATTTTTCTCATGACGAAATAAAAATTGGAACAAAATATTCCGGTTTCCGCAGAACGTGTATTCAAAATGACGACTAGTTTCAACACTTAAGTGTCATTTTCAAGTCATACCCTATAATTTAAAATATATGCTGTAAATTTGCCGAAAACGGCAAAACCAAAATTTCGAGAAATGATTTTCAAATGCAAATTTATAATAATTGATATTCAAAGAGGTCTCATTTGAGTCTCAATCCTCATTTGAGTTATATTTCTATTCTTTGCTGATTCTGTAAACATTTTTACAAAAATCCTTGTTTCCTTCCGAGTTGCATTACTATATTATGTAAAAATTACAATAAGCAAACTATCTGCCTAGCTTTTCATCACATATTTTTGAGGAAGTTACTATTTCCTTTAACTTATTATCCTCCGTTCCTTCACTTTTCATTTGTCTATCGATATGATATACAGGTAAATGTAACTCGCACTAAATTTCGTCTCCTTCTGCTTTATGTCAGAGTAACTGAGGCATGCGAGAGACTAAGTAATGGCATTTATCCTCATTAAATACTATGGAAGTTATTACTCACTACTCGCTGGGTCGTCATAAAATGTATGTTCACGATTTGGCTCGTAAAAGGCTATGCATGTAGATTCATCGAAACTACATAAATATCACAAATAAAAAAATATACGATTTATTTCGGAATTATCAATTTCAGTGACATGCAACCAATATGTATATATGTATGTATATCACGGAATTCGTCATCCAAGTTACTTTTTGGTCACTCGTTAGCTTATGCGCTGCGGTACATGATTAGTGAAAAGCAAGAGATCGGTACGAAAATATTCCGAACGTAAACTGAGGTACTTCAAGTAACCGTCTTATTTTTGCTGGTATATCGAGAGAAGGGTCTAATGCAATGGGAACACGTGACTGAAACTCGCACTATTGTTTCGTTTTGGCCTTTTCCCGTTTTAGGCATTCGAACGTGATAATTTCGCACTCGCAAAGAAGGAAAAGCGGTATATAAAACATTTACGTTGGAGATATACGTGAATCTGTAGTTCATGTTAGTGGAACATTTATAAGGGGAAAGATAATTATTTAAAGAGCCACAATGGACGACATAGTTCAGTTTCCGTGGATGTCACTTAAAATATATAGTCAAGGAAATATATGGTTGTGTTATCGGACAAGGCGAAGAATTTCTTTAAATGGGCTGTATTTATATATCTAATCCACGCCCACGATCACCATATATAGTGAAAATTATCATTTCGAATTTGTGCTTTAAACATTTCTTAAAATGTCCTCAATGAATTTATATGGGAGAATTTTGTGCTGTCCGGTTATCGAACTCAGGGTCATTCTGAGAGATGTGTTTTTGGAATGTAGAAGCATCCCCGATATTTATATTTCGATTCTCAATTCTCTAAAATTCCGGAAAAACTTCAGAAATCAGTACCAGTATCCCACAATTTTCTTACGTAAGACCATGAAGAGTCACTCACATGTTCTGTTTAAGCGTTTATCCCTAACGATATAGAAGAGTCTCTTCCAAAAATATCTCGATTCTCAAATCTCTATCGTCCAGGGAAATGCTTTTAAACATTCAAAAATCCGCGCATTTGGATGGGGATTTAGGACCCTATCGAATAGCTAGGATATATTTCTCACTGTTTTGGTAGTTTGGAACGTAAAAAGATAGTCAATGAAATTTGTTGTTTTGGCTGATATTTTATATCAAATAGATGAAATATAATTTATGTCATATGTAGCCGAAAACCGTCTACTTGTAATGATAAATTAAATCAGAATCGTTTACAAGCAATGACATTAAGTACGTTTTTGAAATGTAATATGTTACCTACTTGTTTTGCTCAATAGTTGATCAACTTTATAACCGATGTCGACTCGAGCCGATTAAAATATTTTGATTAGTAGTTAGCTTACAAATATTTCCCATCAGCATTATCAACGTTTGATTGTCAAGTTTATATGTATTTTATTGTTTTTACAGCGCTGTAAAGGAAATGCACACACACAAGACGCGCTTGAATCGTAAAGGTCTCGTTTTGAGTTCCGTTTCGCTGAGAGAGAAACCATTTGGATTTGGTAATTCGCGGTGAAAGCTGTGAGTTGCCAATCACAACATTGACCTTTAGTGTTTCGTCATCGAATGGGAAAATGAATCACTTCATGTTTACAAAAGATGCAAAAAAAAGTGAGAGGCCATCCCCCTGTTTCGCCCATTTGATATCTAAAGTTATCTGTGCAAAAAGGAATTTAAATTAAAACTAAGAAAAGACCTACATAAAGTGATAGCATAGCAAAATTTGAAAGTAATGCATACTACTTCTTCATTCCCGAGGTTGGGCGGGGAACCGCTTTCAACGAAAGCTAGCTCGTCACAAAAAAGGCTATTAGAAACATAATAATACCTAATGTTTGCAACATTGAGAATTTTTACTTTCATTATCCAACCTCAGAAGAATCTCCACATCCTTGAAGATTTTATCTTGGAGCCTTGGTAATGGACCCTTGAAAAAATTAAATATAGATTCATGAATAATTCATTGAGAACGTTTCGAGAACTACACAGACTGTATATTCGTAGATTAATTGAAGAAGGCCCTAATAATAATAAGGCCCCCCTAATACCCACGAAAGGCATTCGAAGGTCCTTGAAGAAATTCAAAGATCAAATCGACAAATTATGAGTCCCGGGAAAAGTTATACACCAAAATTTCGTGTCCCTCGTCTCGCACATTCAAAGTTTAAGAACAGGTGTTAACGGTACAGATGACTCCCCGGCAGAGATTACTCCCTTTCCCAAGAGGAAAGCCTCTCGGTACAGGTGACTCCAATCAGGTAGACGTAACTTACCAAACTTTTAAACATATTAAAACATTAAATTTAGTAAGTTTAATAAAATGATAATTATACCCAAAACCTAAAAACAACTATCGCATTGTAAATAGTATAGACCTGGACTTGGTCGCGTTCTCCTTTGATGTTTAGTCGTTATAATAAGACATGCTATACATCGTTAAAAAGACCAACACTTCGAGTTCAAAATGATATACATTAAGAGTCAATTTCATATTTGCTTAATCTGAATCGTCGTAAACCAAATCAAAACACTGGCAAATTCACGGAAATTCATGACTCGGTCGTCTTTATACCTTTTTGGAACAACGACTGTGTCTCACAAAAAACCAGACTATTCGCAAAAATGTTGCATATAGTCTTAAAGCATAATCCGCGTTTCTGAGATCCGATCTTTATTTATTAACCTTTGATAAGCCTCTGAATTGAAAAACAATCTAGTTTTACAAATTTTGCTCTAAACATTTGAATTTTAACTACGGACTATTTAAATGATTTAGAGAAAACGAGGAATAATATTTCCTAAATGCATAAGGAGGGGAGATACAATTACAATGAGATGACCTACAATCATGAGGTCATTCCATGGAAACGTCAGCGTTCCACAACACACAGCTACATTACAATACAATGATAAAAGTCACATCAGTGTTATTTTCTTAATTTCAAATTCAAACTTTTTAATTGGAGCAATTGCCTCCGATAACCGACAATTTTTAAATTAATATTTTATAAATATTCATTTGATTTTTTTAAATTAACATAAAATATTAAGNAATAGATGATTTCAAAAATTTTAATTTAATATTTGTCGCTTACCGGAAGCAATTGTTTAAATTAAAAGCGTTTGAATTTTAAATTGAGAAAGCAATGTTGTGACTTTTATCTTTATATTGTTATTACTGTCTCAATCTCGTCATAATAAAGTCGTATTATTTTTCTAAAATATAAGTCAAGACCTAAATGTATTTAATTCGTCTGACGCTGTAAAGAAAGAAACGGCGAATGTTTTGAAACAACTGACAAAAGTTTACTCGCTCTCGATAAGTGGAAAATACGACTGCAGCAATGTGTTAGTGCAAATAGGGAACGCATTACAACGGGAGAAACATTAATTTTATGGTACATGTAATTGGAGGTGAGTTATATACACCTCCCGTATTCAGTGGACGTCATATCTCCATCGAAGGTACGAAGGGAAGAAAAGTGGCACACTAATAGTGTTTTAAGCTTGTTGGTGGTTTACTTCAGTTTGCCGAGGTTTTTGAAATATTAAATAAAGTTGTAGGATAACATTAGCAAATGCTACTAAATATTGATTGAAGATAATGCAAAATCTAAGACTAAGAGGATGGAAGGAGAAGAATAAAATTAATGCTTGTTAAAGAAAGTGTTAAACTAGAAGGGAGGTTCTAATACGTTGACAGTGTGAAGTATAATAATAGTAAATGTGAGATGGAAATTAAAGAAAAATTAAAGTGACTAGTAGTGAGACAATCACAGTTTCATGTAGATCCACTGCCCTCTCTCCTGTTACAAAATTATCACAGACTATTATGTTCTATTCATTTATAGCTTTACTTCCTAACATTTGTACAAGTTTCTACGGTACATTCTCGATGGCTTTTAACTTCTCAAAAGGCCTTAGTTAACAGCTCCAAATTCTGCTTAGAGAAGAGAGTCGTATTTCTAAACTTCATTTTTTCGAATCCATTTATATGCTAATATACTGAGAAATAATCTTTTAAGATGAGAAATGAAACAATGTCTTCATCAAGCGTTTACGGTGATATAGTTCCAAATAATATTTTTCAAAACATGCATGTAATTTCCCATCATCATAAAATATAATTCAAACTGTTTCTAATAGCAATCAATTGAAGAAATGAAGTGCCAAATTTCCTTCTTGCGTTTTTTGACCACTTAAGACGATGAACCTTTTGACATCTTTGACTGTAGCGTTGAATATTGGGACATGCGGGAGAATATTTGACATCATTTATGTCAGTTGTTGAGCCATAATTTTTTACAACATAACCCGAAAGAAAGGCGAGAGGAAAGAGTAATTTCCATTATATGTTGCTCTCCCTTGAAGTTGAAGAAATTGTAATTCCAGTAAACAACGAGCGCGATATCGGAGAGTCATCGACAAAGCGTTACAAGAAAGTAGCCGCTATAACAGATAGTTCCATCTGGTTGTTCTTGCAGTAGAGCATCTTAACGATAATAGGGTTGATTGGGTAATGAGTGATTACACACCCTGCCATAAACTTATGGCGGATCGTGGAGTATAAATCTAAATCTAACCTCGCGTGACTGTGATTATGAATTTCTACCTGGCCAACAGCTTATTAGATTGAATTCAAAGAAAGGTGATATTACTTAATCACTAACTCTTAATTAAAATAATGCAATTGAAGAAATGTCACTTTATTTCTTATTCGCCCGTGGTAAATCTCCCGGTTCGCAATATGGAAAACGCAGCTACAACTGAGGACAATAACTTTATCGTTATTCTTTCACTTTATATCGTGTGATGATGTACACTTTGATTAACTCGAAGAAATTATCAAAAATCTCACATAGAATGCGGTCATATTCGGAATCGGTCATTACCAACACATTTGAATGGAATGCAGCAATATGGCTGACGAAATGGTCAATATAGAAACTTATTTCATTACCTTTCTTCTACAGCTCTATACACATAAAGATATTCTTAAAAACGTAATTTTAAATAACATCGCTCATCGGAGACAATACTTTAAATTAAAACGTTTGAATTTTAAACTAAGAAAATGGCATTCAATTTAACTTTGACTTCGTCAGTCTTCCGATATCAAAATAGAAACTTTTTACATTATCTTTTATGTTAATATTAGAAAGCAAATGTATGATTTCAAAAATCTTAATTAAAAACATATAGCTTACCGG